>JAMPIV010015621.1:0-475985 GCA_024509875.1 Oreohelix idahoensis
ATTCAAACAGTGCTTTGTCAGAAATCACGCATTATATGGACAGCAAATAGAATCTCAACACTGGGTTTCAATCATTCCAAGAAACAGTTGACCGATACTTACCATATTAAGGATAATGACTACTCTTTCGTTCTAAAAATGGACTAGCCAGTCAACCAACAATGAGAAGGTAACTACCATTATAGAATGTAATCACAGTCAAACAAGGATTATATACCTTTGATCAAAGAATTTATAAGTGTACAATTCATACAGATTAATACACACAGTCTTAGAAAAAAATTCTGTGCGTAACACATAGTCTTTTTACTTATTGTGTAATTCCTTGGGAATGCCTGCTATAACAACTATGGGGTAAGCATTAAATATTGAAAGAAAGTAGCCCACTGAATGAATGTGAATTGGATGATACGGAGAAAGAAACTTTTGTCTTTGATTACCATCAGTATACTTATATAGTTTCTTCTTTTTTGTCTCATTAATCTTGAGTAGACCCACGGGATAACTTAAATTGTGGTTTTTGATGTTATTGTATGGTTGATATGTTACCTAGTCTATTGTATGAGGTCAGCTGTGAAGGCTCCTGAGATAAAAGTTTATGGGAGTTACAGGAGGCCTTTCTGCTACCACTTTACGACCTCAAACAGACCTATTCTACTATAATGAGTGTTAGCTACGTTAAAAGTCTAGGGTACTGAAATGTAATGTGTAGGTAATAAAATACACTGACACACACATGTAAATAATAAGTCTAATAATAATAATAATCTCTACAATACACTGAACTAACACTGGCTGTTAAAGTTTAAGTTTAAAATTTTTTTAAATTTATTAGTCCTGAACCAATTTTTTCTTTTGGTCAGAACTTATGAAATGATAGGTATTTATCAATGAAATGCATATATATATTGCATAATCAAATATAACTTTTGTACATAGGTATATTATTACAATGGTTAATATTAATGGTATCTACAAAGTCTTGGGAACACTAGCACTGAATGGTTAGTTGAGGTGGCGTCATCATGCTCAATCTATGGTTACAAAAGTTTATAGTCCTTAACCTATGGACTGATCTTAATGTTTCTATAACACGCTTTATTTTGTTATTTATGGTGGAAATATTGAATGAATCTCCAGCAGGCCAGGTTTGCAGTTTACTGGCCTGTAATGATGTAGTATAGAATTCTTGTGGCCCACTCCTCTCAGTAGCTGGAGTAAAATGTTAGGCTGCACAGACACCCGCTCTTGTACTTCTACAAGAGTATCTGGCACAATCGTAGTGCCAGATCAGAAACTCTGAAACAAAATTTGTGCCATGTGTCAGTACTCTATTCACTGCGCCACTCTTACACACAACACCACAAAACAACACTACACAGATTGAGTCAGATCTCTCTGACCAACGTAACACATCTCACCCAGTTGTTATCAATTAGTACAAGTTCCCCAAGACTGCATTGCATCCGAAATATGTTCAATAGTTTCTTCTTCTATTTAATAAGGTGGGTGATATGTTCCCACTGATGTCAATAATCGATCCTCCTTCCATAGTCTTAGATAGGTTTCCATATATTATTAGTTTGTCTCTAGGCCCTGGACTGCGGCTGACCTAGAGCAGGCACTTACTTGTCGTAATCATTTTTCATGATATGGCAGTATCAATCACTCAAAATATTAAAATAAACAAGATAAATGCTTTTTGCCTTACCACAATTCAGAAATGAGAACACAGTTAATTAGGACTAGCAAAACTCAGCTGAGCTGCTGGCTAGACTAGGGCGTCCCACTGATTTGTATTTATTAATTCCGGGAAATCACCGCTATCAGTCTAGAACTGTGTTACTGGACAGTCTTCTAACAAATGGTACAAGTGCGCGTCTCCCATTCACCAATATAAATACATTTGTCCAATCACGGACTTCCCCTCTAACTTTTTTTTTTCAAATATTCAAACCAAAAGTCAAATTTCAGTCAGATCTCAGTCAAGTGTGTATTATTGTCTGTTGGTCCGTCTGTCTCTACTTGGTTTTTCACAAAAATACACTTGTTTCTTGGACCAACTACACGTAAAAACTGCACAAACCTGCCCCTTTAAGTTATTTTTAGCTTCTATCCTCCGACTTTGCCCCCCCCTAGTTCATTTCAGTTTGGTTTTTGCATTTTTAGGGCTCAAGGACAACAAAAAGTTATCTTTAGTGAAATATGCACAAAAAACTGTTCGCTAGTCTGATGTGAACAATACAGTCTTTCGTCAATATCTTCCGTGTTATCTGTCCGTCTGTATAATTAAAAGTATATTATTTCTCTGCTCAAGATGGGCTATCAAACTAGCTAGGTTTTATTTTCATAACTTTATTATTAAAGAAAATCCTACTTTTCTCAAGGTTAGTTTTTTTTTGAAAGATGTTTTTGAACCTACGTCCACTTCGTTTGCCGCTGTATTCAAATAAAACAACCAATTACCGTAAAAGCGTCCAAGATATGACTGTTTCTAATAAGAGCCGAGGTCACTTTTCTACCAATTCCTTACATTGTGTCAACTAGTGGCGTGATTTTTTTCTTTAAACTACAACTTGCGTCTTTTTGCTTTTTAGATTCAAACACGTGTTCAGTCATATTTTTCCTTTTTTATCTCCGTTTCCCCCCGTCTAAAAGGGTAAACCGTTTCGTCTGCATGTCTAACTAGTTAGTTTCAATGGCGGTAGAAACCGCGGGCGTAGGTGAAGAAGCCTCGCCATATCTTGCGTATAATTTTATCCCTACATTTTATCTTACCCGTTATCTTTATAATTGGAGATATTTTAACGTTGTATCACTGTATTTTTCATCACACATCTCCCCACCTGAGAACATGCACTAATGCAAGTTCCAAAAGCAGTGATACACATAGATAAAATTACTCCTCACGCCTGCCAACTACTCTAATTTTGATCACAGGGGTGCCTACTGAGGAAATCTGCACCGACATTCTGTGACCCCGGGATATATTCGATAATAAACTGATAAGGTTGCAACAATAAAGACCATCTCAACAATCTTGCATTTTCATGCTTGGCCTGAGATAAGAACACGAGCGGCTGATGATCCGTCTGGACCACAAAAGTCCTACCATACAGATAGATTTGGAACTTTTTTATTGCCCAGATTAACGCTAAACATTCTTTTTCGCTTGTGGAATATCCCTGCTCCGCTTTATTCAACTTGCGGCTTGCATAAGCGACTGGGTTCAGTTCCCCATTGGGTGAAGAGGACCTTTGCAACAAAGCCGCCCCCAGGCCTACATTACTTGCATCTGTTCTCACCACAAAGTCCTGAGTCAAATCGGGCAATTTGAGAATAGGCTTGCTCGTGAGTTTTTCCTTTAACTCTTGAAATGCCAATTCACATTGCGATGACCAAACAATTTTATCTGGATTTCCTTTGCGAGTCAGATCAGTCAGAGGAGCACATATAGAGTTAAAATTTTTGATATATTTTTGGTAAAACCCACATAACGACACGAATGATCGCACGTCTTTCTTTGTTTGTGGTCTAGGTGCTCTCTGCAGTTTTTCCAAGTTCTTGGGGTCAGGGGTCATGTTACCCTGATATACAGTATGTCCCAAGAATTCCAACTCTTTGCATCCAATACAACATTTTGTTGGTCTAGCAGTTAAGTTCGCTTCCCTAAGCCTATCAAATAACATATTCAGAGAGTTAATGTGTTCCTCAAATGTTTCCGTGGCGACAAGAATATCATCCATGAAATTCGTGATACATGGATTATTCAGGGGATCCAACAATTTGCGCATCATCCTAGAAAATACACTCGGAGCATTTTTCAGTCCGAATGGTAGCATGTTGAATTCATAATGTCCTTCCGAGGTGCTAAAGGCTAAATAAGGTCTAACTTCAGGCTTCACTGGAATCTGGTAATAGCCTTTGCTAAGATCCACCTTCGAAAAGTATTTTGCCTTGTTCAATCTGGCAAATAACTGTTTTGTGTCTGGTAATGGATCCACTTGTCCTTCTGTGACAGCATTCAGTTTCCTGTAATCTATGCACTGTCTATGTTCCCCAGACGGATTCCTCAACAAAACTACACTGGAGCTAAAAGAAGATTCACTGTGTGAAATAATCCCTTCTTTCAACAAATAATCTATTTCCTCTTTCAATGCCTTCTCCTTCGCGAACGGAAAAGAATAGGCTCTCATACAGATTGGGTTTGAGTCTACCAGCTTCATGTCATTCTGTAGCAAATTTGTATGTCCAGGTTTATCTGTTAATACATCTGTATGTTCCTCCAGAACCTTTTGAATTCTCTCCCTCTGATTTTTAGTCAGGTTCTTACTGACTTTTACCTGTGCGGCTGTTTCACAAGGATGTAATGGGTATTCATGTGAGGTGAGTATTTCCTTTTGCATTTGAGTTGCGATAGCCAAAGTCAGTAAGGGGGTGCTTTCCTGGAGTGGTTTGTCCAGATACTTCTTTAAAAGGTTTACATGATATACTTTCTCCTTCCCCTTTTTGTCAATTTTATAGTTTGTTCTAGACACCTTCTCTAGAACCGTATATGGACCTTGCCATCCAATTGGCAACTTATTCTGGCTGCCGGGTAGTAGAAGAAGCACCTTCTCTCCCACAGCTAATTCTCTGTCCTTTGCTTTCCTATTAAAGTAAGCTGCATGTTTCTTCCTGGCTTGTCTCAAATTATCATTTGCCAGTTTCCATCCAGCTTTCAGACGAGTGGTCAGCTCGTTCACATATTGATATGATGAGGTAACAGTCTCTTCTGCTTTCTCATCTGTCCAGGTCCTTAATAAGGCTTCCAATGGACCTTTTATTGGCCTCCCAAATAGCAGGGTTGCGGGAGCCATCCCGGTTGAACTATGTGGTACCTCCCGATACGCAAACAACGCGGCGGGCAGAAATTGATCCCACATATCCGGTTTTTCATGTGCCAGCTTCCTCAGGATAGACATGAGAGTCCCGTTGAACCTCTCTACCTGGCCGTTCCCTTGTGGATGGTACGGACTACAATGAAAGTGTCTGGCTTGAAATAGCTTAAAAACTTCTTCCATTAGTTTCCCCTTGAACTGTGAGCCATTATCAGTCAAGATTTGATGCGGGAATCCTAATCTTGTGAATATTGTAAGTAGTGCCTCTGCTACATGTTTCGAATCAATTGATGGCAGGGCTACCGCCTCTCCCCACATAGAACAAGTGTCCACCAGAGTAAGGATGTAACTGTTCCTCCTCTTGGTCCGAGTGAGAGGTCCCACAATATCCACTGCAACCCTCTCAAAAGGTGTTCCCACTATGGGCATTTCCCCTAGAGTTGCAGGAGCAGTCCAATGCTTTGGAGCTACCCTTTGACATTCTGGACAGGATTTGACATATCTTTTTATATCCTCCGTTATCCCTGGCCAGAAGTAATGACAAGCTATACGCTGTCCTGTTGCGCTGATCCCCATGTGACCACTGAAGGGAATCGCATGCCCTAGTTCCATCACTTTTTCCCTATAGGAAGCGGGAAGAACCAGCTGGTTGTGACCATTTGTTTCAGTTCCGGCCTTTCTGTAGATCAATTTGTTCTTCATAAAGTACTCTCCATTACTTGGAGGTGTGTGGCATTTGGGCAATTTTTTAAAACATGGCCTGAGTGTCCTATCCTCAGCCTGCGCCTTCCTCATCTCTTCTGGATGCGCATTTATAGGTTCACCTTCTTCCTCCTTTTTCTGTGACCTGGTATGCACTGTCGCCATGATCACAGGTCTCTCGGGATTCCCCAAGAAGACGTATCTACACCCCAATATCAGAGGGAAGATTGGTTCATCTATCACTGCTGCTCTGATTTCTCCTTCCACATAGCGAGTTTTCACCGTTATCCTTGCGATGGGAAGTGTCATGAGTGGTATGTCCTTAGTCGCCCCTTGTATTTCCACTGTTTCTGTGGTATACTGACTTGGGTCCACTAGGCTAGACTTCACAACTGAATCATAATCCAAACCTGTATCATATAGGCACCTTATGGTGACCCCATTACAAATAACATCCTCACATACTGGGGGTGATAAGGTTCCTGCTGTCCATTAGGATTAACCTTTAATTTTTGTTTCCCCGACTTCATTGCAGCAATGTTTGAAGGTTTCCTTTTACAAAATTCGGTGTTATGGTTGTCTTTCTTACACCATTTGCACCATCTATTTCCTTAATTAAACGGTTTTCTTTCGTTATATTTTTGGTCATTGAACTGTGAGTTTCTGTCACGATAATCATTTCGTGGCCTATCAAAGTTTGTCCTGCCTTTATTACCTTGTTCTCTCGTATCAAATTTACTAAATTGCTGTGGAGCTTTAAAATTGTCTATGTGCTTCTTTTTAGTGCCACTTACCTCTGCCTGGGCTGCCTGATACCTCTCAGCGACATTTAAAACCTCCCCCAATCTCTCTGCACCTTGTTCCATGAGAAATTTTCTCAGGTCTGGAGCCATGGACTCTCTTAATTGCTATATCATGATCATCTCTTTAAGATCTTGGGTCTTCCCCAGAGCAGTCCATTTCTCCAAATAGGTTTCCAATCTGGCAGAAAATTGGTGGTATGTCTCCCCAGACAACAATTTGGCATTTCTAAACTTCTTACGATAAAGTTCACCATTCTTTTCATATCTCAATAACAAAGCCTGCTTTAGCATGTCATAATTGTCTTGGTCGTCTCTATGCATCTTAGCAAAAACTTCATAAGAAGTACCTCTCAGTCCCTGGGATAACTTAAGACTCCACCTCTCTCTCTCTAACCCATATGTAGTAGCTAATAGTTCGAATCTACTGAGGTACCCCTCGGTGTCATTGTCTTTCTCACTAAAATGGTCTAAATGAAACCCCATAGCTGAGGTTGACGCTCTCTGACTAGGCGTAGCATCTGAGGCAAAAGGGCTGGCACCATTTTCAGGAGCATGGCCTTGTAATTCCAGCTCCCTTAGTCGTAATTCGTGCTCCCCTTGCAATCTCCTATCTTCTGCCTCAGCAGCCTGTCTCTTTTCTTCTGCCTCCCTTTCGGCAGTCAATCTCTTTTCTTCTGCCTCCAATGCCTTAGCCTCTTTGTCAGCCTCAATCTGCAGCCTCTTAAGTTCTTTATCAGCCTCAATTTGTAACCTCTTCTCTTCAGCTAACCTCCTATCTTCCCTTTCAATATACTTGTCACATTCTGAAGTCACATATTGAATTAATATTTGACCCTCCATATTCATCTCCTTCGCCGTCAGCACAGCAGCCGATCTAAATTTTGCTAGATCTGCCATACTTTAACATACAATTTAACAATGACTAAGGTAATTCCCAATATATATAATTACCAAGGTAAACAACAAAGTGTAATTATCAGGGTAATATATTAATTAATTAATTAATTACCACTGGCTGTGAAGATTCATCAACTTTTATTTTCCACTTTTTATATAAGGGACACTTTTAAATTTATTCCCTTATGCCCCCACTAGTTTAATTCCCAGGCCAGGAGACCCTAATATCTTTGATAACTTAATCCCCGCACAAGACCCCAATATTTGTAGTGGATTTTGATGTTATTGTATGGTGGATATGTTACCTAGTGTACTGTATGAGGTCAGCTGTGAAGGCTCCTGATATAAAATATTATGGGAGTTACAGGAGGCCTGTCTGCTACCACTTTACGATCTCAAACAGACCTATTCTACTATAATGAGTGTTAGCTACGTTAAAAGTCTAGGGTACTGAAATGTAATGTGTAGGTAATAAAATACACTGACACACACATGTAAATAATAAGTCTAATAATAATAATAATCTCTACAATACACTGAACTAATACTGGCTGTTAAAGTTTGAATTAAAACATTTTTTTAAATTTATTAGTCCTGAACCAATTTTTTCTTTTGGTCAGAACTTATGAAATGATAGGTATTTATCAATGAAATGCATATATATATTGCATAATCAAATATAACTTTTGTACATAGGTATATTATTACAATGGTTAATATTAATGGTATCTACAAAGTCCTGGGAACACTAGCACTGGATGGTTAGTTGGGGTGGCGTCATCATGCTCAATCTATGGTTACAATAGTTTATAGTCCTTAACATATGGACTGATC
The DNA here is from genome assembly GCA_024509875.1 of Oreohelix idahoensis. Lineage (NCBI taxonomy): Eukaryota > Metazoa > Mollusca > Gastropoda > Stylommatophora > Oreohelicidae > Oreohelix > Oreohelix idahoensis. Next base: position 8,117 of record JAMPIV010015621.1, read on the forward strand.
TTAATGTTTCTATAACACGCTTTATTTTGTTATTTATGGTGGAAATATTGAATGAATCTCCAGCAGGCCAGGTTTGCAGTTTACTGGCCTGTAATGATGTAGTATAGGATTCTTGTGGCCCACTCCTCTCAGTAGCTGGAGTAAAATGTTAGGCTGCACAGACACCCGCTCTTGCACTTCTACAAGTGTATCTGGCACAATCGTAGTGCCAGATCAGAAACTCTGAAACAAAATTTGTGCCATGTGTCAGTACTCTATTCACTGCGCCACTCTTACACACAACACCACAAAACAACACTACACAGATTGAGTCAGATCTCTCTGACCAACGTAACACATCTCACCCAGTTGTTATCAATTAGTACAAGTTCCCCAAGACTGCATTGCATCCGAAATATGTTCAATAGTTTCTTCTTCTATTTAATAAGGTGGGTGATATGTTCCCACTGATGTCAATAATCGATCCTCCTTCCATAGTCTAGATAGGTTTCCATATATTATTAGTTTGTCTCTAGGCCCTGGACTGCGGCTGGGGACCTAGAGCAGGCACTTACTTGTCGTAATCATTTTTCACGATAAGGCAGTATCAATCACTCAAAATATTAAAATAAACAAGATAAATGCTTTTTGCCTTACCACAATTCAGAATGAGAACACAGTTATTTAGGACTAGCAAAACTCAGCTGAGCTGCTGGCTAGACTAGGGCGTCCCACTGATTTTTATTTATTAATTCCGGGAAATCACCGCTATCAGTCTAGAACTGTGTTACTGGTACAAGTGCGCGTCTCCCATTCACCAATATAAATACATTTGTCCAATCACGGACTTCCCCTCTAACTTTTTTTTAAAATATTCAAACTAAAAGTCAAATTTCAGTCAGATCTCAGTCAAGTGTGTATTATTGTCTGTTGGTCCGTCTGTCTCTACTTGGTTTTTCACAAAAATACACTTGTTTCTTGGACCAACTACACGTAAAAACTGCACAAATCTGCCCCTTTAAGTTATTTTTAGCTTCTATCCTCCGACTTTCCCCTCTAGTTCATTGCAGTTTGATTTTTGCATTTTTAGGGCTCAGGGACACCAAAAAGTAACTTTAGTGAAGTATGCACAAAAAACTGTTCGCTGGTCTGATGTGAACAATACAGTCTTTCGTCAATATCTTCCGTGTTATCTGTCCGTCTGTATAATTAAAAGTATATTATTTCTCTGCTCAAGATGGGCTATCAAACTAGCTAGGTTTTATTTTCATAACTTTATTATTAAAGAAAATCCTACTTTTCTCAAGGTTAGTTTTTTTGAAAGATGTTTTTGAACCTTCGTCCACTGCGCTTGCCGCTGTATTCAAATAAAACAACCAATTACCGTAAAAGCGTCCAAGATATGACTGTTTCTAATAAGAGCCAAGGTCCTTTTTCTACCAATTCCTTACATTGTGTCAACTAGTGGCGTGATTTTTTTCTTTAAACGACAACTTGCGTCTTTTTGCTTTTTAGATTCAAACACGTGTTTCAGTCATATTTTTTTTCCTTTTTATCTCCGTTTCCCCCGTCTAAAAGGGTAAACCGTTTCGTTTGCATGTCTAACTAGTTAGTTTCAATGGCGGTAGAAACCGCGGGCGTAGGTGAAGAAGCTTCGCCATATCTTGCGTATAATTTTATCCCTACATTTTATCTTACCCGTTATCTTTATAATTGGAGATATTTTAACGTTGTATCACTGTATTTCATCACAATAGGCTGGATTATATAAATTATTCTATCCAGAGACTGTCCTTTCTCTTACACGATCACCTAGTGATAAAACTATTTCTTACCCCTTACTTTCACATTGTCAACACTATCACCTCTGTTCAGACAGGGCTTTAAACAGCTATTACCTATCTGATTAATTCACGACACAGCCCCAATTGGGTACCAGAGCAACTTCTGGGAAGGTTAAGGCGGCCGGCGTGATGCTGACCACATCACTCCTAGTGTGCCGATGGTCAAGAAAATATGGGCCTAACACCATATTCCCAATATGCCTCAATGGGCGTGTAACGGGATCCTTTATTTTTACCTATTATCAGCCTGAAGACCTGTAATTCTGAGATACATCTTTAATATTGTCGTTTTGTTATTGAAATTAATGTTCCACCTAACACCGCAGACATGATTTTATTCAGGAGAGAAACTACAGTGAAATCTATTTTCGTTATTAATCATAGGATTTCAATAAAAATGCATAGACTTAAACCTACATCAATCATTAATACGCATAATGAAGAGTATGATGGTATTGCATCATTGGTTGCCATGAAAACGGCGGCCATTTCGGATTCTATTGTTCTATTTCAGCTTGCTAAGGCTTTTTTTATTTATTAATCTATCAACACCAAATGTAAACGGAATGTTTATCTTTATATTTTTAAACTTTTGTCAGATTGGATTTTAAGTCGATCCTGAGATATAGAACTTTAAAAATTTAAACTTAAAAATAGTAACCATTTTTTTCCTTCAAAATTTTACATTATTTGCAATAAATCAAAATATTGATATGATATCCAAATGTGACGAAAGCTTTATTATTCTATGGAAAGTATTTGTACCAAATCTCATATTGATTGACTAAAAAAATGTGCAAGGTATAAGAACACATAGTAGTTACGTAAAATAAGGTTCTGAGAAAAATCTTGATTTTATTCATAAGAAAAGCAGAACTGTTGAAGAAAATTCTATTTACACATTCAGAATATACCTACTTAGAAAATATTCTGACATATATTTTTTACAGATTTAGATTCCGGGGAATACAAATTACCCGAATATAGACTAATCTCAATTTTTATTTTTGTGCTGTTTTTACTTAAAATGCGCTGTAGCTCATCCCCTTAAGGTAGATCTTTGGAGAGCTCATTGTTTCCCACTAGATCCCACAGTTCATGGCATGTCTACCGGTGATCTACTGCTGTCCTTCATACAAATACATTTGATGCTGTCCCTCTCTGAAAAATCTTAATCTTCAACTCAAATGTCAAGTTAGTGCTACTGTATGGCTGTAAAACATGGACACCAAGAAAAACATCAATTAAAAAACAAAGCTACAAAGCCGCGGTAGCATAGTGGTTAGTGCACTGGCTTCCTAGCTCAGCGGTCTATGGTTCGATCCCCAGATGAGGTGGGATGTTTTTAGTCCGCAAACGGCTCCTGGGTCGACCCAGCCCCAATTGGGTACCAGAGCAACTCTAGGAAGGTTAAGGCCGCCGGCGTGATGCTGACCACATCACCCCTAGTGTGCCAATGGTCAAGAAAATATGGACCTAACACCATATTCCCAATATGCCTCAATGAGCGTGTAACGGGATCCTTTACGTGTACATTCTTTCATAAATGATGCTTGCGTGGAATCGAAAGATTGAACTGGAATGGCAACATGACTTATGTGGAACTGAAGACAAGAAGCAGACAAGTACCAGTGGAACAATAGAAGAGCAGACAGAAGAAGATGGTTATAACATTACAAGGTAGTCGTTATCCTGGAATCCATGGGTTATGATGGGCAAAGGGAAACTGAAAACACGTGGAGAAGGGAACTGTAGACATCAATGAAAATGAATAAAGAAAACACGAATGCACAGGACATAAAAGCTTGGTTTGAAATTATTGTACGCCTATGCGCCTTAGGGAGCAGAAAGTTAATGATGAATCACAATCAGTGAGACGTACTGAACTACTTAAAAATGTCTACTAAAGAATGCCTGAAATTATGCTTTAATTTAAATAGAAACAATAAACGGAAAAGAACACATTCTCAAGACATCAAACGTAGAGAAGGCCAGAAAAGTAAATAAGACAGCTTAGAAGTCGGTTGGTGAAAATAATTTCCCTGTAGAAAGTGATACTTTTTTTTTTCAAGTGTTTCTCCTGTTGTCGGCACAGAGCTCGCCCATACTGTCTCAGCCTTGTCCCCATTTGAGATCGTACGCAAATTACTCTAGTACTGAAAATTGCTGGACTTCCCTTTGTTTGAGGAGCCGCGGTAGCATAGTGGTTAGTGCACTGGCTTCCTAGCGCAGTGGTCTATGGTTCGATCCCCAGATGAGGCGGAAAAGTTTTAGGCCACAAACGGCTCCTGGGTCGACCCAGCCCCAAATGGGTACCAGAGCTACTCTGGGAAGGTTAAGGCGGCCGGCGTGATGCCGACCACATCACCCCTCGTGTGCCGACGGTCAAGATAATATGGGCCTAACACCATATTCCCAATATGCCTCAATGGGCGTGTGACGGGTTCCTTTACCTTTACCTTTACCTTCCCTTTGTTTCAATGTTTTATTTATCTGGTTATTCAGGAAGTTCCGCGGAACCCCTTGTGAGACATTGCGGAACCACAGAGTTCCGCGGAACCCTGGTTGGGAATCACATGGTGGGAAATATATGGAGATTAAAAAGAAAATTTGGTGCAATACAAAAATTAGAATTTTCAACTCAAATGTCAAGTCAATCTTATTGTGTGGCTCTGAAATATGGAGAACTGAAACCTAAAAGCTCAGACTTTCATAAACGGGTGCTTGCGTAGAATAGAAGGATTGAAATGGTATGACAAGATCACTAATGTGGAATTAATGAGAAGAACTAGACACGCTCCAGTAGAACAAGAGATGAGAAGAAGACGCTGGCGCTGGATAGGCCACACATTGAGGAAACCTGTTGATAGCATTACAAGTCAGTCCTTGTTCTGGAACCCCCAGGGTAAGAGAGGGAGAGGAAGACCAAAGAATACACGGAGAAGAGAACTGGATACAGACTTAAAAGGAACGAAGAAGACATGTAAAAACCTTGAGCTGATGGCACGTGACATGAAGACCTGGCATATGTTCGTTGAAGGTCAATTCGCCTTTGGGAGTTAACGCTTTGACACCGCAATTATTTTCCATCCTGTGCCGCAATTTTAATTCGTTATAGACTAAAAAGAACGTCCAGAGAGTTGTTTTGGCACGGGTGTCATATCTGACCAACGGAGTCAAAGTTAAAGGGTGAAAGAAGAAGAAGAGGTACTGGAAGTTTTAAATTTCTTCTTTCTGGTTTCATAGCCCGAAATACGACTTTGCGAGGAAGCCGCGCTGGTGTAATAGTTACCACACTGCGCTGGCAATCGGGTGATCCAGATTCAAGCCTGGGCGAGGAAATTTGAAAGAGTGTCGTTGACCGGGATGTGGACTGGATTAATTCGAGCCCTGGCGATGAGATTTGAAGAGTGTCGTCGACCAGGGAATGGAATAACCTGAACGGCTCCTGAGCCGACGCAGCTCTAATGGGTACCCTCCGAAGACGGCGAGTATCTGCCTGAATGACGACAGGACACCTATCAGCGTACAGGGAAAATAAGATACTCACGTAAAAAGCAGTCTCATGTTAGGCATACTAACCTGAGATTTCGCCTCGAGTAATAGCGGGCATTCGTTTTAAAAAAAAAACCGACTTCGTGAGAATTTTGATTGTTCTTAATCTCTTCTTTATATTTCCAAGGGCAATTTATGCAATTTTGCAGTGTTTCCACTTACGTATTTTTGTCTCGACATTGTTTCGAAATCGCGGACTAATACTATCTATAGAAACTCAGTTGCATTTAATGAGCATCAAACGCACGACGTTGCATTGTTTATTCATTCATCATCTTTCTGCGCCATAAGAAACATAGGCCTTCAACAAATTGATGCTAAGCCTCCCTGTCCTGTGCCATCCTGGTTAGGTCTCTCCATTTCTTCTTTATCCACTTTGTTTGTCTCCAGTTCCATTCTTCATAAGTTTTTTTGGTTTTCTTCTGCGTCTTTTACGCTGGGGTCCGAGAACAAGGACTGCCTTGTAATGCTATTATCAGATTTCCTCAATGTTTGTCCTATCCATTTCCAGCATCTTCTTCTCATCTCGTATTCCATTGCATTTCTCATGAGCTATGTTAATCTGCTTTACGCACACTGAGCTCTCTAAACGTCTTCCTTGATAAAAATTATGCCTGTTTTAGATTTCAGTATTTTCGGATTTCGGAATAAGTGCACCTAAATGTAACTTTTTTCTCTGTTAGACGATCTATTTCTTTCAATTTTATCAACAGAGCGGAGGAAAATTCACCCAATGTTTACTTTACTTCAAAGACAAGATTGCACTCCTATGTCATGCGTTCGCGATTAAAGTACATTTTTATAAGCTAGTTCGTGAGTTTTCACAGGGAACACTGAAAAAAATATCTTTAATCTTGGGGAATCCGCGCATTAACATTCCGGCGGCAGAGTGCTGGTCAGAAATGTATCTAGTTTTAAAGCTATATCTCTTTCCCCACCCTCTTTTTGTCACTTTAGCTACCTAGAGCTCTACAAGATCATCACGCGTGGTCTACTAGTAGATTGTGATCTACCGCATGCCGTCGACCTCTGACCTTCATCGAACACCAGCAGACGCCTTAAACTCTGTCAATTTATCTAAGCTGGCCGATTAGCCTGTCTGAGCTCGATAACCTGTCTGAGCTAGTTTCTGTGTGAATAGTTTTAGCTTAAAGATGCTTCTAAAACGTGAGAGTTTACGGGGAACACTTAACGTTAATGTACCAGAGGCTTACAAGCGGACAGGGTAAACCAGGTTTTAGAATCTTAATGGATCGGATTTTATTTGTGGTTTGAAGGATATCTAGATGTAGCAATACAGAGGGGAATAAGAAATAGGAAGATTGCAGAAGAAGTGAGGGGAATAGGAAATAGGAAGATTGCAGAAGAGGTGAGGGGAATAAGAGATAGGAAAATTGCAGAAGAGACGAGGGGAATAATTTGCCGGGAGGAGATGAGGAACATGTCCCGTGTAGTTCCCGGGGGTTCTCTGAAGAGACAAGGAAAGAATAGACCTACTGCACCCGCAGACACGTCATACAAGGCGACTACTTTGAGGTTGTGTTTGGCACTAGCAACCTCATCAAGTAAAAGAAGTTACCTCAGAAACCACTACTGCACGAGCATGTGGCCCCTTGCAGGTGACCAGCTACAGGGATGGCTCCATGCGCCATAATGAGCACAATGGAAAACGATGCTGATGATGATGATGGTGATAATGATGATGATAAATATAAAGATACGAATGTATGTTTTTACCTGGAAGATGTTAGCGTCAAAGGTAGTCTACATGGAGAAAATCTAAATGTCAGAGATGAACATAGCGAGAGAAGCAGATGATAGAGGGATGAAGAAAGCAGTGTAAGAATGTAGACAGAAGAAGAAATAGAATATAGAGACACTGGTAAATATGTAGACAGAAGGGAAAGTAGAATATAGAGATACCGGGAAAGATGTAGACAGAAGGGAAAAAGAATATAGAGACACTGGTAAAGATGAAGACAGAAGGGAAAATAGAATATAGAGACACCGGTAGAGATGTAGACAGAAGAGAAAATAGAATAGAGAGACACCGGCAAAGATGTAGACAAACGGGACAATAGAATATGGAGACGAGGGTACAGATGTAGCCAAACGGGAAAATAGAACGTAGAGACACGACTAAAGATGTAGACAGAATGTAAAATAGAATATAGAGATGTGGGTACAGGTGTAGACAATAGGGAAAATAGAATATAGTGACACCAATAAAGATGTGGACAGAAGGGAAAATAGAATATAGAGACATGGATAAAGATGTCGACGGAAGGGAAAATACATTAGAGAGACACCGGTAAAGATATAGACGGAAGGAAAATAGAACAGAGAGACACCGGTAAATATGTGAACAGAAGGGAAAATAGAATATAGAGACAAGGGCACATATGTAGACAGATGGGAAAATAGAATATACGGACACGGGTACAGACCGACGGAAACTAAAAGAGAGACTCAGGTACAGACACGCAGATGGCAAGAAGTACATGTGTAGACTAACATAACGGAACGAACGAACGAACGAACGAAATCTTTATTTCATCAGGGTAAAGAAATAGGCATAATTGCCTTTTTACATTTCTGCCCTGCAATACAATTTTCAGTGTGTTAAAAATTAAAATATTAACAACTTCAGACAGGATCAATTAATAATATCATCACAATCAGAAACTTAGCTCAGACAAGTACATTTACTCATAGTCATTCACGCACATAGAGAGAGAGAGAGAGAGAGAGAGAGAGAGAGAGAGAGAGAGAGAGAGAGAGAGAGAGAGAGAGAGAGAGAGAGAGAGAGAGAGAGAGAGACTTAATATAAAAAAATTCAATTTAAAATAAAAATATTACAATGATAGTTAAATGCTCGTGGAAACGTTGAAATAACTGAAACAGAATTGTCGTTAAATGTGTGTACAAGATTTCATGACATGTGAATGCAGATGTCTTTTGAATGTGGTGTAATTATCAGTTTTGACAGACTTGGGTAGAGAATTCCATGCTAAACCACCTGCATAACTAAAACAACTTCGGAAGAGGTCAGTTCGAGGTTTTGCAAGGTCCAAAAGTAGGTCGCCAAGTATAAAATATGAGCAGTATTTATATCGAAAGAACTTTTGCAAGTATGAAGGCGTTCTGCCGTGTAAAATTTGATGCACAAATAGGAGATCTTGGAAAAAGAAGAATTTTTTAAGAGGAAGAACATTCAGCTGTGAAAATAGCTGAGCACTGGGAATGCTATCATTCAGGCAAACAAGTCGTAGCGCCCTTTTGTGTAGGGATTCTAGGCGTTTCAAAAATGACAAGCCACAGCGACTCCAGATATTTGAGCAATAAGAAAGGTGACTTTGAATATGTGCATAATAGAATATAAGTCTAGAGTGCGGACATAAAAAAATGTTTGATTTTTGAGAGTTGAAACAATTTTTGTGAGATCTTGTTTGCGATGAAATAGACATGTGACTTCCAGCTTAGAGACTGGTCGATGACCACACACCCAACAGGCTGTGGTCCGTAACTTGCTTAATACGTTCTCCATCTAGAGATAAAGATAACGTATTTGGTTGACAGTGCAGAATCTTTTGGCGGGTTGAGATAATCAAAGATTGAGTTTTGTTTTTATTAATGTACATACTATTAGTAGTGCACCAATCTTGTACAATGTCCAGGTGATGCTGTAAAAGAGACTGAACAGTGTTAATGTCTGTGCCAGCTACTGTTACTGTGGTATCATCAGCAAACATAAGACAATCGTCATGTGGCAATGACAAGGGCAGGTCATTGATGAAGATGCTGAAGAGTAAGGGTCCTAGTATCGAGCCCTGCGGGACACCCATTGTAGTGGTGTATGATTTAGAGAGCACATTATTGTATAAGACTCGTTGTGTTCTGTTTTCAAGGAATGATTTTATTAATGTGATCACTTGTGGATGAAATTTGTACACCACAAGCTTTTGTATTAGCAACGAGTGGTCAATTGTGTCAAATGCTTTGTAAAGGTCGATTAATAACACTCCATTTATTTTTTCGCAGTTGATATTAGAATGCCAGATTTCGGTAATCTTAGTCAACAAGGATTGACAAGAGTGTTTGGGTCGAAATCCAGATTGGTTTTCATGTATAAGATTGTAGCTGTTCAGTGAAGAAAGAATATGTTTATACATGTGTCGTTCAAGAGGTTTAGTTATGACTGATAGTAGGGAAATCGGCCGGTAGTTTGTGACGACATTACTATCACCTTTTTTAGGTACTGGTACCACTAAGCCTGTTTTCAGTCGTTGAGGAAACACTTTCTTTGTGAGGCACAGATTGTAAATGTAAGTGAGTGAGTTGCATACAACAGGCTCTGCAATCTGAAGTATCCTCGAAGATATTCCATCTTCACCGCACGATTTCTTCTGAGGTAATGATTTAATTAAAATAGAGACCTCCGAGATTGACAGTAAAGGTAATTCAGGAAGGTGGGCTTCGTTTAACCTCGATTGAACGAAATCAGAAAGAGCAGTACAATTCAGTTGCTGATGATTTATCCCGGATGTTCGTGCGATCGACGAGAAGAACTGGCAAAATTCATCAGCATTAATGTTTGTAGTTTGCTGTCGGAAGTTATGCCGGCGTACATTTGTGAGAAGGTTAATAGCGCTCCAGATTTTAGATGAGCTCCGGCCGTCGTCAATAATGGATCTGAGGTGCTGTCTTTTAGATTTCCTTAAAATGTACTGCGCTAAGTTTCTATATTTTCTATAGCTTGCATGGTCTCCAATTTTCTTGAAATAGTCTCGCTGTTGCCTAGTTTTCAGGTATTCCATTGTTATCCATGGAGGCATAATTCTTGACTTGACACGTTTCATACGCACAGGAGCATGTTTGTTAAGAACTGAAGTGAATGCTGACATCCATATTTCTAGGGCTTCAGTCGGGTCAGATACTCCATAGACATTATCAAAAGGTGTCGCTAAGAGATCAGACAAGAACTTGGAGCTATCAAAATTCTTGAATATTCGTGCCTGTACAACCTGGTGACAGAGTTTAGGAATTCGAACTCCCTTTTTTGGTCCAGGTGCAACATATGGGATAGTGATCGCTTAGACCACATACGGGAACGCAGACTTCAATGACGTGAGCAGTGTTAGTAACATACAGATGATCTATGCAGGTTGATGACTTGTCTGTGACACGGGTTGGTAGCGATATCAACTGGTTCAGGTTGTACAGGGTATACAAATTATCCCAATTAACGTTTCGCTTCAAGGCATCAATATTGAGGTCTCCCATTATTAATAGTTCCAAAGAAGTTATCCAGACTTTGTCCATCATGTCCGAGAACTGATCTAGCCATTCCATTTTGGCATCCGGATTGCGGTATATAAAGCCAATTAATATAGAGGTAGTGTGTGGGAGTCGGACTTCCAGCCACATGCATTCAACTTCAGGACATTCAAGATCAACGCGTCTTATAGCATTGATGCTTGTGTGCACATAGGCAGCCACACCAGTTTCAAACCTAATTGATGGATCCCGACGGAAAATTTCATAATTTGCAGTTTGCAGTTCTTGGTTAGAAATGTGTTCATTAAGTCTAGTTTCTGTTACACCAAAAATATGAAAGTATGCATTGTTATTATAGAGTATGGAAGTAATTTCAGCCAATTTACTCACATTGTAGAGATGACAAACATTCAAATGTCCCAACCTGAGTCCCTGACGATTTGGGTATTCCGTTGTGACTGTGGGAGCCATATTTTGTGAAATTGATGATCACTAAAATTTCATTGATAACAGGGCTGTTGAAAGTATAAATTTGGTAGATTAGGACGTGCAGGATGATGCATAGGGTAGAATGTGGTTGCGGGATATTCATGTGTTCTTGTTGTGGGATCGGAGTATGCTGACCAGTATGATCTCCCGGCAGAAGGTAAATAGTCCAAGAGTCTTTGTTGTAGTGGGAAATTAGGAAAGGTTGGGTACAGATGTTGATACATAGGAAGATGGTACAAATGCGGTGACGGGGGGTAGGCTTCTTGTGTCTGTGACATTGATGGCTGGAGTGAGGATGTATCAGGACATGAAGATTGAGTTTGTTGAGTTGCTTCATTTGTACACTTTTGAGGATAGAGTCTATCACATCGTTCCTGTTGAGTAAGTGCAGAAAACATTGGTGGTTGTTGCTGTAGGGAGACATCACAAGCTGTTCCCTGTACTTCGCGATTTATAAGAACAGGTGTGATTTGATGTTCCTGCTTATGAGATGATGTTGAGTGGGTGTTGTTAGAAGTAGTAAGTAATGGTGGAAAGTCAAGGTCATAATTACTATCCGAGAAGCAGGTATTCACTGTTGATAGATGACTGGTTGGATTTTGAGATCCTGGTGTGTGGCCGACTCCTTTGAAGGTGCGTTCTGGGTACCTGATGTTTGTTGCCAGCTTGCTGATTCCTTCAGTAGATAAGGCAATATCACCGCTGTAAAGAAGTTTTTTAGGGGCTCCTGATTTCGCAAGGAAGTACGAGTATAGTTGTGTTTGACACAGTGCCTCTTAAGTTTAGAATTGTTGACATCAATGGATTTGCGGTAATGGGCTCTGACTGGAGGAATAATGGACGAGAAGTAGATTTTCGCATTAGGGAATAACGAATGGAAATTTGATGTGATTTGGTTTAGATCAGCTTGGGACATTTCAATACCTTTGAGCGAGTCTGATAGACCTATATGAGTAGTTACTCTGGTGACAGTGGGATCAGACGGAAAACGTTTAAGGAGTGACACCAAGTCCTGAGTGGATGCCCAGTTCTTGAAGCGAACAGTGACCAAGTCCATATCGTTTGTTAACAATTTAGATTTTTGTAATTCCTTCACATTCTGGTCTCCGAAAATAAGGTGCTTCCTTTTATTCTGAATCCTTGTGTTGGAGCCTGTGATAGGTCGTGCCCGTTCTTCTGTTACCTGTGTGCTCTGATTACTGGATTTCTGATAATAGCGCACGCTGTGAGTTATTCGTCTTGGCGGAGAGTGCCGATTTGAAATTGTTACAGGGATTCTACAAACATTATCTGCATTGTCTGTAATTAATTTCGGAGAATCCAGGACACTTTCTCGGCTGTGATGGAGTTTTAGTTGCGTAATGGTTTGCTGGGTTTCGTTGCTAGTGTTGTTCAGTTTTTGACACAGTTTGTCCGTTTTCTCTGGTGGTGTACAAAGCTCTTCCGTATACTGCTGGCTTTTTTCATAGCTACTTTTAAGTACCGTATGTTCTGCCTGAAGCTTCTCATACGACTGTCTGAGGCTGTTCAGCTCTGCTCTAAGTGAATCTATCTCAGACATAATACTTGTAAATAAATCATATATGGATAGCAACACACAAACAAGAGGAAATAAATTTGGAGAAGAACATTATATTAACTTCTCATTTTATCTTTAGAAAACCCAACGTATACTGGAGGTAAATTTCGGAGTCACAGAAGGTACCTTAAAATATTTTTTTTTTCAAATTAATATCGTTACTTTAGAATAAAATGCTACATAAAGTTTATTTAAAACGTAAAAGTTTTCTTTTAAAACAAATTCTATAAGGAAATAATCAACGTTAAAGTCATGGCTGCGCACCGTAAACACTCGTCGCCATTTTGAATTTTTCGATAAAGTCGGATTTCACTGTAACGAGAAAAATGTAAATAACGAACTTCAGCGATGATTTCAGTGATGAAGTCATCACTGATTCTGCAGATGAAGATGTCTGGGAGACGGAAACATTAGATTCAGACATGGATATTGGCCATAATGTCCCTGCTGACCCAATTTATGAAGCAGACACGGCAAGGTAATTTCCGACATGAAAGTCTAAACGTAGCACTATGAATTTTAATGGCATATTATAGCCTAGTGACCTTCATTTTTTTAAATTGCCATTTAAATAGTTACTATAACCTATTTTCTATTAAAATCGGTAATTATTTTAACATTTATTGTAAACAATATTTTAGTTACTTAATTTTTTAAAATTTAAACCCATCCATATCTAAGGTTGCTAAGGGCACTTATATTTGCAAAAACGAACAGATACTTAGTGAAAAAAAATAAAACAGACCAGATAGTGGTGAAAGTTATAAATTTTTTGGGGAGGGATAATGTGTAAAAGTATTTAAAGTTTGTAATTGTTTATTGCATTCTTTTTTAATTTTTAAGATTAAACTATAATGTGGAATGTAAGATTTTAAAAAAAAAACCTTTAGTTTCTCAAACTGTAACTAACAATATGTTAAATTCTTTCATTACAGATTCAAAGGCTATAATGATTTGGATGATGGAGCCCCTCTGTCAGTTCTGAAGTTTCTACTCTATCGAGAGACTAGGGTTCGTCTAAAGGAAGAGAGTATGCTTTCTGTTTGATTTCATTCATAGGAAATGCCAGAACTTTATCAGCCTTGACAACATCTTTGCACTAATTAACGGATGGTTTGTAATAAAAGCAAGTATCCTAAATTATTTAGGCAGTATATTAGGGATAAGCCAACTAAATGGGGAATGAAATTATGGATCCTTGCTGAGGATGAAACAGTATATACATATGATTTTAAAGTTACCTTGGTAAGGATACACAAGCTTCCTATTTGGTTTGGCTTACGATGTAGTTATGAGACTAATAAACTCTCATATTAATCAAGGTTATTTTTTGATACTTTTTACACTAGTGTACAACTCTTAAATATCTTTTTTAAAGAAAGCTGTTGTGCATGGGGAACTATTATTTAAAAAAAAGAGAAAAGGTCTTCCAAAGTCTTTAAAAGAAATAAAATCATTTGAAAACAAAATCAGCTTGCGGTAATATGATCAAAACTTGTGCTTCCTTTCAAGTCAGTTGTTGAAGAGTACAAAGTGGGAAAGGCAAGGCTTGCAATGATGTTGCGCGAGTCAGCAGATGAAGTAGTTAAGTCCATTCAGCCAGCACTGAAAACGGAAAGGAAGGGGAGAGTGGAAGAAGCTGTTGATGATGCCCAAGAGTTGCTCAAACTGAGGGAGGTAATCGGAGACAAATAGACGGGGATTTGGCCATGGAGACATCTGATGGTGGTCCCAGGCATCAAGCAGGGAGCGCAGAGACATGGTAGTTCAGGAGATGCGAGGAGCTGAGAATGATAAGAGGTTGCAAAAAGCAGTGCAGCAGGTCCAACAAGGCCAATGGACTACATGGGAAGGAGCCCTGCAAAGGTCCTTGACATGGAATTATATATGGCATATGGCACCTCTTAGGGTCAGCTTCATTATTAGATCAATGTATGACCTCCTGCCATCGGCCACAAACCTTGTGAGATGGGGAAAGTCGGAAGATGAGCAGTGCCCCTATGCCAGGAAAGGCAGACACTTGAACACGTGCTTTCAGCTTGCAAGGTGGCATTAGTGCAAGGGCGATACACATGGTGCCACAACAACGTGCTAAGTGAGCTGGCTGGAACAATAGATCTAGCAAGGATGAAGGCGAAAAGCAAAGTCAGGCCGAGCACCGTAAATACATGCTTTCTGAGAGCAGGAAATTCAGCACAACCCTAACCGAATAAATCAGGTAGCAGTTTACCATCTCTTCTTGACTGTGCAAATGACTGGGAGATGGTGGTAGACCTACCTGGAAGAGTATCAGAAAATTTCGAAGACGGCCGGATATAGTGCTGCATTCTTCATCATCGCAGCAGGTTATAATGATTAAACTGACCGTGCCGTTTGAATCCAGATTGGACGAGCAACATTCGTTCAAAGCGGCAAAGTATAGTGATCTGGCCGCGGATCTGAGACTCGATGGGTTCATGCAAGGGTCATGGCTGTTGAGGTGGGTGCAAGAGGGCTCGTGGCTGCGTCAGTGTATGAATTATTGAAACTGTTGGGGCTGAGGGGACAGTCGAGAACAAGGGCACTGAAGAGGCTTAGTGAAACTGCGGAAAGGGCATCATGCTGACTGTGGAAGAACCGCAATGGGCTATGGAACTCGTTACAGTAAAATCTAGCACCACCTGCGATATAGGAAACACCGTGAAATTTTTCTAAGTCCGCAATACATCGAGTTTTTCATTGTTGTGGTAAAGTGGGATGTTATAAATATTTATAGGGGACTTAGTGTACTGACTGAGATCAGCTGTGAAGGTATCTGTATCTAATAGGTGTAGTGTTTTACAGATAACCTTACTTGCTACCACATTATACCTCAGTCAGAATTATTCTGGAATATTGTGATGACTACGTTAAATGTCTAGGGTAATAATAATAGCCCCTTCAGTCATAACTGACTATGGGAATGCGCCCCTGAGGTGACAGCCCTCGGCTGCTTATTTTCCTGGTGCTCCTTTCGACGTTTTCTCCTCACCTCTGCTTCTTGTGTGAGCCTCTCTTCGCCCAATCTGAGGTGGCGCCGTAAATAGCATCGCCACTTAGTGCGATCGGCAGCTTCATCCTCCCATGTTGCTGGATCCATGTCCAGTGCCCTCATATCTCTCTTGCACACATCTTTGAACCTCAGCTGTGGTCGCCCAACTGTTCTCTTGCCATCTGCTAATTGTCCGTAGAAGATATCTTTTGGGATGCGACCATCTTCCATGCGGCGAACATGGCCAAGCCAGCGAAGTCTGCGCTGTCTAAGAAGCGTATACATACTTTGAAGGCCAGCACGTGACAACACCTCGACATTTGTCACTTTATCTTTCCACGAGATGCCGAGGATGCGGCGTAGGCACCGCAAATGGAAGGTATTGAGCCTTCTTTCTTGCTTAGCATAGGTCGTCCAGGTCTCGCTGCCATATAGGAGTGTGCTGGTGACGCAAGCATTATATACCGCAGCTTTGGTCTTCATTGTGAGTTTAGAGTTTCCCCAAACACGCGATGTGAGGCGGGCAAAGGTAGCTGCAGCTTTGCCAATGCGGCTGTCGATTTCTGTATCCAGTGAGAGTTTGTCATTGATGGTAGACCCTAGGTATGTGAAGTGGTGCACCACTGCCAATTCATAGTTATCGATAGTGATAACTGGTGCAGCATCCACATCCTGACTCAGCACATTCGTTTTCTTTAGACTTATTGTGAGGCCAAAGTCCTTGCATGCTTTAGAGAAGCGATTCATCAAGCTCTGAAGCTCCTGTTGGCTTTGAGTGACGACTGCAGCATCATCAGCGAACAACAAGTCTCTTATAGTGACCCTTCTGATTTTTGTTTTTTGCCCTCAGCCTTGAAAGATTAAACAGACGGCCATCTGACCTAGTGTGAAGGCATATTCCTTCAGTTGCATCTCTGAATGCATGTTTCAAGAGTAAGGCAAAGAAGATTCCGAAGAGGGTCGGAGCCAGAACACAGCCTTGTTTAACGCCACTTCGTATATCAAAGGGCTGTGACGTGCTTCCAGCATATTGGACTGTTCCCTTCATGCCGTCATGGAATGACTTTATCATTTCCAGCATTTTAGAAGGGCAGCCTATTTTCAGGAGGATTTTAAAGAGTCCATCCCTACTAACCAAGTCGAATGCTTTTGTGAGGTCTACAAAGGCGATATATAATGGTCTTTTCTGCTCTCTTGATTTTTCCTGAAGCTGGCGGAGAGAGAAGATCATGTCTGTTGTTGATCTGCCAGCTCGGAATCCACACTGTGACTCTGGATATATGCGCTCACCTAACTTGTGTAGTCGCATTAAGATGACTTTGGCAAAAACCTTACCAACAATACTAAGAAGAGAGATGCCTCTGAAGTTATTGCAATCACTTCTGTCTCCTTTATTTTTATACAGTGTTACAATCTTGGCATCTCGCATGTCTTGAGGAATAGTTGTCTCTTCCCAGCACTGGCACAGCATCCTATGCAGGGGATGTAATAGCGTGCTCTTACAGCATTTGATTAAATCAGGAGGAATCCCATCACTGCCTGGTGCTTTGCCAGAGGCCAAGCTATCAATGGCCTTGCTGAGTTCCTCTAATGTTGGTTCGGCATCCAGCTCCTCCATAGTTGGCAGACTGTTGACACCATCAAGGGCTGCAGGCGTAACAGTATTGTCTCTAGCGTAAAGCTCAGAGTAGTGCTCGACCCACCTCTCCATCTGCTTACCCTTATCGGTTAGCTTCTCTCCGCTGATGGTTTTTAGCGGTGCCGTCTTACTTTTATGGGGGCCAAGTGCTTTCTTTATACCGTCATACATTTGTCTAATGTTGCCTGTTTGCGCTGCGATCTGGATGCTCTCACTGAGCTGGAGCCAGTAGTCATTTGCACAGCGTCGAGCAGTTTGTTGAACTTTGCTTCTCGTAGCCCTCAGGATCTGTAGGGTTCTGGCACTCGGTGAACGTTTGTATTCATTCATAGCACTGCGCTTAGCTTCAATGACAGGTGCCATCACATCTGATGAAGCATCAAACCAGTCATTTGACTTTGCTGTTTTCTTACCAAAGGTGGCAAGTGCAGTACTTTGAATGGTGTTCCGTAGATGCTCCCAGTTCTCTGTAATAGTATCACCATGCTGAGGGTTACTGAGCACTTTCTCGAAGGTCGCAGTGAATTGAGCGATCATGAAAGGGTCTGACATCTTGCTGGTATCAATGCGTGGTTTCCCTTCATGTCTGACACGATAGAGTTTTCTTGGTTGTGCTCTGATTTTGCAGCAAACCAAGGAGTGATCTGTATCACAGTCTGCACTATGGTACGAGCGCGTGGAGAGCACAGACCTGAGGAGTGGCCTTCTGACGAGAATCAGGTCAAGTTGGAGCCAGTGCTTGGATCGTGGGTGTCTCCATGACACCTTATGCTGGGGTTTTGTCTGAAAGTAGGTGTTGGTCACGCAGAGGTCATGGTGGACGCACAACTCTAAGAGCCGTTGTCCATTTTCATTCATCTTGCCAATACCAAACCTGCCCAGACATGAAGGCCATGAAACATTATCGGCACCCACTCTAGCGTTAAAGTCACCAAGGAGAACAAGCTGTTCTTGCCTAGGTATGCTTTTGATAATTGCTGTTAGATTCTCGTAGAACTCATCTTTAGCTTCTGAGGCAGAGTACAGAGTAGGAGCATACACACTGACAAGGGTGATGGGACCTGTGCTAGTTTGCAGGCGGAGCGTTAACAGGCGTTCTGATCCATTCTCGCCTGGTTCAACTATTTTAGTTAGCGATTTTTTGACCGCAAAACCTACTCCGTGTGCTCTAGCTTTATTAAGATCTTTCCCTTGCCAATAAAATGTGTAGTCCTTCTCGCTCACCGTTCCAGAGCCCGCCAGGCGCGTTTCCTGAAGTGCAGCTATATCCACCTGAAGTTGTTTAAGCTCATCATTAATTATGGCCGTCTTCCTTACATCGTTTACATCCTGTAGGTTTTCGGATAGTCCAGTCAACATAGTCCGGACGTTCCAGCATCCCAATCTGAGAGTTTGCTTATTTCTATTTTTTCGATAATTGCTTGGTGCAAAATTTTCTGTCCACAGTTCGGGTTTGACCCTAATCCCATGCAACCCAATGGGGAAAGCAGACAGTGGCGGGACAACACCTTATTGACTGGGGGCTGCCCAGCTTGAAGCGGGCGGTAGCTGTCCAGTGAGATCCTAGAATCTCTCCCACTGTCGGAAGTAGCCCCTGGCGCCATGCCCTACGCCAATTGGGCAAAATGCTTATAACCGGTAACTGCTACTTCCTGTATTTTGCCGACACCTATAGGGTGAAGCTGGAGTGTCCTCTCCAGGGCGCAAGCTTGGGCACAGTTATATGGAGATCAAGCTGTTGCCCATGCAGCATGTTCCCCCTCTCCACACAGCCGGTAGATCCAAAGGAACGGCAGTAGCCGATACAGTTTGGTACCAGCCATGTCGCAGGAGTTGCCAGAATAATGTCGAATCGACATTAGACTGCCTTAGGGACTCCGACTCCGGATTTATCCTCAGGGTTTACTCCCGAAGCCAATTCCATAAATGGATATTCCCGCAAGGCAGCGGTGGTTTGAATTCAGAGTTCCTTCTCTTAGATAAGCTACCAACCAAGGATCACGAGCCCTATCTGCCCGAAGCTGCTGGTTTTAAGGCGCCAGTCGCTCGCCTTTGCCCCCTTCTCCCGTCAGTGGAAACAGTTCCGCCGGGCTCAAATTGAGCCACACGTGAAGGCCGGGAGCTGGACTTGGTTGTCAGAGGCTGTTTGAGGCGCGTGCCATAGAAGTATTTTATCTGCAGTGAGAGCTTATCCTCACTACAACTCCCGGCAATAACAACCTTTGGAACTCTGTCTAGGGTATGTATGTGATGAAGTGTAAGTCACAACAACAACAGACAGATAAACAATTTAATTTATTCCACCACACTTGACAACACTGTGACACTCACACACATTTAACATTCTATAAGACTATCTTAAATGAGTCACTGGTAAAGTTTCAAATATATATGTATTAATTACTTTCACTAATATATGTCCTGATTCAACTACAAAGTGAACCAGGAATCTCAATCAATTGTAATCACAATTTATATATACATAATTTATAATTATGAACCTTGTAGAGACATATTTTATTAATATTATCCTATGTGTGTCAGTTGTGTAGTAGTACTATGAGGTTATACTGGTTTTGTTTTTTCAAGCTATGTTATTATTTGTCATCATGACTTCAAGTGTTTGTTTATCTGGGAAATAGTATGGGGAAAAAGTTCACAGTTCCTGTCAATTTAAACAAGGTATTGTCCCTCTTTTTTTTTTCTAAAATGTCAATTTTTGAGGGGACACATAATGTTGAGCTCCACTGGCCACAGAGGCTTAACTTTCGAGATGGCGGCAGGAAAAGACTCCTCTGCTCGATTGCTCCCCTGTGTTCTGGAGACACCTCACTAGTCGCTATCTGGACCCAGGAGTATGCTGTCAGCCTCCAGATTCAGCAAAGCTCAGACCAGGTGCTGCTCAATAACTTTAGGACCACAGTCCCTGAAACAAGAAGGTTGTACCTCCTACTTCATAACTAATTTATAATCTAATTCCAGACTGAACACAATACATAACAAACACTGAGTTCAGAGCGGTAGGCCAATTGCTATCTTCATCTGAAACAATTGACATCAGTATACTCCTCCCTAATGGTTACTACGCCTCTGCAATTCCAGCATTAGTTCTTTCTAGTCAATAAGATAGGTGTCAGTGTACTGTTTGGCAATTCCATGTAGTTTTACTTTCCTCCGACACCTTCTGTTCAGGTTGGAGCACTATATAGGCGTTGCCTCATGTTCGCTACTGAACCACACACATATACAGACATAAATTATCAATTTACATTCAATTTTCATTAAAAAGATATCAAATATTTCAAGCTTACCACAATTCATGGAAATAATACAGAATTACGTTGACTGGCAATGAATAGGCACAAAATCCGACCTGCCACTGTCTCAGGCTTTTATTTAGAAAAATATAAGCTGAATCTCAACGCACTGTTGCTTTAGAAAGTTTATTTGAAAATGTGGTGCTGACCTGACGCTCCTAATTGCCTATATTGGCGGGTCTAACCAATCGAGCCATGTTTACACAGTTTTTCAAACAAAAAAAAACTCCTACTCACGTTTCCCTAACAACAAAGAATTAGTATTTATAGCCCGACTAATCGTGTTTAGCCTTACATTTACTTCTATCCAATCAAATAGGATTTAACATGGGGACCTATTTCCCGTACAATGGTGGTGTCAAAATCTGCCACTGAGCGATTCTGATTTTGGGGTTGTCTGACACCCTCACTATTTCTTTTGGCTATAATTTGTTAATACCTAGACTGTTTGCGTAACGTTTAACATATTCTTTGTCAGCAAGTCCTAAGGAACCCAAATATACTAATTTAAAGGAGCTAAGTGGCTGCGTTCAAAATATGCATTTTCTTCTAGGATAGTCGTGCTGTTGCCACCTCCTCACTTCCAAACTTTATGGTGTCTGCTGTACTGTCATACTAATGTCAGGATTTCAGACATAAAACAGTAGAATGTCATGTTTCCTAATAAGCGTTTTGTAAGTTTTTTAAACCTAACTCTCGTATGGGTAGTGTTTTTTATCACTGTCGATTTGAAAAAAGCTAGTGCTTGTGGCCTTACACGCGTGATGGTTTTAATTGTATAGCGAGACGCGTGTTTAGTGTTGTATGCGTTCCTGCTTTCAGCCCTCCCTTCTCTCTATCCTAATTCCATCTGTCTTTCGTTTATGGTAACTTAGTGTATAAAATGACATGAATGGAATATTAAATATAGGTCAGCTTGCGTATCTCAAGGTTTTTCTTAGAAATGCAGTACACGTTTTATCGTAGAAAGCGTGTATGCTGCAGTAGGCTTTTACTATCAACGTGAAACGTTACAATTTGCAGATGAAGTAGAAAACAAGGGGGATTTCGAGTACAGTCATTGTGACAGCACTGTTCTTTACCATTCTTCTTTCCTTTTATTGAAGTTATTTGTTAGGCTTTACATTTACTTTTTAATTTATATATGTGGATTAGAATTTCACACGACAATTGTATTGGTGAAAGGATGGCGGCGTTACAAGAAACAGGCGGTGCATTATAGGGGATGTCAGACGAAGCTAGATTTCAGAGGTTAGTCTCCATTGTCCTCGGAGTTATACCCCCTTTGCAGGGTAGAGAGTTATCAAACCTTGGGACAGTACACACGCGCCAAAGTGGGCCTGGTGTTCCCTGTTTCGAGTCTAGGATGCTCCCTGGGGTGAAATAAAGCCCAAAACAAACCCCAATCGTCTGGTACCGTGTAGATGCACGGCGGGTTGCTGCGCCAGGGGGGGCTCCCTGGCCGTGTGTTAACACGGACCGTGTGTAGAGGTGTGGCGGTGGCGCAGCCACCGCCATACAAGGGTAAAAGAGTCTAGTTACTCGCACCCTATGGGGATCTAAGAAGAGGAAGAAGATTTCAGAGGCCGGCTTGCGTAGAATTCTCGCCTCGTCGGCTTCACGCAGGTGTGTCAGTGGTGTGCTGCGGAACGACCGCAATAATTTGTCTTCAATTTGTTACTTTCACAATTGCCTCCTGCTGGCGGAATTGTGGATTTTAAAGTTGCATCCAAGGTGAAATGGGTTCATTTTCTACACAAGACGAGGCTGAGACACGCGGGAGTCATGACCCAGGTGGGCCCCCCCACCCCTGGAGTGTAAAGGAGAATAATGGGCCGAAACACTTGTTCGACGGAGGACTACTTCTGATAATCAGATTGTCTCCTGTTGTATCGCTCTGTATAGAGTTTCCTATCGTCATGGAGAGGGAGATGTTAATAATACAGTGGAAGGACAAATAAAAATTTCTATCATGTCTAATTTTATGACAGCTAGTGGATATTTAGAAGTTAATACAAGAGCAAACGTTAATGGGGAATTTAGAGAGTTAAACGTTAAGCAGAAGAAAGTATTCAGTTGGGTACTGGAAGATGAGACAGGTCTATATTTCGGAGCTGGCATTTGCTGATGATGTTGCCCTGATTGCTAAATCAGAGGCACATCTCCAATCCAACCTGCAAGTCTGGAAGGAAGAGCTGGAGAAGAGAGGGATGGTCATAAGCAGCTCTAAAACAAAATCCATGGTGATATCACGAGAAGAAAGAAGACATCAGATTAAGCTGGGAGAACAGGTCCTGGAGCAGGTCAACAACTTTAAATACCTCGGAGCTATTATAGACCGAAAGGGAAGCATCAAAGAAGAGTTGGCCACTCGAAAAGCAGCAGCTGGGAGACTTTTTCAGGCCATAAATCGAGGATTCCTCAGCAAGAGAGAGGTTGGTAAGAAAACGAAGATGGATGTATACAGCACCACCTATGTCCCAGTCTTGACATATGGATGCGAGTCATGGGCAATGACTACAACCCATAAAAGCCAGATACAAACCTCAGAAATGAGGTATCTGAGGAAGGTGGTTGAAGTAACAAGAAGAGACATGGTACGCAACCAGACGATACGTCAAGGCCTTAAATCCTACCCCCTGCAGACCCAAGTAGAACAGTCCCAATTAAGATGGTTTGGCCATATCTGCAGAATGGGAGAAGATCGGATACCACGACAAGCATGGGAAACAAAGAGCCAAGGATCCAGACCTCGAGGACGACCCAGAGTCCGCTGGGGAGGACAACATTAGACAATCTTTGAAGGACCGAGGACTAGAATGGCACCAGGCCAGGAGGAAGACAGCCGATAGGATAGTCTGGCGCTCTCTCTTCCAAACCTCTACACCTCACGGTAGAAGGGGAACGACTAAGTAAGTAAGTAAAAGTTAAGCAGTCTAATGTAGTGAAACAATATAGCCCTTACATGGGTGGGGTAGATAAAACTGACCAATTAATTAATAAATATCAATGTTTTTAGGAAAACAAACAAATTTTTGAAAACCTTGTTTTATCATTATCTTGACAAGGCTAGAGTTAACAGCTATGTTATTTTTAAAGAGTGGAGAAAAGATCATCCTGATGTTGAAGAACTAGAAAGACCAAATCGTTACTTTCAAATAGATTTTACGAAGGAACTAATTAAAGAACTGGGTGGACTTAAAAAGCATCAGAATGTTCCATCTTCACATACAGCCATCAAAAATGAAATCAGCACCACACACTCAGTTATACCAGAATGTACTGCTACAAGACAAAACTGTAAACATTGTTGGGCAACTCTAGATATTGAAACAAAATGTAGTGCATGCAACACCTATCTTTGACTTCTGAAATATAGAAACTGCCTAGTTGAATAAAAACAACCATATATCTTCTATTTCTTTATTCTTCTTCTTCTTCTGCGTTCGTCCTGAAAAGGACGTTGGTTGCGTTGTGTCGCCGTTTACAGCAAAGCTGCGATATCTGCGCCTTTCGGCCCAACACATTCGACTTCGGCAAGGCATTTGTTAGGACCGGGTTTGCCTTCCCACTTTGATCCCTACTCACTCAGTCAGACTGCAATGATGCAGAATGTTTCCAGGACCACCACTTGGAGGTGGAGTAGGGTCTTGGTCAGCTCTGGTTCGCTGACCCTGACGCAAGCAGTCAGCTATTGGTCGCTGACTGCATTCCTCACTTTTGACGCGTCTTAGGTCCCATTTCTTTATTCAACTAATCTGATATGGGTATACATTTTTTTAATTTTTTTTTAAATCTTAGTTTATTTTTTAAATTAAACATTTTCCACTCAGTGCCTCTTAAGGCATAGGCACACTGGGCAGTGCCCAGAGGCCCCACGATTCTAGGGGCCCCATGCTGGGATGCTGCCATAATGTTCATAAGACAACATTTTTATTCCCGTGGGTAGGTAAGGCTGGTAGGGGCCCAGTGCATTGCTTTGCCCAGGGCCTACAATGCTGTTAAGACGGCCCTGTTTCCATTAGTGCCCAGTTGTGGTAAAGTGGGATATTATAAATATTTATAGGGGACTTAGTGTACTGACTGAGATCAGCTGTGAAGGTATCTGTATCTAATAAGGGTAGTGTATTACAGATGACCTTACTTGCTACCACATATTTATACCTCAGTCAGAATTATTCTGGAATATTGTGATGACTACGTTGAATGTCTAGGGTATGTATATGATGAAGTGTAAGTCACAACAACAACAGACAGATAAACAATTTAATTTATTCCACCACACGTGACAACACTGTGACACTCACACACATTTAACACTCTATAAGACTATTCTTAAATGAGGCACTGGTAAATTTTCAAATATAAATATGTATTAATTACTGTCACTAATATATATGTGTCCTGATTCAAATACAAAGTGAACCAGGAATCACAATCAATTTTAATTACAAGTTATATGTACAGAATTTATCAATATGAATCTTGTAGTGACATATTTTATTAATATTATCCTATGTGTGTCAGTTGTGTAGTAGTAATATGAGGTAATACTGGTTTTGTTTTTTTTAAGCTATGTTGTTATTTGTCATCATGACTTCAAGTGTTTGTTTCTGTTGGAACTAGTATTGGAGATGTTCTCAGTTCCGTTCATTAAAACAAGTAATTTCCCCTCTTATTTTTATACAATGTCAGTTTAAGATGGGGTTACATAATGTTGAGCTCCGCTGGCCACATAGGCTTATCTTTCGTGATGGCGGCAGGAAAAGACTCCTCTGCTCGATTGCTCCCCTGTGTTCTGGAGACACCTCACTGTTTGCTATTTAAACCAAGGAGTATGCTGTCCGCCTCTGGATTCAGCAAAGCTCTGACCAGGTGCTGCTCAATAACTTTAGGACCACAGTCCCTGAAACAAGAAGGTTGTACCTCCTACTTCAGAACTAATTTATACTCTATTTCTACACTGAGCACAATACATAACAAACACTGAGTTCAGAGCGGTAGGCCAACTGTCAGCTTCATCTGAAACAATTTTCACCAGTATATTCCTCCCTAATGATTACTACGCCTCTGCAATTCCAGCATTATTTCTTTCTAGTCAATAAGCTAGGTGTCAGTGTACTGTTTGGCAATTCCATGTAGTTTTACTTTCCTCCGACACCTTCTGTTCAGGCTGGAGCACTATATAGGCTTTACCTCATGTTCGCTACTGAACCACACATATATACAGACATAAATTATCAATTTACATTCAATTTTCATTAAAAGATATCAAATATTTCAAGCTTACCACAATTCATGGAAATAATACAGAATTACGTTGATTGGCACTGAATATAACACAATTTCGATCTGCCGATGTCCCAGGCTTTTATTTAGAAAAATATGCACTGGTGCTCAACGCACTGGTTCTGTAGTAAGTTTATTTGCAAATGTGGTGGTGACTTGACGCCTCTAATTGACTATATTGGCAGGTCTAACCAATCGTGCCATGTCTACCCAATCGTTTGAAAAAAAGTACTCCTATTCCCGTTTCCCCTGACAACGAAAGATAGTATTTATAGCCCGACTAATCGTGTTTAGCCTTACATTTATTGCGCTCCAATCAAATCGGATTTAACATGGAGACCCATTTCCCGTACAATGGTGGGGTGAAAATCTGCCACTGAGCGATTCTGATTTGGGTGTTGTCTGACATCCCTCACTATTTCTTTTGGCTATAATTTGGTAATTCCTAGACTATTTGCGTAACGTTTAACATATTCTTTGTCAGCAAGTCCTAAGGAACCCAAATATACAAATTTAAAGGAGCTAAGTGGCTGCGTTCAAAATATGCACTTTCTTCTACCTCCTGTTTACTTCGAATACGATGTGGTGTCTGGGTACTGTAATGTTTTCAAACGTAAACCAGTATAATGTCATATTTCCTAATAAGCGTTTTTCAGGATTTTAAAACCTAACTCTGGTATGGGTAGTGTTGTTTATCACTGTCGATTTGAAAAAAAGCTAGTGCTTGTGGCCTTACACGCGTGATGGTAGTAATTGTGTATCGCGCGACTGTGGTAGTATTGCCTAAGTCCCTGCTTTCAGCCCTCCCTTCTTTCTATCTTTAGTCCATCTGTCTTTCGTTTTAGGTAACGTAGTGTATAAAAAGACATGAATGGAATTTTAAATCTAGGTCAGCTGTGTATCTCAAGGTTTTTCTTAGAAATGCAGCACATGTTTTATCGTAGAAAGCGGGTATTGAAGCAGTAGGCTTTTACTATCAACGTGAAACGTTACAATTTGCAGACGAAGTAGAAAACAAGGGGGATTTCGAGTACAGTCATTGTGACAGCACTGTTCTTTACCATTCTTTTTTCCTTTTATTGAATTTATGTGTTAGGCTTTACCTTTACCTGATAATTTATATATGTGGATTAGAATATTTCACGACACCAGTTCTACGTACCAATTTTAATTATGCTCTAATTAATTTATTTATTATCAAAATCTTTAATTTTTTTCAAAATATGTACATTTGTTGTACTATTTTCATGAGCTAGTTTTTTTTTTTATATATATTCTTGAATATCTCAGTTTATGTACAGTTGTATGATCAATTCTGCAATTATTTTGATCTTGGATAATTACATTGTGATAAATCATTACTATAAATACCACAAATACACAGTTTATTCATCTTCTAACATATTGCTTCCAAATATGCACTGGTTTCATGAATAAGTAAATAAATAAATAAAGGTAATTAACAAGGTACTCGTTAGACATAAAGGATGACACTAGACAACAGAAAAGAAAAATATAAGTGATAGGCTTACCGGGAATCGAACCTCGGACCAACAAGACGGCGCCATATCCTTGCTGTGACAGTACATCGTGAATGGACGCTGAGCCAATTTTGCACCCCAATTTTTGTCCAACGAGTACCTGTTTTCCTTTATTTATTTATTTATGTACTTATTTATTTACTATCCACAGGACTCAGGTTTCCTTCATTATTGGTTTCATGCAGAGGCGTCCCTAAAGTTCTTGGCACCCATGGCGAATCTTACCTTTGGCACCGCCTCTCCCTGCCCCCCCCCCCCCCCCCCCCCCCAGTAAAGAAAGACGCTAGTAACATTTCAACGGTAAGTACTATATTAATAGTGTCCGATGGCACTCCCTTCCTGGCTGTCACCCGGGGCGGGCCGCCCCCCTCGCACCCACCCTTAGTACGCCACAGGTTTCATGCATTTGTAAAGATTTTAGAGGTTATTTTGTAATGTCACCACAATCATGTACAAATACCCGGTTATTGCCCATTTTGTAACCTAACAATTTAATTTAATTTTTTTTATTAATTTATGATCAGATTTGTCTAATTTTGTTCACATCATATACATACTTGTAAATAAAAGCCACTGTCTTGTATATTTTGCATTTGCTGGTTTTTTCCTTCTTTGAATATTTCAGTGTTTGTAAATTGTTGTTATTTTTTCTGTATCTAATTAAGTAATTAACTTGTTCTTACTCAACCAAAGTAAAAAAACATCAAAACATTACTATCCTACAGTCAATTCTATTCCTAACACATTGATGTATAATACTTAATGGTTTAATATATCTGGTCACTGGGATGTAGACAGTATGGAAGGCTTTTCGCCCTCCATAACTAAAGAGCAGAGTCAAGTACCCATTGAAAGTTTGGTAAACTGAAGAGTGACGCTACTAGGTTTTAAACCCGGTAACTTTGCCTCGAAAAGCCAGCGCCCTAACAACTCTGCCAACGGACGCTCGACTTTCTCTACATTCCATCATCATCAGTCTGTAGCTCCTCCAGGAGTACTTCAACAAACGTAAGCCACGTCTGCCAGTCCCATCCAAGGCTGCCAGTCCCATCCAAGTCTGCCAGTCCCATCCAAGTCTGCCAGTCCCATTCAAGTCTGCCATTCCCATTCAAGTCTGCCAGTCCCATCCAAGTCTGCCAGTCCCATACCATCAGCTCAAGATCTATACATTTCATTGAATCAATATTCCAGGACGAGATCTGCCAGTCCCATGCAATAAGCTCAAGATCTATACATTTCACTGAATCAATATCCCAGAACGAGGTCTGCCAGTCCCATACTATCAGCTCAAGATCTATACATTGAATCAATATCCCAGGACGAGATCTGCCAGTCCCATGCAATAAGCTCAAGATCTATACATTTCATTGAATCAATATCCCAGGACGAGATCTGCCAGTCCCATGCCATAAGCTCAAGATCTATACATTTCATTGAATCAATATTCCAGGACGAGATCTGCCAGTCCCATGCCATAAGCTCAAGATTATACATTTCATTGAATCAATATTTCAGGACGACATCTGCCAGTCCCATACCATCAGCTCAAGATCTATACATTTCATTGAATCAATATCCCAGGACGAGATCTGCCAATCCATACCATCAGCTCAAGATCTATACATTTCATTGAATCAATATTCCAGGACGAGATCTGCCAGTCCCATGCCATAAGCTCAAGATCTATACATTTCATTGAATCAATATCCCAGGACGAGATCTGCCAATCCATACCATCAGCTCAAGATCTATACATTTCATTGAATCAATATTCCAGGACGAGATCTGCCAGTCCCATGCCATAAGCTCAAGATCTATACATTTCATTGAATCAATATTCCAGGACGAGTTCGGCCAGTCCCATACCATCAGCTCAAGATCTATACATTTCATTGAATCAATATTTCAGGACGAGATCGGCCAGTCCCATACCATCAGCTCAAGATCTATACATTTCATTGAATCAATATTCCAGGACGAGAGAGAATTACTCGATTAGGTTTGGCAGCTTTCATGGGAAATATTGGAAAAATAAACACATAAAGATGCACAAGCTAAATTAAAAACGACAGTGAATAATAGACCTATTATAGAAGCAGAAAAGTGAGTAGACAAAGACATTAATCAAGATATGAGTTATTTACAAATAATATCTACGGGTCAATAAAGCAGAGATAAATTGGAGAAAACAAGGAAGGAATATTGTTGAGAAAATTTGATAAAATAAACGAATTACGACGATACTTACAGAAATTAAGTATTATGAAAACATAATCTAAACAGAATAAACAGCGAGATTTATTAGTCTTGAAACGGAAACAGAACACAGCGAAGTATTTACGATTGTCAAGGGAGCAGCCTTTTGGCAACACTCGTAAATCATGTGATACCTTGTTATTGTTTGTATGATATTGGAATTAGGCAAACTAAACTTCAATATATTTATAATTGTGATTTATTCATGCATACATACATTCACTCACTCATATATACATTCACTCACTCATACATACATTCACTCAATCATATATGCATTCACTCACACATACATACATTCACTCACTCATATATACATTCACTCACTCACTCATACATACATTCACTCACTCATATATACATACACTCACACATACATACATTCACTCACTCATATATACATTCACTCACTCATATATACATTCACTCACACATACATACATTCACTCACTCATATATACATTCACTCACTCATACATACATTCACTCACTCATTTATACATTCACTCACTCATACATACATTCACTCACTCATACATACATTCACTCACACATACATACATTCACTCACTCATATATACATTCACTCACTCATACATACATTCACTCACTCATACATACATTCACTCACTCATATATATATATATTCACTCACACATACATACATTCACTCACTCATACATACATTCACTCACTCATTTATACATTCACTCATTCATACATACATTCACTCACTCATTTATACATTCACTCACTCATACATACATTCACTCACTCATATATACATTCACTCACTCATATATACATTTACTCACTCATTTATTCAATCACTCACTTATACATACATTCACTCACTCATACATACATTCACTCACACATACATACATTCACTCACTCATATATACATTCACTCACTCATACATACATTCACTCAATAATTTATACATTCACTCAATCATACATACATTCACTCACTCATATATACATTCACTCACACATACATCCATTCACTCACTCATATATACATTCACTCACTCATACATACATTCACTCACTCATATACACATTCACTCACTCATATATACATTCACTCACACATACATACATTCACTCACTCATTTATACATTCACTCACTCATACATACATTCACTCACTCATTTATACATTCACTCACTCATACATACATTCCCTCACTCATATATACATTCACTCACACATACATACATTCACTCACTCATATATACATTCACTCACTCATACATACATTCACTCACTCATTTATACATTCACTCACTCATACATACATTCACTAACTCATATATACATTCACTCACTCATACATACATTCACTCAGTCATTTATACATTCACTCACACATACATACATTCACTCACTCATACATTCATTCACTAACTCATATATGCATTCACTCACACATACATACATTCACTCACTCATTTATACATTCACTCACTCATACATACATTCACTCACTCATTTATACATTCACTCACTCATACATACACTCACTCATATATACATTCACTCACACATACATACATTCACTCACTCATACATACATTCACTCACTCATTTATACATTCACTCACTGATACATACATTCACTCTCATTTATACATTCACTCACTCATACATACATTCACTCACTCATATATACATTCACTCACTCATATATACATTCACTCACTCATATATACATTCATTCATTACCTTCTTCAGTTCCCCAACAAACATTGGCATTCAAAAAGTAATTTGTACCAGGTAGCGCTGTGGTTAGTGTACTGGCTTCCTAGCTCGGTGGTCCATGGTTCAATCCCCAGTTGAGGTGGGATTTTTTAGACCGCAAACGGCTCCGGGGTCTACCCAGCCTCAAAAATCGGGTACCAGAGCAACTCTGGGAAGGTTAAGGCGGCCAGCGTGATGCTGACCACATCACCCCTAGTGTGCCGATGGTCAAGAAAATATGGGCCTAACACCATATTCCCAATATGCCTCAATGGGCGTGTAACGGGATCCTTTACCGTTACCCTTTTTTACCTCTTGACCTGTGTCTTCGTCATTTTCATTTCTTTCTCCAGTTCTTTTCACCATGTGTCTCCCTCTACCTCTGTTACCCTGAGTATTCCACAGCGAAAACTGTCGTGTTATGCTATTACAGATTTTCTAGTTACATATCTTACCCTGAGTATTCCACAGCGAAGACTGTCGTGTTATGCCATCAACAGGTTTTCTAGTTACATATCTTACCCTGAGTATTACACAGCGAAGACTGTCGTGTTATGCTATCAACAGGTTTTCTAGTTACATATCTTACCCTGAGTATTACACAGCGAAGACTGTCGTGTTATGCTATCAACAGCTTGTCTAGTTACATATCTTACCCTGAGTATTCCACAGCGAAGACTGTCGTGTTATGTATCAACAGGTTTTCTAGTTACATATCTTACCCTGAGTATTCCACAGCGAAGACTGTCGTGTTATGCTATCTACAGGTTTTCTAGTTACATACCTTACCCTGAGTATTCCACAGCGAAGACTGTCATGTTATGCTATCAACAGATTTTCTAATTATCTATCTTACCCTGAGTATTCCACAGCGAAGACTGTCGTGTTATGCTATCAATAGGTTTTCTAGTTACATATCTTACCCTGAGTATTACACAGCGAAGACTGCCAAGTTATGCTATCAACAGGTTTTCTAGTTACATACCTTACCCTGAGTATTACACAGCAAAGACTGCCAAGTTATGCTATCAACATGTTTTCTAATTACATACCTTACCCTGAGTATTACACAGCGAAGACTGCCAAGTTATGCTATCAACAGGTTTTCTAGTTACATACCTTACCCTGAGTATTACACAGCGAAGACTGTCATGTTATGCTATCAACAGGTTTTCTAGTTACATACCTTACCCTGAGTAATACACAGCGAAGACTGCCAAGTTATGCTATCAACAGGTTTTCTAGTTACATACCTTACCCTGAGTATTACACAGCGAAGACTGCCAAGTTATGCTATCAACAGGTTTTCTAGTTACATATCTTACCCTGAGTATTACACAGCGAAGACTGCCAAGTTATGCTATCAACAGGTTTTCTAGTTACATATCTTACCCTGAGTATTACACAGCGAAGACTGTCGTGTTATGCTATCAACAGGTTTTCTAGTTACATATCTTACCCTGAGTATTCCACAGCAAAGACTGTCGTGTTATGCTATCAACAGGTTGTCTAGTTACATATCTTACCCTGAGTATTACACAACGAAGACTGCCAAGTTATGCTATCAACAGGTTTTCTAGTTACATACCTTACCCTGAGTATTACACAGCGAAGACTGCCAAGTTATGCTATCAACAGGTTTTCTAGTTACATACCTTACCCTGAGTATTACACAGCGAAGACTGCCAAGTTATGCTATCAACAGGTTTTCTAGTTACATATCTTACCCTGAGTATTACACAGCGAAGACTGCCAAGTTATGCTATCAACAGGTTTTCTAGTTACATATCTTACCCTGAGTATTACACAGCGAAGACTGCCACGTTATGCTATCAACAGGTTTTCTAGTTACATACCTTACCCTGAGTATTACACAGCGAAGACTGCCAAGTTATGCTATCAACAGGTTTTCTAGTAACATACCTTACCCTGAGTATTCGACAGCGAAGACTGTCATGTTATGCTATCAACATGTTTTCTAGTTACATATCTTACCCTGAGTATTCCACAGCGAAGACTGTCATGTTATGCTATCAACAGGTTTTCTAGTTACATACCTTACCCATCGCCTGGACCTTGTTCTCATCTCCTGTTCCACTGGGACTTCTCCAAAGTCTTTGTCATCAGTTTCACAATGGTGATCTTTCTGTCGATACTTTCTACTAAAGTTTTTTAGGGTAAACGTTTCTACAGGATAGGGCTGTCGACTTCCTTCCCAACCCTCTTTAGTCGCCATTTATGACACGCTTGGTTGTTTACAGTGTTACTATTCTTTGCTCACGTTACTGGCCCCAGTGACACACGGGCGATAATTGCGGTTAAATGACGTAAATGAGCAATAACGTTTGCATTTGTGTCTATTATTTTCGTTTCTCATCACTTTTGTCGGTTAAATACCCCTGGAACACCCAATGATATTATTGTTCAAGAAGGAATATTCCAGCATTTCTTCTGACTTGTTTTAATTTTCCAACAAGCCACTGATTGGCTGTAAACGTTTTCATGTTTCATCAGGTTATTCTGTTTTAAATCAGCCAAGAACTGGTTGATCAGGTTGGGGGGGTTTCCACATATTACGTCACGCATTCCTGGGGGGAGGGGTCTAAAATGTTGTGACGAAGTGTGACGATAGGGGGGGGGGGGGGGTAAAATGTGACGTCACTAAAATACAAGCGCTGCTCGCTTCTTTCATAAATGATGCCCGAACAAAATAAATTTTGTAACCTACAATCTCATGGTTTATTGTTTTCCGCAATAGGTAATAACTCCTTCGTGGACAACTTATTTTAATATTATAATCTCAGCTGAAATATCGGATAATTATTATAACCTTTAACTGCTTAAAATTTTTTTTTTTTTTTTTTTTTTTAGTTAAACATTTCTTTTCAAAACGATGTTGATCTAAAAGCAAGTGAATTTCTAATTGGTTCAATGGAGGTGCATGTTGTCCAAGGGCAGCCTGTCTGTCATTTTCTTTCTTATTCTCTTACTTTTTTGTATTTTCTCTGTGTATTGTCTGAGCCAGTTGCTGTGACCTCTCATCCTGTGCGCCAGTTGAGCAAAGACTGTATTGACTACTTAAACTGGATTGTCCTTGCGCAGAATAAAAGGATTGGAATGACACGGCAGGATGGCAAATCTGAAACTGACAGAAACAATCAGACAAGTGCAAGTGAAACAAGATGAGAAAACGGCGGAGTTGGATAGAACACACATCGAGAAAAACCAGTTGATAGCATGACAAGGCAGTCAATCCCCGGGGTAAGTGGAATAGAGAGATACAAAAGAGGAGAATTAGACATCAGCATGAGAAGAATTAAAAGCCACCTACCGGTAACTGTGGACGCAGAGATGCTAAACATGAACCAGAGTTGGGACACAACACGAAGGATGGCTGTCGACCGAGCAAAGTGGAGACAATTTGTTGCTACCCTACAAGACGCCTCAAGACGTGATGGTCACTGATTGCTTCGTCGGTCAGCGGCTAAGAATCAAAGAAGAAGAAGAAGAATGAAAGTGATAAAGCAAACATGGAAGGATCTAGAACGGATAACACATTACATATGTGGTTGGCGTGTATATGTTGAAGGCGAATGCTCAGCGGGGAGCTGGAAGGTAATGATTGAGTAAATGAAACAATTAAATACCATAACTGAAACATCACATTAATACCATACAACTAAAATTGTGATGTTTTGCTTGATTAGTCGTTAGGTAGATCTAATTTTGTTTACCTGTTTGTATGGATCGAGTCATTCGCCTCTAGTGCCCTAGATGAATGGAGAGTTACGCCAACTAAGGTTTGGCCGCCATTTTCGGCTGAACCCGTATCGCAGGAAAATGGAATAGATACAAATATGTGCTACTGTATTTGCAGCTAATTTTATTTCAAATTAGTATGGGTACTTGTGTAGAATAGAAGGATTGAGGTGATATATGACAAGAACTAGTCAAGTGCCAGTGGAACAAGAAATGAGAAGAATATACTGGAGATGGATAGAACCCATATTGAGGAAACATGTTGATAACATATGTTATGAGAAGAAGAAAGCTGACGTATATCGTGACAACAAAAGAGATTGATGGAAAAAGTTATAAAGGACGACACAGTGAGAAGGCACTAAGCTGTTTGACATCGCGTCATGGAGAGAAGTCAACATAAGGAATTAAAAACAGCAATGGCGACAGAAAGTTGTGAAAGGACATGACCACCTGCACCAGCCGACATCATACTTAAATAAACCCCATATTACTAACTGTTAAACAAAATCCCGCTTGCTTTTCAGGAAAAGAAAAAAACGCGCGCTTTGCACTGTGAAAGCTAATTTAAACACTCAATTTTTAAAAAAAAGCATACTGTGACGGTATTGCCTCCCCTGCTTTGCACTAGTGGTCCAACAATGGCCAAAACTCAAGAGTATCTAGTATGGGCTTCAAAGGTATCCATCTACCTTCGCACAAGATTACTCTTGGCAGATATGTAAATAGAAGAAACAAAACGCTTCTATCTCCACGGAGTCTTCACAAGATATTCAAAATAAGCGACAACAATACTGCTTTGGCTGAGTATGTTAACTCTGTAATTCTGCCGACGCTTTTGTGAAGGATTTAAGAACTTATTAATTTCAGCTCGTTCAACCCCCACCCCTGATTTGCTCAGTGGAATTAACTATTATTCTAGAATAGCTCTGTTTAAAGTGTGTGTAGTAAATTGTCTGAGACAAACATGCAGTAACTTTAAAATGATTAAATCGAAGTTAAATTTGTATAATTACAAATAACAAAATTTAATAATCACTTTACGTTTTAACAGTTGGAAATAATTTGAATAGTTATGGATCAAGAAAAGTTATCATCACAGTCTTTAGGGAATGTGAGATGTTACATGAAGTTCAAGTGGCAGCATAGATTTGAACTTAGCTGCCAATGACGGTTCTGCTCCTCCTTATGGGTTGGTTCTTTTCACACTGCTCACGCTCGTCCCTGATCAAGGTTGTCGGGTGTAGCTCGTTTCCCAGAAATGTCAAGGAGAGTCTACCTACCACATGGGTCCTTCGTCTTAAAGCTTAGGCCACTGTTCCTTTCTTGTTCCAGAGATAGTACTTTCTACTGGTACCACCAATAACTATGGTAAAAGAATAGAACGAAACGCTCTTCTGAGTATGGCGTTTTCCATCCCATAGTTATGGGTTCCTATTTTCCCATACCACCATCCCAATTACTCAGACTTTACCCTCGATGAGAATTAAATTTAATCCCTCGGGATAAAACTTCCTTTACATTTAAATAGAATAGCTTTAGCTTTACATGACATTTAAATGAAAAGGTTAATAATACAGATAGAGTATGTTTACATATACATCTCTGTCGTGATTTAGTCTGTCTCACTACACGGTCATATCGCACGCCATACTGTGAGAAAACTGTCTGATACAATAGCCAATGAAAACGCTCCCTTCTTGGTGTGTATAATGAAACATTTTATGCTTAACATGGAGGCCCATTGTGTGCAACTTATAGTACGAAGCTATTTAATTTCATAAGGACTAAAGAAGTTTAAACGGGAAGGAGTATATATTTCAACAACGGGAAATACTTTAGAGGAAGGTGCAAAGACTTCCTCGAATAGTAGTTTATTAAGAGAGAAAGATCGTGTAAAATGACATCTATACATCAGGGTAGTCCCCAATTTAGCTAGTTAAAGTATGCATAGATTTAAATGCATTTTGCTACCTAATCAATTATTATATAGATCGGTAGAGAAAAATTCACAGAATAATTCATGCTCTAGATGATCAAAATCGGCCCAGAATTAAGAAAGATAATGAATATTAAAAATTTTGCTAATTGAACAGAAGGCAAAAATACGCCTCAGTTTTAGATTTTTAACACCGTTTTTGCCCCATGCACTCCGAGACGCGGGATGCGGTAGTATATAAGTCCTTGAACTTGGCTGAATTGAGGCCACAAAAATTGAAAAGACAGCTGAACAGAAGAGAGCGGTAAAAGTGTAAAAGTCATATAACTTTGCCACCGCATCTGCCTAGCAGACCTAGATGCCCATTAACAGCCTGTTACAGCTTGTGTGTATTGCCTGAGGGTAAGAATATATATATATATATATATATATATATATATATATATATATATATATATATATATATATATATATATATATATATATATATTATATAATTATGTAATTTTTCCTGTGATTAATCCACCTGTGCGTTAGGAAGTGTGTAGTATGTGTTAAGAAAAATTACAGGACAAGTGTGTTGCAGGCGGCAACTACCAGCCTCTGTATACAGTTAGAGGAAAAGCCAGCCTTGTAAATGTGTAGAATAATTGAGAATGATGGCCAAAGTACGCCTGTAAGTTTGATAAAGTATTTAAAGGAGTATTTCTTAAAGGAACGACACACTTATCAGGAACATAAGAAAGGATGACAGGATTTGTTAAATGTATTGATCAAGGTATTACTTAGTATTTTATACTAGACCAAATCATTGTATGGAGGCGGATCATGGACAAATGGATCTAACTTAGGATTTATAAGGAAAGTGTAGTCACATTGAACTAGCTGTGAGTGGTATTGAGGTAAATTGTCCTGTGCATATGTTAGCACAATGTCTGACACTGTTCGTCATGTCCATTGTATGTGAGGATAGGATAGTGATGGACCATATAGAGGTTATGTTTAATTATGTTTCAGGTTTTATCCTGCAACTACCATAATTGTACGAGACATCCACCTCTGTGGGACTCTGTGGTGCGAAGGCTCTTTATGTTCATAGAGCTAGTTACCCAGCTTTCCCGGCCTGGAGATTCAGATCTTGTGTGTTCATGGCTAGAGTGTGATTCATCTCTACATATCAGATAAGTGGCAAAGCAAAGCCACTGGTCAGCCTATACAGAGACTATCTTTAATACATAAAATAACAAAGATAAAACCTAGTGTATGATGACTCATTGTGGACATTATTTTGATGAATACTAACTTCACAGTCCAGTGAGAGTGACAAAACATATGTGTAAGAGATAATTGTTATTTGAAAGAGAAATTCATCATATTGATCCATTTTCATAATTCATATTCTATGTTTAGTTATTTTATTATGTAAATACATTTGAGTTCTTTCTAAGTTATCTAACCGAAAAGATAAACGGTATAGGTTAAATAAATTGTAAATATGTGCAATCAGACTTGCTGAATTATTTAAATTCAGTTAAAGTTCTGGTTGATATATAGACACATATTTAATTAATTAATTAATCTTCTAGCAGAGCTAATACACTTAATAATAATAAACATTATTCAAGGGAGGATCTTGAGAGGGAGCCCATAGACAGTCAGGAACAAACACTATCATCATACCTGGAGGTTTATACAGCTTGATCCTACCTTTGATGTCGATACACCCTTGCTCTTTTCAGAGAAGGGGGTATTTCTTGTAAGACCAGTCTCTTAACTGGCACTATCCTGGTATCTTCTTCTTCTTCTTCGTACACTCTCAGACGTCCACTTGAATGTTCTCAAAGAAAGCAGTCGTCAGTTTGAGGCTATTTGAATCCCCGTAAAGCTTTTCCACGAAAGGAGCTGGCGTCGGCCATATGCACTTTCTCTGTACCATATACAAGGGGCAACTTTGAAGCAGATGTTCAGCAGTCATTTTATCAGTGCCACAGTAACACTGATCGGTAGTTCCTATCTTTAGCTTGTTGAATAGATGGTATCTCAATCTGTTGTGGCCAGTGCGGAGTCTGAAGATTACCACTTGTTCTCTTCTGTGGAGCTGGTAGTAAGCATCATTCTGTGTGTGCCCTGGATGTTCGACATTCCATTTGTTTCTGTAACTGATTCTGATAAAACTCTTTGCCTCCTCAAAAGTTATGCTTGCATCAGGCTGAGGTAGATGTGAACCTTCTTTTGCCATTCTGTCAGCTCTATCCTGGTATCATCTGATACATCTTTTTGTCCAGGATATCTTACATTTTCAATAACATCTACCCTCTCGCGACAATCTCCACTGATTGAAAAGTGTTCACAATATAAATTGAAAATGTTTTCATTTATGTTTTACACTGATTGAAAGGTTTGGAACTTCCATTAACTTTAAAATGAATATTTTCACAAAGACATTTACACTGGTTTAAAGCTCTAAAACTTACATTAAATTTAGTGAATATGTTTATATGGACATTTACACTGCTTTGAAAATGTAAGTATTATACATAGAATGTACATCATTTCTTTCATCTTTCCCTCCCTGCTCCATGGGTAACCTGGAACTACTTTATGCTTTTAGTTCTCTTTACGAAACTAGCAATAAAGCATTCACCAGCCCGTGCAGTGGTGGTTCATAATCATCATTCTTTACGCTGAAGTTGCCAACCTAAAATGACTGACATCCATTAGCGAGTTTCACACATTAAACTTCACATGGTAATATATACACACACACATATATATATATATATATATATATATATATATATATATATATATATATATATATATATATATTATATATATATTATATATATATATATATATATATATTTAATATATATATATATATACATGTTAGTTCACATGTTAGTAATAAAATATGAAATTTAAATCACAACTTACGCAAGTCCTGGCTCACAGACTTTTTTGCTCAGATGAATAAAAGAGACTTGAATCGGCCTCTTACACGCGTCTGGGGTGTCGTTAATTTAATAAGTTCCCTCTCTGACTTCGTGTGTGGTCCTTCAGTTTCCTCAGTCCCAGTTTCCTTGTTTAAAATGCTAGAGATTTCCTGGGCTATATTGTAAGTCCTGATAAATA
Organism: Oreohelix idahoensis; assembly: GCA_024509875.1. Taxonomy (NCBI): domain Eukaryota; kingdom Metazoa; phylum Mollusca; class Gastropoda; order Stylommatophora; family Oreohelicidae; genus Oreohelix; species Oreohelix idahoensis. The sequence goes on from JAMPIV010015621.1 coordinate 48,472, forward strand.
CTCCATTAAAAGGTATCCGGTATGTTAAGAAGGAATTCTGAATTATAATTCTTCACTGTAGCAGTCTGGTGTCTTGGCGAGCAATTTCTTAAGTGAAATAGCTTTAGAAAATGGTCAGATTATATTCACTGCCTTCCTACGCCTTTGTTATGCGCGCCTCACAGGATCAGCCAATCTGATTTGAATATGTTGCATGACTCCGCTAATGCAAAATTTCAAACATTACTTTTCTGAAAATGGGCTGTACACATCCGCTTACCCTTGGGTATAAACTTACGAACATGACGGTAAACTCATATAACAACGTGTTCCCAATGTAATAATCATTACTTTTATCAGGAAGTAATCTCTTATCTGTGTCTGTCCATCAGTTGTCTCCCCGTATTCCAAGATTTGGCAACTTAACCAGATATCCTTCCTTCCATTTTGCTGGTATCTCTTCCTTTTCCCAGACTTTACCAAGTAATTTACAGAACCGTTTGGGATAAGAACATGAGTGCGACAGGGATGCCTCTTATCTCCATTTCTTTTCTTACTAGCAATAGACTGGGTTTTGAGATCATCGACAACACACAACAGAAATGGAATCCAGTGGACTCTGACTAAGCAGTTGGATGATCTGGATTTTGCTGATGACTTGGCTCTTCTGTCCCATAACCGTAATCAGATGCAGGACAAATTGAAAACACTTGATAAGAGGTCACAGCAATTGGGTCTGAAAATACACAGGGAAAAGACAAAAATAATGAGAATAAATGCAGGTAATGATAACAGGGTTGAACTTGAAGAAACACCAATAAAAGATGTAGAATCGTACACATATCTTGGCAGCAATATAGACAAAGTTGGAGGGACAGACAGTGATATCAAACTAAGAATACAAAAAAGCAAGAGGAGCTTTCATTGCATTGGGAAATATATGGAGATCAAGAGAAATCGTATCCAACACGAAAATAAGAATCTTCAACTCAAATGTGAAGTCAGTATGGCTCTGAGACATGAAGAACAACAAAGACAACAACCAAAAAGCTACAGACTTTCATAAATGGGTGCTTGCGTAGAATAGAGGAATTAAAATGGTATGACAAGGTTATTAACGTGGAACTGAGGACAATAACTTGACAAGTGCCAGTGGAATAAGAGATGAGAAGAAGACGATGGCGATGGATAGGACACACACTGAGGAAACCTGTTGATAGCATTACAAGACGGTCCTTGTTCTGGAACACTTAGGGCAAGGGAGGCAGAGGTAGACCAAGAAGCACATGGAGAAGAGAGCTGGAAACAGAGGTGAAAATGATGAGGAGAGCGTGGAAAGAACTTGAGATGATGGCACGTGACAGGAGGACTTGGCATGTGTTTGTTGAAGGCCTATGCTCCTTTGGGAGTGGAGGGTTATGAAAGAAGAAGAATTCCAAACTGTGGTGATGCGCGTACCCGCGTCTTATCAGTGATTAAGCACTGCGCTGAGGCGATTTACGTGTTAAACTGTGTACTGATACCCGCTACGCCCACGATAGCCAACATGGTTAGGTCGCTGCCACTCCTTGCAACGCAAAGAGAAATGGATAACAACCAGACATGTCTACTTATCCCTAAGAAGAGTGTAAGAACGAAAATATATAATATCTGCTACACATCGCAGAAAAAGAAAGAAAGAAAGTACTACAAATGAAAGCACACAATAAAATCAGTACCACAAATGTACCGATACTGCCGGACGGAGTGAAACAAAGATCTATAGGGGCCGCTCCATTCTGTTACACATACAAACCTTTCAATTGTGTTCATGGTGCATCGACCGCAGGTCATGATAAGTTTGACTAAAAAGATCCAATGAAGAATGTAAAAGAATAAAATGACACACAGGAGAATTAGTCCCGTCTTCAGGGTATGCAGCAGAAAGAGCATAATATAAATAGTTCCTGTTACGGCTTGACGAGTTACTTGCTCTTATTAGGAACGTTTTCGTTTATTAGCCACAGATGTTTTGACACTTGTTTATTGTCAGTGGTGCAGTGAAGAAAACTTCCTTTCTCAAATTACCACACAGCTTTTTCAATTTCTTCTTCTTCTTCTTCTTTGATCCTTAGCCGCCGACTGTCAAAGCAGTCCGTGGCCATCACGCCTGGTGGCGTCTTGTAAGGCAGCAAGAAACTGCTTTCACATTGTTCGGTCGGCGGTCACCATTCGTACAGTGCCCCAGCTTTGGTTCATTCTTTGCATCTCGGCCTCCACAATTCTCTGCCAAGTTGTTTTTGGTTGGCTTCTCTTTTGTTTTGACTTCAAGGGTCCATAGCATAGCTGTTCTTGTGATGGCATCGGGGTCTCTTCTGAGTACGTGGCCAATCGAACTCCAGCGTCTGCCAGCTATGATGGTGGGGCATGTCCTGTTGGCAGTTAAAATGTTATCAGACCTAAACGTCTTTTATATTTGAACAAGCGCCATAATATAACCGACTAGGTACATCGGGACACGCCTCGCCAAAATGAAGCACAATTTTATTTTAAACAAAATTATGTTCTCTTGGTCACTCCAGTTCTTGGTTGCTGATGGTATAAGGCCAAAAGATTCGACACATTTTCCTTAGGCAAATTGTTTTTCAAGTTCAGTTTTTGTTAAAGTCTTCTGTATGTTATGAGTTCAGATTAAGAGGAATGCTTTATTTCATCTGCATAATTTTAATATCCTCAGATTAGCTTCTTCTCTACGAGCCCCCAACTGAGCAGCAGAGAAAGGTTTCCGTACTTCTTTCGGACCATCCCCAGCGACGTGTACCAAGCAGAAGCCATTGTGGCATTGGTCAAGTTCTTCAAGTGGAAGTACGTTAGCGTTGTGTATGAGGAGTCCAGCTATGGCATGTTGGTGAGTTCAGCAAGCGTAGTTGTGCAATTCATGGCAGACCTTAAGGTAGGGCAACCGGGGCGACCGCTTTGGGCGTTAAGGGCAAGTGGGCGCCGAAAGGGGCGAGAAAATAAGTAGTTTCTCGTCAAGACGCTCGTCTTTTCTTCAGCTGTGACACAACTGACGCTGGAACGGGGTAGGCCATGTCCTCAGAAGGGACACTGACACCATCACCAGGAGTCTATACAGAGACAAATAAAGAACAGGCTTACTGTACCCTCAACCATGTTAGGCATAATCTCACACTACTCTACTTGTATGACATGGCTGAGGGTACAGTAGTGTAGACCCCTGGTAATCACTCGGGTCTTGCATAAAATAATATGTAGTATTATTTCTGCTTGTCGGTTTAAAAAAATAAATAAATATTAATTTTTGTCCCATTTGTAAATATTAAATATATCCGTAATGTACTTCAGCCAGGAGGTCCATACATGAAAATTAAAAATAGCCATTTATGGTCATATCCGGTAATATTCTGACCAGATGACACCTCGGCACTGATACCATTTAGCCTCACTGGTTTTAATAGAAGGTTCGACGTTTTATTTCTTACCTCGATGCCGTTTTACCGGATTTTTTCGTAATGTAAAAGTACTAAAATGGAAGAAAACAAATTTTACATACACTTTATTGCATTGATTAAAAAATGATGTCCAGTTGTAATTAATTAGTGACTTTTTCATATCGTTAAGGGGAGGTGATACAGTGAAATTTTAAGTCAAAAATAGGACAAAAAAGAAAATTGGGATTTGAATTTATTCGGATAATTTATATTCTCCTGAATCTAAATATCAGATTTGTGGACTATTAAGGCATTTGACAGCGTAGACAAAGAACCACTTTGGAAACTGATGACGCTTTATGGAGTTCCCATGAAGATCATTAACTTAACAAGGAAGACTTATGAAGACATGACCTGCAGAGTTCATCATGAAGGACAACTTACAAAACCGTTTGGGATAAGTGTCACGGGTTGCCTCCTCTTTGCTCTGCAGTTATGGTCCAACAATGGCCAAAACCTAGAATATCTAATGTCGGTCTTCAAAGGTGTATACCTTCGCACTCTTGGCAGAGATATAGAGAGAAGGATGATGATGCTTCTACCTCGAGGGAGTATTCACAAGATATTTCAGAAGTCAAGAACATTGCTGAATGTGTCTTTGCAATGTTAACTTTTATCTGCCCGACAACTTTTGTGAAGAGATATATTGTATGATTTAGCTCATTCAAGCCCCCAACTGAATGAAGAGTAAAATTCTTCTTCTTATTATTATTATTATTGTTATTACCTCTATAGGTGTAAATATATGTATTAAAGATATAGATTCATATATGTGCACTCCTATCTATAATAACAGAATCAACTAGGAATTTGTAAAACAACATATATCAAAATTAGTGATAAATTATTATGTAAAATTTAAAAACAAACAAGGTTATGTTTCGATGGGGTGCAAACAGATTATGTTATCGTCATCGATACTTGAAGGAAAGTAAATGTTCGTTACTGCGGCCTGTTTAATAAGCACTTAGCTGAAAATCGGTGAGCATTGCTGCTGTTGTTCGTCAATTCATATCTCTGTGATAAGGGGCAAGTAAGCAGAGGGTAAGCTCTCCTGTTGTCAGTGCTGAGTATCTTCACAGGCCCGTCAGATGTGGTCGTCTAGTATCGGTAATCAGTTTTCTGAATCACAGACTCGTAGCAAGAATGGTCTTGTAGACTCGAACCACGAACTGGTCTCGAACCACGAACTTAGAGGAAATAAAAATAACAAATGTCTCTGCTAAGTGTATTTTGGTCGGAAGATTAATCAGGCGCCTTTCCCGCTGTCCGTCCACCAGTTTTTGTCTCTCAGAAATGTTATTCTTCTTGGGCATATACAGCACAGATCAGAGAATATGATGAGAAATCACCATTATTCTTTTGGTTAATTTAGTGGGGAAAATGTGTCTGGACAGCGCGAGCGCAATGGCTTGTGCCTGAAGGAACATTATTAAGTTAAATGTAGCTCACAAAAATATAATATACACACTATGCACATGTGATGTAATTATCACTCACTCACTGCTCCATTCAGAGTCTGGGGTTACCTCTGCTTTTGATTCTCTGTACGAACTAGCATAAAGCAATCACCAGCGCATGCTTTAGTGGTTTATTAATATACTCTTTTCATATGCTGAGGTTGTCAGCCTCGTATGGACTTTTACAACCACTAGCAAGTACAAACATTTCTAATTCAAGGTATAAAATATATGTTACAATTTACCCTAATACTGGCTGGGAAATCTAGACTTCTTGCTCAGTTCGAATAGTCTCGGCAACTTGATGCTGATGCCTCGAACACACGTCTGGGGTATTATTTCTATTATATAATCCATCTGTGACTTTTGTGAGTAGGTTCTGTAGGAGTCTGGTTTCCGCATTAATTGGTAAATCTTCCTTGCTGTAGTGTTCAGGAGGAGTTCCGATACGTGCTTTGTCCGGTCCTATAAGGTCAGAATCCTAAATCTATTCTTTTCTGGCTTCAGTCCAAGCTGTCTCTTTGACGATTCTGTAATGTAGCGTCGTATATCTAAAATGTTCTACGTTATATCGTTATCCTAGGTCCACGCTCTCATGTGGCGTTTCTGACAATACTTCAAATCACTGTGAATGTCTGTCTATTCGCGCCTCAAATGGCAACCAATACATTCAAAAGTTCGTGTTATGATGACTTTTCTCATGGAATTGTCTGCATGACTCATGCGTTTGTAGAATTCAAACGGTCAATTTTCCGTATAAGGAGTTGCTGTATCCGTCTATCCTCGGTAATGTTTACATTCGTAATCTCTACATTCATCTTGCTTATAACAAGCTTGTCCTTATGTTTATTCAGCTGTGTCTGTAATATGCCACCAGATGGATAATTGACCGGCACTCCCTATGCAAACAACAACTGGGCTCCATTCCACGAAAATGACTTTGCCCGCCAATCTGGTCTAATTTCTATCAAGCTCTCAGATAAACAAACACAGCACAAATGAATTGAAGAAGTGTAAACATTGACTCGAGAATACGAATACTTTCGGAAGGTAGAAAAATAGAATGTGACGACAATTGACTAATGCACATACGTAGTACGCATAATAAAGATAGTTCATTACTGCTGGAGAGGAAAAGAGAGCGAACAAAATTATGTGACAGTGAGAACGGGAGTGCGACAGGGATGCCTCTTGTCTCCATTTGTTATATTACTAGCATTAGATTGGGTTACGAAAACATCGACATCACACAACAGAAATGGAATCTAACTAAGCAGCTTGATGATTTCGATTCTGCAGATGACTTGGCTCTTCTGTTCCATAACCATAATCAGATGCAAGACAAAATAAAAACACTCAATGAGAGGTCACAACAAGTGGATCTGAAAATATACAGGGAAAGGCAAAGATGATGAGAATACATAAAAGAAATTATAAGAAAATTGTACTTGAAGAAACACCACTAAAAAAATCGTACACATATCTTGGCAGCAATACAGACAAAGTTGGAGGGACAGACAATAATATAAAAATAACAATACAAAAATCAAGAGGAGCTTTCGTTGCATTGGGAAATATATGGAGATCAAGAGAAATCAAGTCCAACACGAAAATAAGAACCTTCAACTCAAATGTCAAGTCAGTACTATTGTATGGCTCTGAAACATGGAGAACAACAAAAACAAAACCAAAAAAGCTACAAATATTCATAAACGGGTGCTTGCGTAGAATAGAAGGATTGAAATGGTATGACAAAGTCACAAATGTGAAATTGATGACAAGAACCAGACAAGTGCTTGTGGAATAAGAGTTGAGAAGAAGAAGCTGGCGCTGGATAGGACACATTGAGGAAACCTGTTGATAGCATTACAAGGCAGTCCTTGTTCTTGAATCCCCAGGGAAAGAGAGGAAGAGAGGCAGAGGTAGACCCCCCAAAAAAGCACACATGGAGAAGAGAACTGGAGACAGAAGTGAAACAGAGGTGGAAAGAACGTGAGCTGTTGACACGTGACAGGAGGACCTGGCATGTGTTTGTTGAAGACCTACGCTCCTTGGGAAGCTAAAGGGTATTGATTGATTGTTTGAGTCTAAGTATGTCAAAATCATTTGTCAGAACACATTCTAAGTAGGTGTATTTTGACTTTGTGAATTGTATTTTTTTTTTAAAGAAATTGTGCTTTTCCTGTGATTTTCTCAGAAACCTGTTTTATGTTACTAATGTTCTAATAAATTTTTTTGTTAGTCAATATGAGATTTATCACATACTTTTCATTGGATAATAAAACTTTTATCAGATCAAATTTTTAATATCTTATCAAAATTTTGATTTATTGCAAATAATTTGAAAAATATTTTTTTTTAAATGGTTACTTGTCAGAGGAACAGGCTGGCTTTAGACCAAAAAGAAGTATCTCAGAACAAATCTTCAATATTAGATTACTGATCGAAAAACATCTCCAGCATCAACATGATTTATACCATAACTTCATCGATTTCACAAAAGCCTTCGATCGAGTCTGGCATGAAGGCTTATGGCAAATAATGAGAAAATTCAATTTTGATACCAACATCATAGATATCATTGAAGCACTATACAAGGACGCTAGCAGTGCTGTTTTTGCAAGCAACGACATTGGAGAATTTTTCAAAACAACTGTAGGAGTTCGCCAGGGATGTATCCTGTCACCAGTGCTCTTTAATATATATCTAGAACATATTATGCAGGAGGCTCTCTACGATTATAAATCAACAATATCGATTGGAGGCCGACCTCTGTGTAATCTACGTTTTGCTGATGATATTGATCTGATAGCTGGAACAGAATCAGAACTTCAAGACCTTACCTCTAGACTGGAGAAAGTAACAAGAACGTATGGGAAGGAAATCAATATAGAAAAAAAGCAAGATATTGGTGAATAGCCATAAGAAACATGTTCCGACCAACATTACGTTAAATGGGCAAACGTTAGAAGAAGTTAACACCTTTAAATATCTCGGGTCCACTATATATGTAGTGATGGAAGATCAAGTAAAGAAATCAAGACAAGACTTGAGATGGCCTCAGCTGCCATGACAAGGTTGAATGTGATCTGGAAAAGTAACATCAGTTTTCCTGTGAAGATCAAATTATACAAATCACTTGTATTATCTATTCTCTTGTATGGGTGTGAGGGCTGGACACTCACTGCAGATACGGAGCGAAGGATTCAGGCTTTCGAGCATAAATGTTATAGAAGAATTTTGCGCATTTGCTATAAAGAGCACAAAACAAATGTCTGTGTTAGAGAGAAGATAAACACCTATGCAGGCCACCAAGAACCACTTTTGTCAATAGTGAAACGTCGAAAGCTTGCCTGGTTTGGGCATGTAACTCGTCATGACTTCCTTTCGAAAACGATCCTCCAGGGAACAGTCGAAGGTAAACGGAGAAGAGGAAGGCAAAGAAAATCCTGGGCTGATAACATCAAAGAATGAGCAGGACACGGTTTTTCCACACTTGTACGCATTGCTGAGAATAGAGAGCAGTGGAGAACCTGTCTGCTAATGCTTCCACCATGGCACCCCTACGACCCATGACGGGTTATGGGTTGAGATGATGATGACTAGTTTTACACAAAAACTTTAAAGATCTATATCTCAGGATGTACTTAAATTATTTAAAAGCTAGTCTGACTGAAATTTTTAAATATAAGGATACGTTTCCATTTCAACATTTTCAAGCTAAAAAAAAAAAAAAAAATTAAAAAAGAGTTTTTGTGACAGAATGGGGCGGTATCAGTTACATTTGTGTAATGATTTTTATTGCCTGCTTTCAGTTGTTGCACTTTCTTTCTTTCTTTCTCTGCTATGGGTAGCAGATATTTTTTATTTTTCTTCTTATACCCCTCTCAGAGATACGTCATCACGTCTGTTTTTGTTACCCGTACCTTCCCTAAACATTTGCAGGAGCGGCTGAGATAATATTATCGACAACCATGTTGGTTAATATCGGCAGCGGCTGACATCAGACTTAATTGCTGATACGGCCAGACTGCGCTCGTCGCAAAGCTGGTAATACGAGATGACACATTTTGGACACACAGGACTGACAAGATTACTTTCGATAATGTAATAAGATGTTACATCTTACACACATTGCTGAGAGAGTGTACCGATGTGTTTGTGAGTTGGTACACAAGGCATCGGAGGTTTGATTGTGATATATGGGAAACGTGACCTTTGCATGACGCGCAAAATTATTCCATGTCGGAATATTTTGAAATTACCTTACCCAACATTTATGCTTGAAAATGTTTGGAGCTTTTGCTTAGCTTCATAACAAACAGATACGGTGGAGGATAGTGAATATAACCTGACGCGTTTCAGAGTTAAGACACTGTGAGATTCACGCTTGCCAAGACACAACCAGACTTGCCAGAAGTTAGAATTCAGAATTTCCATTTATCAGACCGGACTTTGTGGAACAATCTTGAAGAACTTACATAGCTCCTGAAAACAATTTTAATAAAGAAGGCTGAGGAAACTGCAACACACGGGGTCATAGAGGGAATTATCTTACAATACTAACGACCCCAAGAACACGTGTAAGAGGCCTAATCAAGTGCCTTAACTTCATTCATCTGAGCAAAACGTATGTGAGCCAGGATTGGCGTAAGCTGTCATTTTACATTCTATATTTTTCATTACTAACATGTAAACTAATATGTACAAGGTATATATTGCCATGTGAATATTAATATGTGAAAATCGCTAGTGGATGTCCCAGTCATTTGAGGCTGGCAACTTCAGCATATAGAATGATGATTTCATGAACTACCACTGCACGGGCTGGTCATTGCTTTATTGCTACTTTCTTAAAGAGAACTAAAAGCAAAAGGTAATCCCTCTTTCTATATGGAGCAGAGAGGGAAAGATGAAAGAAATGATGTACATTCTAAGTATAATACTTACACTTTCAAACCAGTGTAAATGTCTATGTAAACATATTCACTTTAACGTTAATGAAAGTTTCAAACTTTTCAATCAGTGTAAATGTAAATGAAAACAGATTCAGTTTATATTGTGAACACTTTTCAAACAGTGGAGATGTAAATGTAAACATATTCAATCTGTACTATTAACCTTTTCATATAAATGTAAAATAAGGATAAAGCTATTCAATTTAAATGTAAAGAAAGTTTTTCTCGAGGGATTAAGTTTAATTCTCATCGAGGGTAAATTCTGAGATAGATGGGATGGTAGAATAAAGGAAAGAGGGCACATAACTATGTGTCGGGAAATGCAATATTCAATAGGAGAGCGTTTCGTTTCTATTCTTTTACCATAGTTGTTGGTGGTGGTACCAGTGAAGGTACTAATCTCTGGAACAAAGTTAGGGTAGTCCTTTAAGCTTAACCAGAGCCGTGAGAACTCCAGTGACCTATCTGCATAGAACCCATCAGTGGGAGCAGAAACTACTATTGGCAGCTAAGCAAAACCTATAAGCTGCCAAAGTGAACTTTTTTCATAAAATCTACTATCATTCAATAATGAACATTTTCTTTTAAACTGTTCAATTATTTTAACCCTTGTTAAAACTAAATGATTATTAAATCTGTTATTTGTTAATACACAAATTTAACTTCGATTTAATCATTTTAAATATACTTCTCAGTCAACGTGCTAAACACACTCTAAAACGGAGCTATACCAGAATAATAATAATTCCACTGAGTAATTCAGAGGTGGGGGCTTAACGAGCTAAAAATCATTGCCTAATCCTTCACAAAAGTTGTCGGCAGATCATAGAATTAACGTGCTCAGCCAATGCAGCATTGTTTTCGCTTTTCTGAATATCTTGTGAATACTCCCTTGGGATAGAAGCGCCATTACACTTCCATCTACATCTCTGCCAGTACAAATGGTGTATATTGTTGTGAAAGTATTCAAGTAGACGTCTGAGAGTGGAAGAAGAAAAAGAACATCATACATCGTCTTTTATCCGCCCAAAGAGCATGGGACTTCAACAAACTCAAATGAAGTGCTCTTGTGCCGTGCCATTAGCTTGAGATTTTCCCATATTTTGCTCATTCTTTTCACTTCTGTCTCTAGATGTCTTCTGTCCGTGTTTTTCGACCTACTTCTATCTTTCATGCCCTGACTGTTTAATAACAAAGACGAACTTATAATGTTATCATCAGGTTTCCTCAATATATGTCATATCCGTGTCCAGCGTTTTGTACTCATCTCGTGTTCTACTGGCATTTGCCTGGTTTTTGTCATCAGTTCCCACTTTCCTTTATGTAGCACTTTTCAACGCCACCTCCTGAAATGCCTGCGGTAGAAGGTGCTACCACCTAACCTCTTGTTACGGATGGTTTTATGGTTAATTTGAATTTGGATCATACGTGCTTGATCTGTGTGTATCGTCCTGATACGATCTTAGGAAATGCCATGGGTGTTGTCAAGAGAACTGTCCTCAATAAAAATGACCTCCACAACCTGTTAATTTGAGTCCACAGAAAGACGGCATGTTTATTTTGACGTTTTACGTCATGAATGTTCAAGGCAAGTAGAATACATAAGTCAAGTGAATCTCTTACAGTCAGTTATACATCGTCTCATACCTGGCCTATTACCAGAGGTGCCGATACACGGTTAACACATAAGTATCGAGAACCAGAATATGGAGATTAAAATATTATTGATTGCTCCCATAACGATTCCTCTTCCTAAATTATCATCGAACTAGAAATACATGAGTTCGGCATCTTCATGTATAACTGTGGCGACCTTCGCAATACATATGCCACGTAGGAGAACTGTATAACTTTAATAAACTTCATCCACGTCTTCATCTGACGGGTACTTACAACGAAAGGCCTCGACTAACGGTCTGCATACATTAGCGCAGCACCTACTACGTCACCATCTCTAAGTGACGTCAATCTATTATCGCGTTCACCTATAATTAACATTGCTGCAAAATACATCATGTTGGCCCCAGATAGAATTGTTACCGCGTAGATTAGACTGCTAACAAAACTAAGTGTGGTCAACATGTAAAATACATCATACATCTTCTTTAACACCCCTCCATCACCAACATCCTGTATTGAGATGCAATGCAACATTAAAAAAAGATTTACATTTCATTGCCTGGCACAAGGAAAAAAAAAGAGTGAAAACTTGTAAGCTAGGGCATCGGAAAAGTCAAATAATTACATTACAAGTACTTTTCACATACGCTCACTGTACATGATAGTTCTACAAGAACTAGACAATACGGACAGGGCACATATACATTTTCTCTGCCAAATCGAAGAGACAAAAGTCACGGCTGCAATCATTGCATTGGAAAATATATAGAATCAAAAGAAAGTAAGTCACACACACACACAAAAAACTAGAATCTCGAACTCAAATTTGAAGTCATTTCACGTTGTATGGCTCTGAAACATGGTGAACAGCACAAAAAAAACAAAAAACCATAACAACATAAAAGTTGTAGGCTTTCATATATGCATACTTGCATAAAATAGACTGATTTAAATTGTTGAACTGATAAGAACCAAAACAGGTGCTACCTGAACGAGAAATGAAAATATGACGCTGGACATAGACAGGACGCAGATAGAGGAAACCTGCTGATAGTTTTACAAGACCATGTTTATAATGGATTTCCCCCCCCCCCCCCCCCGGTGTAGGGAGATAAGGGGGATTGGCATGGAAGAAAAGAACTGGAAACTGAAATGAAAGGGATAAGGTTATTGTTGTTGTTGAATAGAATCGATATCACTGCACTCTGGACAAACCAAAAGGTGCTCAGTCTCCCACAGTGTATGTCGAATGCTAACTGTTCCTGTAGCTCGCTGGTTGTATACACGACGGATGAATCCTCTCATACGTCCATCTCTGCTAGCCTTACGTTTGATACCATATTCCAACAGTCTTAACCTTGATGATTCATCTACTGCAGTGTCGTTCTCAAACAGGCGACCATTAACTGTTCTCAGTATCTCTTCCATATCCATATCCAGTGTTCGCACTGTGGGTGTGTGACAGAGTTATGTAAATATAGATTACATGCACCCACACGTTTTGCTCCCACCTTGCTTCCTTATTAGTTATGCACATTTTGTTAACGCAGAACCTTCGTACTTTCATATCTGTCAAACTCATAATTGTAGCCACGCCTATTTTTTTTTTTTTCTTTTCTCTGCGTCTTATAGACACCAGGAAGGTTTACAAACAGACCGATTAGCTAGGCCTGAGCGTTAACTGTATTATCACGCGAACGATTGGGCAATCGTTGTAATAGTGACAGATCAGACTATGAGGCCCGTAGCGAGAGGAAAGGGGGAGATAAGCTAATGAAGAAAACCAAGGGTGATAATTCAATAATCGTACTTTTGGCAAAGGGGAGATAATAACAGTTATCCCCCCCCCCCCCCCCCCATCCGTTTGTTCGGAACTTGAGTAGATACAGTGATAGTCGCCAGATCAAAAAGACTGTTCGCTCGTTGCCAAAATCTAGCGGTCGGTAAAAGGTGGCAAATTTAGCTTTGATTCACGGATCGACCGCAGATTTTCCCAAAATCTGGGCGAAGGCGTTAAATCTAGCAAGTGCTAGTGATTTTCTATTAATTTAATATATATACCGCGTCCTTTAAAATCCATTATTCAGTACCCACAGAATTTTTCAGAACATCTAGCTTCGAATTCTAGACCATTGTTAAAGGGGATTTCTTAGTGTTCCGATTGGAGATTGTTTCTTTTCTGTGTTGTGGTAACTATATTTAATAGCGTTTTTGAGTGATTTAATTGTTAAGTCCGTCATTATATTTCACTAAGATTTTCTGCGTAGAGTGATTTAATGGTTAAGATCCGTCATCATATTTCACTAGGATTTTTGTGGTAATTGACTAGGGAATTAACATAATTTATAGCTAAATTGTTCCGGCTGTAGCGTTAATCTAACTAATTGCTATTAACCAGTAAGAGATATTGTAATCGACTAGTAAATGCACTATTCATTATAAGTACTGACGAAATATATATTTATTTCTAAGTCATATATGAGTAACTTTATAAATGACTAGCGCTTATTTCACGGGGATTTTTGTTAAACGATAAAATAAGAGATACACTTGTGGTTTCTAATTAAAATTATACCTCTACGCGGGTTATTTTTAGGATAGAATGCTGATTGTGGTTAAATGTTTTATAATTTCTTCCCAAATCTAGTACGGGTCACAAACCCGAAACCTACCAGCGGCCTCCATAGAAATCTGAGAAAACGGTACTAAGTCTACGTCCAATAGACACAAAACAAACATTCTTAAGCTAAGAGCGGGTCTTTAAGGTTGACCTGTTCGGCCCTCTTGGTTTACCCAGAAAAAGTACCAACAAAAGACAATAAGAATAAATTGTAACTGGACCTATAGCTATCCAGATTTCATTTTTTTTTTTTTTTTTACTATTTTCATATACATTCAGCCCGCTGTGGCGAAAGTATCAACAATTAACATTTCCAACTACCGATCACTGTGGTGTAACGAGGATTTTTATCCCGAGAGATTTACCAACCTGACATTCCTTAAGTATTGAAATTACCAGCTAATGACACTATGAACATAGAACGCGTAAATAATTTCCTACCTGGACTAATTGATGTGAAATAAACAGATCCAATTTACAGTAACAAAGTAAGCGTTTCTCAAATAACCGGATTAATCCAACTTTGAGGAACTGGGGCTTATTTTGTCAAGAAACAAACCACCGAACACTGGAGTAGCTGTTTGTACCACGGAAATATGTGATAAGGGTGGTTTTAGGCTGACTACTGGCCACTATGAACATTTACAGATGTAAGTCCAAGTCGTTGATAATTTGTAGCCAAGTAGGTACCACCCCTATCGACACCAGGAATAATATAGGCTGTGGTGATGGTGTCTTGTCTGGTTTGTTGTGGTGTGGGTGTAGGTGTGACGTAGTTTCACAGTTCCACAATACAGAAGTTATGACATGTATAAGTCATAGAAATGTTAACTGCTGGTGACGTTTCCATCATTTATTTCGGACGCCACAATGACAGATAATGATACATCCATTTCACAAAAAAAGTCGTGGACATGACAGTTCATAGTATTCATCATTAATAAAGTTTCTTCATGGATCTGCATACATTCTCTAAGTTGATATAGGTAATCCTAGCTGACGATAGCCTCAGCTTCATATCATAAATATTCATAAATATCAGTTATTCTATGATGCTGACTGATCAGATGTACAAAAAATAAATTACTGTCCGCACGAGCATATGGCATTTCAGGAAAAAAGGTCAATGCTGACCTTTAATAGCATCCCTACGCTCTTATAGTGCAAATCGCTCGGCATCAGCGAACTATTGTTCTACTCTAGGCCTAGAGCGACCCGTATATTATATTAATAGAATCTCAGGTATGAACTATACATGGCACTGTAATTCCCTAGAATAAGAACCTCTCGATTGGCACCAGATTGTCTTTTTTTAAAGATATTGCGTGGCCATATACGCATTTTTCGGGAGTTAAATTATTTGCGGCCATTTTTGCTTCATTTCCGCAGTATAGGGCTAGGCTTAATCTCGTTTCTTTGTCTAAAACCCATGCACGTTACATCAGAACGATCTAGGTTCTGATTGGCTGAGAGATAACTGCAGTTGAAATGCAGAGCTCTCATTGGCTTTACAACCACGCCGCGCATATGACGTCACGAAGTCGGCGCGTGGGGGTCTTGATTATAAAAGGCCTATATTTCATAGTTTCTTTCTCTTTTAATGAAAAAAAAAATTGCCAAAGCCGGGTTGCCAGAGTCAAGTCGATTGCCCTTCAGTTGGACATTCGAGATTTGCAGGTGCCGGCTTTTTGTGGGAATGAGAGCGGAATTTTGAGACCACAAAATTTCTCCCACGGCAAAGTTGGGGCATTCGCAGAACCGCAAGGGTTTTACGTTAGTTGCCAGTAGTGGAAGGAGAGGAAGAAAATACGTTTTCCCAACCAGGGGAAGACATTTTCCAGCGAATAGGATTTTTGTGGATAAATCCTGAGCTCTGACGCTCGTTACACACGCAGATTTGGCAGGCTGCCAGCGGTGTGGTAATTTTGTGTTCGTTTCTTCACGGCCATAATAAAGCCGACAGCCCAGTTATAGGTACTCGGGCAGGTAATTTCCGAGTGGTAGAAGTCCGCTACAGTTCCAGTCCAGAATCCAGTGGGGTTTTGTTAACCCTCAGTCATCAAGTCCAGAGTTAGTGGAGAGAGATAGGGTAAACATTCTCTCTACTGAAGTCAGCACAGATAGGCAGAACTGTTAGTTTTGGTGAATCATAGCAGAGGACAGCTGCTGAAGTTTAGAGGTGCAGTTAGTTGTGTTCAGGAGATTCCAGGATAGGCTGTGTAGAACCGAAGTCTGTGCAGAGATTGTGTAGTCACTTCGCCGTCGTTCCAGCTATCAGTGGACTTAGAGTTAGAATTTAGAACAGCTAGTTTGGAGTGTAGGCGACATCAAGGGCAGTGTAGTTCATTTCAGTTAACCTTACCTTCTTTCTCCATACAGGTTGCAATTGTGGGAGAAGGGTTGGGGTGGATGCATTTTTTTAAACTGTGCTTGATTTTGTTTTCAGGAGTGCATCCTCGCACTTGATGTATGGGACATGCATATGTTTGTTGTTTATAGGTGTATAATAAACTTGTATAAATTGTAGCTGGCATCAGTCATTTCCTTTAGTACAGTAGCTATATGTTGTCTGTACCTTGGTGTTTGTGAATCTTAATTGAACCTTATCCCCATAGGGTAGTTAGAGGTGGTTCGAGGCCATAGCAATTTAAACGTCCGAAGTGGCGAGGAAAGAATCAACCTCGGTTCTCAACCTCGGAGCCAATGGTCTCAACTTTCACAGTTTGCACTATATTTCTATCTGAATCTATCATTTCAGTCTTTCTTCTTACTATTGTCTTGTCACTATATGTAGACAGTCTCTAGTCCTAAAATCCATTTCGTGACATAGGGAAAGCCTCGTTAGTTAACTAACTCACAGGAGGACTACAGAATTCCCTATCAAAAATCACAGACGCAGCATGGCGTCCTCTCGGCTCAGTACATCTTCCTCGAATCCCCTGGGCGGAAGACTATTCTAACACTCTTAAAGTCCAGACATGCGCAGAACGCATACGCCTGAATAACACTCAAAACGAGACGATGAAGGAAACATTCCAACAAAGCTATGTTCAGAAATCACGCCTTATATGGACAGCAAATAGATCTCAACACTGGTTTCAATCATTCCAAGAAACAGTTGACCGATACTACCATATAAGGATAATGACTACACATCGTTCTAAAAAATGGACTAGCCAGTCAACCAACAAGAGAAGGTAACTACCATTAAGAATGTAATCACAGTCAAACAAGGATTATCTACCTTTGATCAAAAAATTTAAAGTGTACAATTCATACAGATTAATTACACACAGTCTTAGAAAAAATTCTGTGCGTAACAATATGTTCCAGAGGTTGTTAATCAACAAATTAGGTAAGCGTGATTGCAAATGTGGCCACAGGTTGTCTGAAGCGAGAGAAAGACGGAATGAATAATTCTTATATTGAATAATCATTATACTCACTTTGTTTATGCCTTTCTTTTTGTTTACGACTACTGTTCATTCTCAGAATAGATTAATTTGAAACACTCTGTTCTTTAGAGTATAGCCAAAGTCTATACCATAGTGCTAATCTTTTGAACTTTTGGGGGTTAATTAACTTCTTCTTGTGGGATCTTATCTCAACAGAGGGGATGGCACTTATGTGTCTAGTTCTTTATTAATTCTGTAACCTATGATTGTTATATTGTTTTGATATTTGGATAATAGATGTTGTGAAGTTTTCTTTATGGTAAATAAAATTAACATAAAACTTAATTTACCTGTGTTGGTCAGCTCGTCCCAATATCCCTACTCCGTTACTATAGTTTTTTCACGTTTGTGCGTCTAATTGTCGTCACTTGTGTGTGTGTGTGAGTGTGTGTGTGTGTGAGTGTGAGTGGTTGATATATATATTAATATATATAGAAAGGAAACTGTCTGAATTACAAATCTCAGTCGTAAACGATAGGCTGGACTAGAGTACCTTCACAATCCAGGGACAGACTCTACCTTTCACCATTTCACTCGTGAAAATCTACTTCTTTACCTTATCTCTCACTGAGTATCACCTTTGTCAGTTCTATTCAGACGGGACCAAAAAATCGTTCTTAATCACCTATCAAAAATTTACGACAGGGTGCCCTTGATGCTAGTCAAATAATAGGGATAAGGTGGATATGGAAAGATCTTGAGCGTACAGTGATTGTACGGACGGAAGTACAGGGCACGATTTTTTAAGTCCTCTGCTCATTGGGGAGATATAAAGACGTAAATGAACGATTGAGCTTTACGGATGTAGGGTTATGTCATCTCTGATGTTTGTGAATGGTGAAAAGCTGATTATTCTGTTAAATAAACTCGACTCATTTCTCGAGTCAGGGATTTCTGAACCCTCATTCCAAACATATGCATGACTGCGCTGACAAGTACCAAAGTCTCATGAATCATTATTATACTCCAGTACTATAAAGTGCGATAGACAGTAAAATGGCTGATAATGTGAGCGATAAATGTGCAGATTATGGTAATAACAATTTAGGACGAGAGTTTACCGAGGTGGAAAAAGTGATTAAAACAGTTTCTAGAGCAGGGAATCAAAGCCAGGAGTTACCTTTATTATTACTTTTCAGTTTTCTATAGAGCACAAGCTTTCAACTAATACAGTTCAGGCCTTCTTGTCTTGTGCCATCCGTTCAAGATCTTTCTGTGTCTGCTCTACTCCTTTCATATATATATATATATATATATATATATATATATATATATATATATATATATATATATATATATATATATATATATATATATATATATATATATATATATATATAATCAGTGTGTTTTTTATTCGTTCAGCGCCCACCAGCTCCATTAGAAGTGTAAGGCTACAAAAAAATCCATGTTTTCATATCGGCCTTTGCAGTCCTTTTCAGGGCCATCCCATTTCAGGGTCATCCCTTTTCAGGGTCATCTCTTTTCAGGGTCATCCCTTTTCAATGACATCCTTTGTCAGGGCCATTCCTTTTCAGGCTTCGACGTCCTATCTGATAGACACTAGATTTCCTTTTCAGTATTTATCAATGAATCGCTTGATGAATCGCTTCACTCAAGCAAGCAAGGAATTTGGCCTCACACTAAGTCTAATGAAAACAGTTATCACTATCAATAACTATGAATTGGTAGTGGTGCACCACTTCACATACCTGGTGTCTAACGACAAACTCTCTCTGGACACAGAAATTGACAGCCGCATTGGCAAACCTGCAGCTACCTTTGCCCGCCTCACATCGCGTGTTTAGGGAAACTCCTAGCTCACAACAAAGACCAAAGCTGCTGTATATAACGCCTAAGTCACCAGCACTCTTCTATATGGCAGCGAAACGTGGACAGCCTATGTTAAGCAAGAAAGAAGGCTCAATGCCTTCCATCTACGGTGTATACGTGTCGTAAATTTATTTTGAGAGAAAAGAGTCTAGAAATAGTAGTCCGGTTTAGAGTGTAGAATGATGATGAAAACTCAGTGATATAAATGTATAGATTAAATATGATGCTCCACAGAGTGCTGGAGGAGAGTAAAGACAGACGTATTTACGACAAATCGTTTCTCTCAATCTTCTCTTCCACTCTCCTGGTCAAACAATTATTTGCCAGTTTTCCAGACACACGTCTGCGCTCACACCGATTTGTTGCTTCAAACACTCAGACGACGTGGATACAGCTATATTAAACAAATAGGGAATTTTTTGGCTTTTGGGTATTCCAACACAGTCCGATATAAGTTTATGATGTTTATTAACCTAAAAGATCAAATCACAAAAAAACAATATCAAGTGTTACATAAAATTATCATAAGTACAGAAAAATGCAAATTTAAGGTAGGGAGGGGGTGAAAAAGATTGGTATCGACTAAGCCCTTCCCGCTTGTATTAGACAAAGATAAACCCAGTCTCAAGATAGATAGTTATCAGGAGCATAGGAAAGTTAACCCAACAGTGAATTTAATTACTCTGAAAGAGGTGTTACAATATTAGTTATGGTGGTAGACAAAAAAAATACTGTTATCCCAACTGGTGTCTTCCCTTTACTAAGCAAAGAAAAAAAAAGGGGGGGGGGGGATGAAACAGAGTTAACAAATTATCCCACTAAAGGAACAATGCCGGGTATACAGAAAACGTATTACCCGGTAGGCAAGTTAACAAATGGTTTTTTTCAAAAAAATAAATCTCCTGTCATTCATGCACACTGTGCGGATCCACACTCATATATACTCACACACTTACCGAGTTGCAGCATCAGACAATCCCTAGAATGATAAACACAGTGATTAAACTCTTGACATGTGAAACTGTCTAACATTTCTATGTCCCGCCCCAGATATTGCGAGTTTTTACTGAGAGCAAATATTCCCGCTTATCGCCGGACTTGAAGTTTAAAGAGTTCTTGTGTTTTATTATATAAAAGTCTATCACAATAGAGCCGTATATAAACTATCGCTACTGGCACTGTTCATCTTCCAGTTTATCTTACAGATTGTAATTTAATTTGATGATAATAATCAAATGATCTTGGGTAGGCTTTCTTTCATGTAATTATGTTAGCTAGGCCGCACCGGACCACCACAAGATTTACTTTAAAAAAATGTCTCATCAAACTGTCTGGAAGTTTAAGAACCGAGTATGGAAACTCTGAAAGATTTCTTTATTGCTGGGATTGCAAAAGGTGATCAATCTAGAGAAAAAGATAGAAAACCCATAACAACATAATCATACTTTAAAAATCAAATAATCTTCTAAGCTCGCGATAAATTTCCCGTTAAGACTATTATATATACGCTCGTGTATTTAATTATGTATTTAATAAACACTGCGCGAGTTCTAGTGGTTAAATCACACATCTATAAATATAGGACTTAACTAAATTTATTAATTATAAATTCCTTCGCGACTTTAAAAGTTAATTTAAGCATTAAACATCTATTATCTTTTTGGAAACAGTATAGCAGGTATATCATTACATTTACAACTGGAACTATTGAGACGGTTTAATTTAATAGGTTTAAATTAACACAAAATCCAATGAAATAGAATGAATGAGCTAGACCACTGATCACTTTACACAATATATATATTACCGTTTTGCACAGAAATAGAATTCACTGCAAATATAAATGAAAATCCATGGGATAATCTAGCAAGATTTCAAATATCGCTAGCGCTTCTATCAAGTTCTGGCCAGCGAGTGATGAAGTGTATTTCTACGTGATCTGTATATCTACAACTGGAATGCAAGATGAGTGGGACATGAGAAACTTGACAGCCTTTTTTTATCTCGGACGGATTTTGGGGATCTGACCGCCAGACCAAAGAGAGAAGCCGCCCCTGGCCTCTCGTATCTTCGCTCGCTGCTTGCGTCAGCTTTCCCCGTTCGCTCTGGCTGCGATCGGTTCCGTGCTTAACACCGAGATGCGAAATCGTTTCAGGGACCACTACTGTCTTTGATAGCATGCCGCCCGTCCTTCCTGAGATCTCCACCAGTGTCGGGGATCGTCTCAGTGTCTTTGATCTCGTGCCGCATACTAAATGAGTCCCGGTGGAATCGGTTCGCTCTTGCGAAACGAAAAGTTACAACAAATGTTCAGGGGTTCTAATGTTATGAAAAGCTAAAAGTCCCTTTAAATCATCCATCATATCAGGGAAAATTCACTTGTCGAACTAGACGTACGTCACAATCGTCCCTACTTTTAGACATGAAACCATTTTTCATGTTTCGTTTTTTTGACAATGGAGGTGACCTGATTGGTGATTTTAGGATGATTGGTATCTTCAGTTTGCTCTTCTTCCTCTGTAGACCAGTTTCTACTCAGGAAATCAGCCCCGACATTCTGTCTTCCCGGAATATATTCCACTTTGAAAGAATAAACGCTTAAAAGAAGCGCCCAACGCATGATCCTTGCGTTAAATTCTTTATTGGCACACAGAAATGCTAACGGAGCGTGGTCTGTTTGCACCGTGAAAGATGTACCATAGGGAAACTCATGATGGCGTCTGATACCGTCAATCAGAGCGAGACATTCTCTTTCGACTACGCTGTAGTTCCGTTCAGCTTTATTTAATTTCCGACTGCCATAGGCAACTGGAAATAGCATGTTTGGGTCACTGTCATCGACTTGAAGCAGTGTTGACCCGATGCCCTGACCTGACGCGTCGACCCGTAATAAAAAAGGTTTGTTGAGGTCAGGCAACCTCAAAATGGGGTATGCAGACAACTGTCCTTTCAAAGTGCTGTACGCGTGTTCGCACTTTTGATCCCATATGACCTTATCAGGACAACCTTTCTTTGTGAGGTCAGTCAGAAGTGCTGTCAGTCCGTTGAAGTTCTGGATGTATTTCTGATAATATGCACATAATGATAGGAAGGAACGTACGTCTTTCTTCGTTCGGGGTCTTTTGGCTGCAGCTATTTTCTCCACGTTCTTCTTAATAGGCCAACTGCATCCGTGATAAATAGTATGACCCAGGAAGTCTAACTGTTCAAACCCGATGAGACATTTGCTAGGTCTGGCTGTGAGACCCGTTTCCTGTAGTCTCCTGAGGAGCATAGCAACCGTAGCAATATGTTCTTCATAGGTTTCCGATGCAATTAATATGTCATCCATAAAATTATGGATATGGGGACTTTGCAAAGGTTCTAGAAGTTTCCTCATCATCCTTGTGAACACTCCTGGTGCGTTATGCAATCCGAACGGCATCACATTAAATGTGTAATGTCCTTCACTAGTGCTGAAAGCTAACAAAGGTTTAATTTCCTCCTTGACTGGTATCTGATAATAACCTTTACTGAGGTCAATCTTGGAGAAAATCTTTGCTTTGCTGAGCTTGGTGAACAACTCAGAAACAGTTTGGAGAGGTTCGGGCTGGAATTCCGTTACAGCGTTTAGCAGCCGGTAATCTATACACAGCCGAACTTCCTTATTGGGCTTCTGCAACAACACTACACTGGAACTGTAAGGAGATGTAGACTCACTGATAATTCCTGCTTGACGCAGCTTGTCTATTTCTCCGCGAAGTGCATCAGCTTTAGCGTACGGTATGGGGTAAACTCTGGTTCGAACAGGGGTCTCGTTTGTTAATTTCATATCAAATTAGATGAGATTTGTTCGACCAGGTACATCCGTTAAGACTGCACTGTACTGTTTTAGTAGAGCCCTGGTTTCTGTTTGTTGTTCTGGTGAGAGATTGTCGCCGAACTTGACATCTTTAAAGGATTCTGTGGGTTGCAATGGATACTCCATGCAACCATCATCATCTTCCTCGTCTTCCGTTGCTATGGCGACGGCAAGGAGATGCTCGGAGGATGGCACCGGTCTTTCCAAATATTTCTTAAGCAGATTTACGTGGAAGACCTCCTTTCCTTTGATGGAGATCTTGTAATTGGTACGTGAGATCTTTTTAAGGACGGTAAACGGCCCTTGCCATCCGATGCGAAGTTTATTGCTTCCGGTTGGAAGTAGCAACAAAACTTTCTCCCCTGGTTGTGGTTCTCTCTCTTTTGCAGCTTTGTTGTATCTTTTAGCATGTTTAGCGCGGGCTTTTGTAAGGTTGGTAGTAGCTAGATCCCATCCTAGCTTTAGCCTTTCCTTGAGCTCAGATACATACTTGCTTGCAGAGACGACTGTCTCGTCAGCCTTTTGGTCTGTCGGGGACCGAAGTAAGGCTTCTAGTGGCCCCTTAATAGATCTGCCAAATAAAGTGTAGCTGGCGCGAATCCCGTAGACGCTTGGGGTACCTCTCGGTAGGCGAATAAGGCAGCCGATATATATAGGTCCCAGTCTTCCGGTTTCTCCTGACCCAGCTTACGTAACATGGTGGTGGGGGTACCATTAAAACGTTCCACGAGCCCATTTCCGGCCGGATGGTAGGGACTTGTGTGGATATGTTTGGCCCTCAAGATCTTAAAGATCTCCTCCATTAACAGGCTATGGAATTGGGATCCATTGTCCGTCAAAACTTGTTGAGGGAATCCCAACCGTGTAAAGATTTGCACGAGGGCTTCTGCGACATGCTTGGAATCTGTGCATGTTAGCAGTATAGCTTCGGCCCACATTGTGCAAGTGTCGACTAAAGTCAGGATGAACCTGTGCTTTCTTTTGGTCCTTTCCAGGGGTCCAATGATGTCGACAGCAACCCGTTCAAATGGAGTACCCACTATTGGCATTTGCCCCATAGGTACTGGGGGTGTCAAGTGCTTTGGTGCTACCCGTTGGCACTGGGCGCAGGATTTCACGTACCTGATAATGTCAGAGTTCATTCCTGGCCACCAATAGTGGTTTTTTATTCGCTGAATAGTGGCGTTTTGTCCCATATGTCCGCTAAAGGGAAGAGAGTGCCCCATTTCTAAGATCTGGCTTCTGTACTGCGTCGGTACTAGGAGCTGGTTATTCCCCGTGTCCGGGTTGCCCGTTCTACGATACAATACGCCATCCTTAGAAAAGATGTCTCCGTTGTGTCTGGGGTCCTTAGCCATGGGCAGTTTTTTAAAGCAGAGCTCCAGAGTAGGGTCCTTTTGTTGCGCCTCCTTCAGTTCGTTCGGCAACAAATTTGGCGCAGGCTCCCTCTCCTTCTTGGCTTGCCCTCTTGTGGTTACCGCTGCCACAATCGGCTCCTTTGGTCTCCCAATAAACACACATCTACATCCCAGGATAACTGGGTAGATAGGATCATCCATAATGGCCGCTTTAATAACACCTGTGACAAAATCAGAGTGTATTTCTACCAGTGCGATATGAAGCGTCCTGGGTGCGTCACTCTTAAAAACTCCACTGAGTTTGACGGTTTCCTCTGTCTCCTGACCTGGTTTGACTAGGTGTCTAGCAACAATACAACTAAAGCTTAATCCAGTGTCAAAGAGACAAGTAGTTGAGGTACCATTCAAAATTACAGTTCCTCGAGTTGAGGGTCGGTCCCCCTCAGGTTGAGAATCACTGACATTGACTCTACCTTTCGAGGCTGTATGCAAACATCCAACACGGTTTGGACCGGTTTGTTTGCCCTGATCAGACGTTCCTGGTGTAGGGGTCTTCCCTTTTCCTTGATCTTGGTGGCCGCGCTGCCACGTAGGCTTGGTGGGTTGATCAGAATTGTTGTTGGGGGGGTATCGGGTTTTGTAGAATTTCGATTTTTCCTGGGGAGGTCTCTGGGTATTATGTTCTCGTTGGTTATAATTCTGAGAGGAATTAGAGGAATAGGATGACTGCTCTAGATGTTGTTTACAAGATGGCTCATCTGTGGGTTTACGTTTTGTGCTGGGAAGTTCGGCCATTGCATTGGTATAGCGTTCTGCCTTATTGAGTATGTCCTCAAGCCTGACTGCGCCCTGATCAGCCAAAAATCTACGGGTTTCGTTTGACAAAGTTGACTTTATCTGTTCCACAAGAACAAGTTCAAGTAGTCCCTCATATGTAAGAGGTAGGTCAGATAATTCAATGCACTTTGTCAAATAGCCCGTGAGACGTGAAGAGAACTGCGGGAATGTTTCCGTGCTCTCTTTCCGGCTGTTTCTGAACATTTGCAGAAATTTTCGGGCGGTCATCTCAAACCGCTCTAGCAAGGCCTTTTTTCAGCATGTCGTAATCATGTTGGTTGGTTCCCAGCTTTGTATATACGTCATAAGCAGTACTTTTCAGTGACGTTGAGAGTTTAAGTGCCCAGCGGGAACTCTCCAACTCATACAGATTTGCGAGCCTCTCGAATTTTTCTAGATAGCTGTCAATTTTCTCATTGGGACTAGGAAAAGACTCTAAAGCAAAAGACATCGCAGTTAATTGGGCAGACTGAGTGCTGGAGAGATCCATTGACTGCGACTGGGGCGAAGACGGCTTTCCGTTATTCGAAGTAGAGGCGCCCCGACTCTCTAAAGCCTTAAGCGCCAATTCATGCTGTCTTCCTTGTCTCTCTCTTCGCGTTGTCTCTCCTTCTCTCTTTCCCTGCGGGCGTCCATCTCTGCCTCAATTTTCTTCTGCTCCAATTGACGATCGTCCGCTTCTTTCTTCCTAGCTTCTGCCCGCTCTTCCGCTTCCTTTTTCTCTTTTTCTTCTCTCTGTTGGTCCGCGTCATATCTTTCAAGTTCTTTGTTGACAAACAGGTTCGCGGCTTCTCCTTCTAATCCTGAGTCCTTCGCCTCCTGTCTCAAAATGGATCTTATCCTAATTCTCTCTGCCATACCAAAGAACTGGATGCTTCTAAGACTAGAGAATAGTAAGATGGAACAAGAAGGGGAAGAAACTCGGAACCGCTACGAGAAAAACCAAAGTAAAAATTTACTTGAGTTACCTCCTACCTTAAATGTGTTAACTTATCGCTGCTATTATTGTCACTTAAGACTCTTAACGCAAGCGACTATGCCACTAAAATGGTAAGTTACACTAGAAAAAAATCTACTCTTACTAACAGTAGAGAAAAATTTATATTAAAACAATTTAAAGGAGCTGAAATTTTAATTCTCCACTACAAAAAAACTCCCCCGGAAGTCAATTATATGAGAAGAGACGTTGTTAACTAGACTTAAAAAGTCAGAACAAGGCGTCTTTAGCTAAGCTCAACTCTTTTAACTTCAAAAACCCTTTAGTGACTTTAAAACAATCACGCAATCCCAGCAAATCTTATAAAGAAAAATGTAATGTTTCTCTGCCAGAGAATAATTTAAATAACAACTATTTTTGTTTATCCGTACTTTCTACTGCTGTGGAAAGAAAACAACCTGTAAATATGCTGTGTGGACGACCCAACTACTAAAAAGCGTTGTCTAGGGGTGTAATTACTTATTTATTTATTTCCCTAAATCACAAAGACAGATCACTCACACTCTATCTAGTTAGACCCAGACTTAGATCAGACTCAAAATATCTTTATCCCGGCTATGCGAATGCCTCAAATGTAGCTCAAGATGCAGAACCAGCCCACAAATATGTGTGCATCAAATGTATCTCAAAATGATCCCGGCGAGCCAGCCAAATATTGTCGTAAATTTATTTTGAGAGAAAGAGTCTAGAAATAGTAGTCCGGTTTAGAGTGTAGAATGATGATGAAAAACTCAGTGATAGAAATGTATAGATTAAATATGATACTCCACAGAGTGCTGGAGGAGAGTAAAGACAGACTTATTACGACAAATCGTTTCTCTCAATCTTCTCTTCCACTCTCCTGGTCAAACAATTATTTGCCAGTTTTCCAGACACACGTCTGCGCTCACACCGATTTGTTGCTTCAAACACTCAGACGACGTGGATACAGCTATATTAAACAAATAGGGAATTTTTTGGCTTTTGGGTATTCCAACACAGTCCGATATAAGTTTATGATGTTTATTAACCTAAAAGATCAAATCACAAAAAACAATATCAAGTATTAAATAAAATTATCATAAGTACAGAAAAATGCAAATTTAAGGTAGGGAGGGGGTGAAGAAGATTGGTATCGACTAAGCCCTTCCCGCTTGTATTAGACAAAGATAAACCCAGTCTCAAGATAGATAGTTATCAGGAGCATAGGAAAGTTAACCCAACAGTGAATTTAATTACTCTGAAAGAGGTGTTACAATATTAGTTATGGTGGTAGACAAAAAAATACTGTTATCCCAACTGGTGTCTTCCCTTTACTAAGCAAAGAAAAAAAAAGGGGGGGGATGAAACAGAGTTAACAAATTATCCCACTAAAGGAACAATGCCGGGTATACAGAAAACGTATTACCCGGTAGGCAAGTTAACAAATGGTTTTTTTCAAAAAAATAAATCTCCTGTCATTCATGCACACTGTGCGGATCCACACTCATATATACTCACACACTTACCGAGTTGCAGCATCAGACAATCCGTAGAATGATAAACACAGTGATTAAACTCTTGACATGTGAAACTGTCTAACACTTCTATGTCCCGCCCCAGATATTGCGAGTTTTTACTGAGAGCAAATATTCCCGCTTATCGCCGGACTTGAAGTTTAAAGAGTTCTTGTGTTTTATTATATAAAAGGAGTCTATGGGATGACACTGACACAATTCAACACAGGGGTGAAAATGAGGTGATGGCAATATTCCTTCACTGCGTGATGACAGCAACTGACCGGTAAAGTTTTTTTTAATCCAGTGAGGAAAAACTAGGCTCAGTCACAGTCAGGTAAATCGGTAATCTCTCACAACAGAGCCGTATATAAACTATCGCTACTGGCACTGTTCATCTTCCAGTTTATCTTACAGATTGTAATTTAATTTGATGATAATAATCAAATGATCTTGGGTAGGCTTTCTTTCATGTAATTATGTTAGCTAGGCCGCACCGGACCACCACAAGATTTACTTTAAAAAAATGTCTCATCAAACTGTCTGGAAGTTTAAGAACCGAGTATGGAAACTCTGAAAGATTTCGTTATTGCTGGGATTGCAAAAGGTGATCAATCTAGAGAAAAAGATAGAAAACCCATAACAACATAATCATACTTTAAAAATCAAATAATCTTCTAAGCGCGCGATAAATTTCCCGTTAAGACTATTATATATACGCTCGCGTATTTAATTATGTATTTAATAAACACTGCGCGAGTTCTAGTGGTTAAATCACACATCTATAAATATAGGACTTAACTAAATTTATTAATTATAAATTCCTTCGCGACTTTAAAAGTTAATTTAAGCATTAAACATCTATTATCTTTTTGGAAATAGTATAGCAGGTATATCATTACATTTACAACTGGAACTATTGAGACGGTTTAATTTAATAGGTTTAAATTAACACAAAATCCAATGAAATAGAATGAATGAGCTAGACCACTGATCACTTTACACAATATATATATATTACCGTTTTGCACAGAAATAGAATTCACTGCAAATATAAATGAAAATCCATGGGATAATCTACCAAGATTTCAAATATCGCTAGTGCTTCTATCAAGTTCTGGCCAGCGAGTGATGAAGTGTATTTCTACGTGATCTGTATATCTACAACTGGAATGCAAGATGAGTGGGACATGAGAAACTTGACAGCCTTTTTTATCTCGGACGGATTTTGGGGATCTGACCGCCAGACCAAAGAGAGAAGCCGCCCCTGGCCTCTCGTATCTTCGCTCGCTGCTTGCGTCAGCTTTCCCCGTTCGCTCTGGCTGCGATCGGTTCCGTGCTTAACACCGAGATGCGAAATCGTTTCAGGGACCACTACTGTCTTTGATAGCATGCCGCCCGTCCTTCCTGAGATCTCCACCAGTGTCGGGGATCGTCTCAGTGTCTTTGATCTCGTGCCGCATACTAAATGAGTCACTGTGGAATCGGTTCGCTCTTGCGAAACGAAAAGTTACAACAAATGTTCAGGGGTTCTAATGTTATGAAAAGCTAAAAGTCCCTTTAAATCATCCATCATATCAGGGAAAATTCACTTGTCGAACTAGACGTACGTCACAATACGCTACATCCTCGGTATTTCGTGGAAAGACAAAGTGACAAATGTCGAGTTGCTGTCACGTGCTGGCCTTCAAAGGACTGCTTAGACAGCGTAGACTACGCTGGCTTGGTCATGTCTGCCGCATAGAATGGGGTCGAATCCCGAAATATATCCTTTACGGACATGTGGCAGATGGCAAAAGAACAGTCGGGCGACCCGTAGCTGAGATTAAAAGATATGTGCAAGAGAGACATGAGGGCACTGGACACAAATCCAGCAACCTGGGAGAATGAAGCTGCCGATCGCACCAAATGGCGATGCTATCTACGGCGCCACCTCAGATTTGGCGAAAAGAAGCTCTCACAGCAAGCAGAAGAGAGGAGAAAACGTCGAAAGGAACACCAGGAAAATAAGCAGCTGAGGGCTGTCACCTCAGGGGCGCATTCCCATAGTCAGTTATGACTGAAGGGGCTATTATTATTATATTATTTATCAATGCTGCACTTGAGCTGACAGAGTTCAGTTACAGTTGAATGACAATTACGCTCTGACATAATCTTCAAACTTCAGTTTAGGTTGAAAGGAGAGTATGTTGGAACAAGAAGGTTAACACCTCAACGAGAGTTTTAAACAAAAAATATACATTGAATCACATGAAAAATGCATATAAATTGTTAATACAAATATATGTATACAAGCTTATTTACAATGATGCAGAAGGGGCACATAAAACAAGACAATTTGTTTCCTCTGAATTACGTCTTTTTTTTGGGGGGGGGGGGGGGGGGGGAGGAATGCAATGTTTTAGTTTAATCAATTCCCTCCCCCTCCCCTACCCCCAAGCCAAAAATATTTTTACCGCCCTAGGCAACCGCCCATTCCCCCCTGTTGATAAAACCAGAGTTGTATAGTCTGCCACAATATTTTCCGACTCCTGAAATTTTACAAGCCCGACTCTCACTCGACTCTGACTCTGACTGTAGTTATTTACTAGTCAAATGGCATCAAATTCGGAGTCGGAATATTTGTGTCCGACTCCACGACTCCTACTCCCGACGCCCACTCCACAGCGCTGGATAAAACATCCCTGGCCACAAAATAGAATCCGTGATTACTCACTGTCAGCTGCTAATATAATTTGGCGAGCCATCTTCCAATCACACCCACCTCTCTAGCTCCAATCCTTTGCGAACAAATATAACAAGAAAGCCACAGAAAGCAGAATATAAATAAATATATATTCTATAATAATAGCACGAGAAGCAAACAATAAAATGCATTGACACATGATTCATCACGCTAGTTCTCACATCACTGAACATAAAGTGTTCTTTTTGCATTGACGAGAAATGTCGTAACTATATCAATGAATACTTCATTGTCCGCTTCATTCATTTTTAGTATCAAAAACTGACGTCCTGCGATGACTTTTCCATCACAGTTTGGTTATTGGATTTAATTTTTCATCATTTAAAAAGCTGCTGTAGTTTCATGTTATTGTTGTTGTTTAACTAGGGCTGCTTAGCTTCTCGCTCTTTTGCAGCCAATACCAAGTTGAAGACTCCTTGGTATTATCTATACTGTAGATCTAGGATGTTCCTGTGGCTTTTCTGCCATTCGAAACGTTCTGAGTTGAAGTCATGAGCACCAGTTTCTCCAGCTTGGCTTGCATTTAAAGGATCGTCCGATTTGGTCCCAAGCTAGGAGTAAGAAGCGCATGACATACTGTGCATTCCCCGCCATCCAAGGGGGCTCTCCATCTATGCATAGCTATAATACGGTGCTCTGGCTCTGAGCCCTTGCAAGGAATTGTCACGTCCTGGACAGAGCCACTTCTCAGCTCTCCCATTGCCTAATACCGGGTCCATTGTGAGGTCCTCCTGTTAGCAAGTAACCAGCCAAAACGTGGCTTGAAATAATTATGGTGTGCTATTTTTGCTGCATGCTCTGATTACAGCTTTAATTCTCTAGTGGTCATTTTATTTATGCAGATCATCCAGGCCACACACACAAAATGATGCATACTACCAGCTCAACACAAGAGAACAAGTGGTAAACTTCAGACTCCGCACGGGCTATAACAGATTGGAATACCATCTATTCAACAAGCTAAAGAAAGGAACTACCGATCAGTGTAAGTGTGGCACTGATAAAATGGCTGCTGAACATCTGCTTCAAAGATGTCCAATATATAAGGAACAGAGAAAGCACATAGGCCGACACCAGGACCATTCCTTGAAAAACTCTAAGGAGATGCAAAAAGCCTCAACTTACCGTTCTCTTTGACAATATACAAGTAAACGTCTGAGAGTGTACGAAGAAGAAGTTAATTTTCATTCACTTCAATTTTCCTTCAGAAGTTAAGCCAATGACACGCAGAGGCGTACTTTAAGCATTTGACACTCGGAGCGGATTCTACATTTGGTTCCCCCCTCCCCATAAAGACATGCACTTTTAAGTATATTTTTAACAGTAAGAGCTATCATAATAGTATCCGACGGCACCCCCTCATGGCTGTCACCCGCACTCCCCTTAGTAAGCCACTGACGACACGCAAAGTCTATGATGTGCAATGTTGCTTCTCTTGCTGAATATATGAGATATAGTGTCGTAGATTTGTGATAGGTGATTAAGACTTAGTTTGGTCCCTTCTGAATAGACATAGAAATAAGTGATAGCTCAGTGAGATGATAAAATAGAAATAGATTTCACGACTGAGATGGAGGAAATATATTAGATTCTATCTCTGACACTCGAGAAGCTCCTCTCAGTCAGCCTATCATCTACAACAGAGTTAGATTAGTCAGACACATCTGATATAATATATATTAATATATATATAGGACCTCACATACCCACACACATAAGCGACGACAATAGACGCACAAACGTGAAACTATGACAATGAAAAAAAAATATGGATATTTGGGAACGAACTGACCAACACACTGATTAAGTTTAATTGAATTTTAATTATCAGACTAAAATTCCATCACAACACATAAAAAAATTTACATTAAAGCATATACAAATAGTCATAAAGTCAATGAATTGCTACAAGAAAGATAGACCCATTGGTATGATCTTTTCCCCCGATGTATAGCCCACAGGCCTGTTAGAAGAAAAGTGATAGCCACAAAGAGTCACGGATACATATGATTTAGTCTAAGATTTCCCTTTAAAGGTATGAACAGGCTTGGATACTCTGATATATCCTAAGGAAAAATATTGTTAGCAACAAAACAACAAAACTTGCATAAAGAAATTTAAGACAGCAAAAATGGGTGCCAAAATACAACAATAAAGGAATCACTCAGTCCTGCATTCACTCTATTCAGTCAGCCGTGATCACGTGCTTTCGTTCATACTCACAGCTTTGGTAGCTGTGGTGAAGTGGGATGTTATAAATATTTATAGGGGACTTAGTGTACTGACTGAGATCAGCTGTGAAGGTATCTATATCTATTAAGAGTAGTGTATTATAGATAACCTTACTTGCTACCACATATCTATATATCTCAGTC
Source organism: Oreohelix idahoensis (assembly GCA_024509875.1). Classification (NCBI taxonomy): domain Eukaryota; kingdom Metazoa; phylum Mollusca; class Gastropoda; order Stylommatophora; family Oreohelicidae; genus Oreohelix; species Oreohelix idahoensis. The sequence goes on from JAMPIV010015621.1 coordinate 81,517, forward strand.
AGAATTATTCTGGAATAGTGTGATGACTACGTTATGTGTCTAGGGTATGTGTATGATGAAGTGTAAGTCACAACAACAGACAGATAAACAATTTAATTTAATCCACTACTCTTGACAACACTGTGACACTCACATACATATAACACTCTATGAGAATATCTTAAGGAGTCACTGATAACTTTTCAAATAACAATATGTATTCATGGTTATCATAAAGGTATATGTGTCCTGATTCAAATACAAAGGAACCAGGAATCACAATCAATTTTAATTACAAGTATATGTACAGACTTTATCAATATGAATATTGTAGTGACATATATTATTAAAATATCCTATGTGTGTCAGTTGTGTAGTGGTAATATGAGGTAATACTGGTTTTGTTTTGTTCAAGCTCTGTTGGTATTTGTCATCATGACTTCAATAGTTTGTCTTTTGGGACTAGTATTGGAGATGTTTTCAGTTCCTGATATTAAGACAATTAAATTCCCCTCTGAATGTTAATTTTACAAAGTCCTTTCAAGATGAGGGGACATAATGTTGAGCTCAGCTGGCCAAATCAGCTTATCTTGAGTGATGGCGGCAGGAAAGGACTCCTCTGCTCGAATTCTCCCCTGGGCTCTGGAGACACCTCACTGATAGCTAAAAAAGACCAAGGAGTATGCTGTCCGACTCTGGATTCAGCAAAGCTCTGACCAGGTGCTGCTCAGTACCATCAAGACCACGGTCCCTGTAAACAAGAAGGATGTACCTTCTACTTCATAACTAATTGATACTCTAGTTCTACACGGAGCACAATACAACACAAACATTGAGTTCAGAGCGTTAGGCCAACTGTCAGCTTCATCTGAAATACTTTATACCAGTATTTACCTCCTTAATGGTTACCACGCCTCTGCACTTCCAGCATTATTTCTGTCTAATCAATCATCCAGGTGTCAGTGTACTATTTGGCCATTCCATGCCGTTTTACTTCCCTCCGACACCCTCTGTTCAGGCTGGAGCATTATAGGCTTTATCTCCTGTTTGCCACTGAACTACACATATATATATACAGGCATAAATTAACAATTTACATTCAATTTTCATTAAAAGATACTGAATGGTTCAAGCTTACCACAATTTCATGGAAATAAACACAGATACGTTGATTAGCAATGAATTCTGGCACAATTACTGGCACAAATTCCCATCTGCTTATGTTCCAGGCTTTTATTTAACACAACCATGAGCTGGCTTCAACGCACTGTTGCTTTATCAAGATTATTTGCACTAGTGGTCTCGAACTAACGCTCCTAAGTGAGTATATCAGCGAGTCTAGCCAATGAGGCCACGTTTCGACAAGTGTTTGAAAAAATGTTACCTTTTCACGTCTCCCCTAACAACGAAAGATAGTATTTATAGCCCGACCAATCGTGGTTAGTCTTTCATTTGTTGCGCTCCAATCAATTTGGAGTTTACATGGTAGGCTAATTCTGTAACGTAAGATTTTTTTTTCAAACACGTTATAAAAAAATTTTATGAGCAGAAATGATTCCATGCTGTCAGGCATCCCCACTATTTTATTTTGGTTATAATTTATTAATTCCTGGACTATTTGCGTAACGTTTTACATATTCTTTGTCAGCAAGCCCAAAGGAACCCAAATATCCAAATTTAAAAGAGCTACGTGGCTGCGTTCAAAATATGTATTTTCTACCTCCTGTTTCGAAGATGTGCTGTCTGGGTACTGTTATGTTTTCAACCGTAAACCCATCTATTGTTATCTTTCCTAATAAGCGTTTTTTTGTGATTTTAAAACCTAACTCTGGGAAGGGTAATGTATTTTATCACTGTCCGTCTGAAAAAAAGTTAGTGCATGTAGTCTTACACGCGTGATGGCAGCATTTGTGTATCGCGCGACGCGTGTTGCATGCGTTCCTGATTTTCAGCCCTCCCTTCTCTCTTTATCCTTTAGTCCATCTGTTCGTTCGTTTTGGTAACGCAGTATAATTAATGTTAGGATTAATTTAGGTCATTACGCAGTCTGCCTCTCAATGTTTTTCCAAGAAATACAGCACACGTTTCATTGAAGAAAGCGGGTATAATACAGTAAGCTTTTACTATCAACGTGAAAGCGTTACAATTTGCAGACGAAGCAGAAAACAAGGGGGATTTCGAGTACCTTCTTTGTGACAGCACTGTTATTTACCATTGCTCTTTTCTTTATTAATTTTATTTGTTAGGCTTCATATTTACCTAATAATTTATATATGTGGATTATAATATTCCACGACACCTCCCCTCTTAAAACAGACATTATATGTCAGTCCTTTATTCTATATACACATAGAGAAATTTATTATTATTTCTGGGGTTTACGGTGATTCTCATCACACGGATGGCGGCTTAAAAAATCCGCTCCCAAATTGGTTTTTCCAGATATATACTCAATGCTAAAATTATATGGAGCCAAAAGTAAAGACCATCGGAGTAACCTGGAGTTCTCATGCCTAGCCTGTGCTAGAAACGATAACGGTTTGTGGTCTGTTTGCAACTTAAATGCCTTCCCATATAGATAAATATTGAATTTCTTTATCGCCCATATTACTGCAAGACATTCTTTTTCGCTAGTTGAGTAGTTGATTTCAGCTTTATTCAACTTTCTGCTAGCATATGCCACTGGGCTTAATTCCCATCCAATGCATCTGATTTCTGTAGTAGAGTTGCACCTAACCCAATATTACTTGCATCCGTCCTTACTATGAATTCTTGACTTAAGTCAGGTAATTTCAAAATGGGTTTATTTCACATTGTGGTGTCCATGTAATGCGATCTGGATGTCCTTTACGTGTCAATTCAGTTAACGGTGCACATATGGAATTAAAGTTTTTGATATACTTCTGGTAGAAACCACATAATGAGACAAAGGATCTCACGTCCTTCTTGGTTTGTGGTCTCGGGGCTTTCTGTAGTTTCTCTAAATTCTTTGGGTCAGGGGTCATGTTTCCCTGATAAACTGTGTGTCCCAAAAATTTCAATTCTTTACATCCAACGCAACATTTGGTTGGTCGGGCTGTTAAATTTGCCTCCCTAAGTCGATCAAACAGCATGTTCAGAGAGTCAATGTGTTCCTCAAATGTTTCTGTTGCTATAAGGATATCATCCATAAAATTTGTTATACAGGGATTATTCAGAGGATCCAATAATTTTCTCATCATTCTAGAGAAGACACTAGGCGCATTCTTCAATCCAAATGGCAATCTATTAAACTCATAGTGTCCTTCTGAGGTACTAAAAGCTAGGTATGGTCTAACCTCAGGCTTTACTGGAATCTGATAGTATCCTTTACTCAGATCCACTTTTGAGAAATATTTCGCTTTATTTAGTCTGGCAAACAGCTGATTTGTATCCGGCAATGGATCCACCTGTCCTTCTGTAATAGCATTCAGTCTCCTGTAATCTATACAGAGTCTATGTTCTCCAGAGGGCTTCCTTAAGAGTACCACACCGGAACTATACGAAGACTCACTGTGCGAAATAATTCCTTCCTTCAACAGATAGTCTATCTCTTCCTTCAAAGCTTCTCCTTAGCAAACGGAATCGAATATGGTTTCATACAGACAGGTGTGGAGTCTATTAGTTTCATATCATATTCCAATAGGTTTGTATGCCCTGGTCGGTCTGTTAACACCTCTGCATGATTATTTAGAACCTGTTGCACTCTCTCTTTCTGAGTTTTCGTTAAATGTGTACTGATTTTCACCTGTGCTGCTGTCTCACAGGGGTGTGATGGATATTCAAATGATGAAAGTGGTTCCTTTTTCATCTCCATGGCGATGGACAAGGTCAACAAGTGTGTCTCTTCCTGATGTTCTCTTTCCAAATATTTCTTCAGGAGATTCACATGATAGATTTTTTTCTTTCCCCTTCTTATCTATCTTATAATTTGTTCTAGACACCTTCTCTAGAACTGTATATGGACCCTGCCATCCAATTTGTAACTTATTCTGACTCCCAGGCAAAAGAAGCAGTACTTTCTCTCCCACAGCCAAATTTCTGTCTTTCGCCTTCCTGTTATAATAGGCAGCATATTTCTTCCTGGCTTGTTTCAAATTTTCATTGGCAAGTTTCCAGCCAGTTTTTAACCGAGTGGTCAGCTCATTCACATATTGGTATGAAGATGTAATGTTTTCCTCTGCTTTTTCATCAGTCCACGTTCTTAACATAGCTACATGTGGACCTTTAATGGTGTGGACCTATTTGTCCATGCACCGGTATGGTCTCTTCCACTCGAAGCTCTATAGTGATGATTTTTCCTCCCAGAATTTTCATTCACAAAACGACCGCTACCAATTTTTCTCTTGGGGCTTTCTCCCCACTTAAAATTCTTGATGAGAGATTTCCTCTCTACATCCTCTTCCTCCAGTTTGTTTAAGTCCGATTGAGGGATTGTCGGCTTATCCTGGGGTAAGACATCTTTTTGCACTCTCCGCATAGTGGCCATTGTAAAACAGTTAAGTGAAGCTTGTCCGTGAAAAGGGGCTTCCCATTCCATTTGGTCCACTTTATCAAATTTATATTTCTTTTTATTATCAGGCCTAATTTTGCCCCGTGGCGTGTCCAGGTCCTGATCCATGTTCCCACTTGTGGGTGTTCCCTCATGTGCTATGCTACACCTTTCTACAAAATTCTCAATGTCCCATCTTGCTTTGGGCCAATAATAATTGTGAGCCACCTTTTGAATGATGGTACCTATTTTCTCATGGTCCCCATCTGGTTTCACATGTAGGCTCCTTATTAAGTCTGCCCTATATCTTTTTGGAAGTACCAGCTGTCCTTGACCTTTGGATCTAGCTCCAGTCTTCCTATACATCAACTTGTTTTTCATGTAAAAATCTCCCTTGCCTGGAGTTGTATGACAAGTTGACAATTTTCTGAAACAAGGCTTGAGTGTTTTATCCCCAGCCTGTGCCTTCCTCATCTCTTCTGGAGTGGTATCTAACATAATATCCTCCTCCTGTCTTGAGGTCGACCTGACCTGAAGGGTTGCCATATACACAGGTTTCCTTCTGCAACGGTCAGTGTCATGATTGTCCATCTTACAATTTTTACACCACCTTTTTCCTTGGTTGAAAGATTTTCTTTCATCATATTTCCTTTCATCGAATTGTGGGAATTTATTTTTATTTTCATACCGTGGCCTATCAGACTGGTGCTTACCTTTGTGTTGATCCCTAGGATCAAATTTATTAAAGTTCTGTGGTGCCCTAAAGTTATCCACTTGTTTCTTTTTATTACCTGTTACCTCTGCTTGAGCTGCTTGATACCTTTCAGCAACATTTAGCAACTGATCCAGCCTCTCTGCACCTTGTTCCATGAGAAACTTTCTCAGGTCTGGAGCCATGGACTCTCTTAATTGCTCTATAAGGACCATTTCCTTAAGATCTTGGGTTTTCCCCAGAGAAGTCCATTTCTCCAAGTATGTCTCTATTCGTCCAGAGAACTGGTGATAGGTTTCACCTGACAGTAGTTTAGCATTCCTAAATTTTTTCCTATAAAATTCTGCATTCTTTTCATACCTTAACAAAAGAGCCTGCTTTAGCATGTCATAATTTTCCTGATCACCTCTGCTCATTTTTGCAAAAACTTCATAAGCTGCCCCACGAAGTCCCTGAGATAACTTTAAGCTCCACCTTTCTCTCTCTAACCCATACGTGGTAGCTAATAGTTCATATCTATTTATATAGCTCTCAATATCATCGTCTTTCTCAACAAAATGATCTAAATGAAAGTTCATAGCTGAGGTTGAGGCTCCTTGAGTAACCGTAGCATCAGAGGCAAAGGGACTGGCACCATTTTCAGGAGCATGGCCTTGAAACTCAAACTCCCTTAGTCGTAACTCATGTTCCCTTTGTAATCTTTTATCTTCTGCTTCCCTTTCTGCAGCTAATTTCCTCTCTTCCCTTTCTGCAGCTAATTTCTTCTCTTCCCTTTCTGCAGCTAATTTCTTCTCTTCCCTTTCTGCAGCTAATTTATTCTCTTCCCTTTCTGCAGCTAATTTCTTCTCTTCCCTTTCTGCAGCTAATTTCTTCTCTTCCCTTTCTGCAGCCAATCTTCTGTCTTCTCTTTCTGCCTCCAATTTCTTAGCCTCAGCCTCAATCTGCAACCTCTTAGTCTCAGCCTCAGCTTCAAATTGTAACTTCTTAATTTCCCTTTCAGCCTCTAACTTTCTTTCGGCTTCAAACCTTCTTTCTTCGCGTTCAATAAATTTGTCACATTCCGTAGTAACATAGGCAACCATAACTTGCCCATCTAATCCTAACTCCTTTGCAGTCTGAACAGCAGCAGATCGAAACTTGGCCAGGTCCGCCATTGTCTATCAGGTAAGTTTCTACAATGTCTAACCAACAATTTAATCTCTAAATATATCTAATGGACAACACAGGCACCGTGAGCTCAACCTTATTTAATTCCACCCAAGGATACCTTTTAATTCTTATATTCCCTGAAGTGAATTACCCCCAATATTTTTAATAGGGAAAGATATCAAAATCCCAAGAGCGAGACCCCAATATATGTGGTGAAGTGGGATGTTATAAATATTTATAGGGGACTTAGTGTACTGACTGAGATCAGCTGTGAAGGTATCTATATCTATTAAGAGTAGTGTATTATAGATAACCTTACTTGCTACCACATATCTATATATCTCAGTCAGAATTATTCTGGAATAGTGTGATGACTACGTTATGTGTCTAGGGTATGTGTATGATGAAGTGTAAGTCACAACAACAGACAGATAAACAATTTAATTTAATCCACTACTCTTGACAACACTGTGACACTCACATACATATAACACTCTATGAGAATATCTTAAGGAGTCACTGATAACTTTTCAAATAACAATATGTATTCATGGTTATCATAAAGGTATATGTGTCCTGATTCAAATACAAAGGAACCAGGAATCACAATCAATTTTAATTACAAGTATATGTACAGACTTTATCAATATGAATATTGTAGTGACATATATTATTAAAATATCCTATGTGTGTCAGTTGTGTAGTGGTAATATGAGGTAATACTGGTTTTGTTTTGTTCAAGCTCTGTTGGTATTTGTCATCATGACTTCAATAGTTTGTCTTTTGGGACTAGTATTGGAGATGTTTTCAGTTCCTGATATTAAGACAATTAAATTCCCCTCTGAATGTTATTTTTACAAAGTCCTTTCAAGATGAGGGGACATAATGTTGAGCTCAGCTGGCCAAATCAGCTTATCTTGAGTGATGGCGGCAGGAAAGGACTCCTCTGCTCGAATTCTCCCCTGGGCTCTGGAGACACCTCACTGATAGCTAAAAAGACCAAGGAGTATGCTGTCCGACTCTGGATTCAGCAAAGCTCTGACCAGGTGCTGCTCAGTACCATCAAGACCACGGTCCCTGTAAACAAGAAGGATGTACCTTCTACTTCATAACTAATTGATACTCTAGTTCTACACGGAGCACAATACAACACAAACATTGAGTTCAGAGCGTTAGGCCAACTGTCAGCTTCATCTGAAATACTTTATACCAGTATTTACCTCCTTAATGGTTACCACGCCTCTGCACTTCCAGCATTATTTCTGTCTAATCAATCATCCAGGTGTCAGTGTACTATTTGGCCATTCCATGCCGTTTTACTTCCCTCCGACACCCTCTGTTCAGGCTGGAGCATTATAGGCTTTATCTCCTGTTTGCCACTGAACTACACATATATATACAGGCATAAATTAACAATTTACATTCAATTTTCATTAAAAGATACTGAATGGTTCAAGCTTACCACAATTTCATGGAAATAAACACAGATACGTTGATTAGCAATGAATTCTGGCACAATTACTGGCACAAATTCCCATCTGCTTATGTTCCAGGCTTTTATTTAACACAACCATGAGCTGGCTTCAACGCACTGTTGCTTTATCAAGATTATTTGCACTAGTGGTCTCGAACTAACGCTCCTAAGTGAGTATATCAGCGAGTCTAGCCAATGAGGCCACGTTTCGACAAGTGTTTGAAAAAATGTTACCTTTTCACGTCTCCCCTAACAACGAAAGATAGTATTTTTATAGCCCGACCAATCGTGGTTAGTCTTTCATTTGTTGCGCTCCAATCAATTTGGAGTTTACATGGTAGGCTAATTCTGTAACGTAAGATTTTTTTCAAACACGTTATAAAAAAATTTTATGAGCAGAAATGATTCCATGCTGTCAGGCATCCCCACTTTTTTATTTTGGTTATAATTTATTAATTCCTGGACTATTTGCGTAACGTTTTACATATTCTTTGTCAGCAAGCCCTAAGGAACCCAAATATCCAAATTTAAAAGAGCTACGTGGCTGCGTTCAAAATATGTATTTTCTACCTCCTGTTTCGAAGATGTGCTGTCTGGGTACTGTTATGTTTTCAACCGTAAACCCATCTATTGTTATCTTTCCTAATAAGCGTTTTTTGTGATTTTAAAACCTAACTCTGGGAAGGGTAATGTATTTTATCACTGTCCGTCTGAAAAAAAGTTAGTGCATGTAGTCTTACACGCGTGATGGCAGCATTTGTGTATCGCGCGACGCGTGTTGCATGCGTTCCTGATTTTCAGCCCTCCCTTCTCTCTTTATCCTTTAGTCCATCTGTTCGTTCGTTTTGGTAACGCAGTATAATTAATGTTAGGATTAATTTAGGTCATTACGCAGTCTGCCTCTCAATGTTTTTTTCCAAGAAATACAGCACACGTTTCATTGAAGAAAGCGGGTATAATACAGTAAGCTTTTACTATCAACGTGAAAGCGTTACAATTTGCAGACGAAGCAGAAAACAAGGGGGATTTCGAGTACCTTCTTTGTGACAGCACTGTTATTTACCATTGCTCTTTTCTTTATTAATTTTATTTGTTAGGCTTCATATTTACCTAATAATTTATATATGTGGATTAGAATATTCCACGACAGTAGCAACTTCTGGAAACACAATTTTTAGGACATGCACATACAGACTCTCCAATGCTAAACTTGGCCAAGAGAACCCCAGTTCCAATAAGACGGGTTGAATTCACTGCTTCAGGGGAAACGTTTTCTTGGTTATTCTTATGTTGGATGTCTGTTTAAGTCACATTAAAATTGTCCAGGCACGAACGTTAACAGCGAGCACAGTGTCAATAGCTTAGGTTTCTAGAAATGAGGAATGTCAGGTCGGTGCCTTATCTCAGTATAGGACTTTATTTGGTCACACCACCACTGGTCAAAACTACGTCGGAATGTTACTGATAGGGATATTTACTTGCCACAAGGGCTGAAAAGGTACTTGAGAGTTTGTGAAGAAATATAATCTGGCTCAAAGGCACAGTATAAGCATTTAGTCCTTTAAAAAACCGTTAGTGAGAGTTGTACTCTGTCTATTTATGGAGACACACGCACTGTCATACAGGTGTTAACTTGTAAACCCACGTGGTTAAAGGTAAAATGTTTCTTCTCTCAATTTGTACTCAAACGCTGGCAAAGTTGGGTTACCCCAGTTTTTCACTGAATAAAGAAAACAACAAATAAAATACTTATACATACTATGTACAAAGTTATAACTTACATTATAAACTGCAAGCGTAGAGCTTGTCTTATCATTTAACACTCCCGTGAAATAAGTTATATTCATAAAATCAGCATCATGAGTTATAAATACATACGTATTTCGTCAATACTCAATGATGAATCGATGCTGATATAGGTTAGTTTTAACATATTCTCGACTGGTTATTAGCAGTTAAATTAAATTCATTACAGCTGCATAAGCTTTAAGCTAGAAATTATAATTTATTCTGCTTTCCACTGTAACACGTCAGATAGCGAATATAACGGACTTACAATTTAATTTCTTCTGCACACAAGAAACTAGTAGAAATAAAATAGGCGATCAACACTTAATCACTCACAAAATACTAGATATCAAATATATATTTACTTCAACACAGAACTACTAAGAACTAAACCACTTCGACCAACTTAATGCCATCTTCTATCAACAGAGATTCTTAGGAATCGAACGTAGGTTGTTCTAGTCTTGACTGCGAAGTTACTGAGTGAATGAAATCTAAAACTCCGGTTAAGATATATGAAACAGACAAAGGATCCCACATTATTTCGAAACCCCCCGTCTTTCCCCTCTCCTCTTAACACTACGTTAAACCAAGAGACTGCCATAAACTGCCACTTCGCGTCTTTGACATCCCCGTCTAAGAAACTGGCCGTAGAGTGCCGTGTCAGATGGAAATGCTAGACGAATGTCTCATTTCTGGTCGAGGCAGATGGCAGTTTCCACACCTCGCCGGGAACTTTAGCCGAAGAAACTCGCGTGACAGATGAAAATGTAGACAATTGTCTGCATCTATGTCTGGCGAAACGAATTATCACACATTCCGTCTACCTGCAGCGACTGACATCTGATGTAATAAAATGCGTAACAAGTGTATGAAAAAAAACAAAACGATAAAGTCAGAATGGGAAAGTATCAGAATGGGAAAGTAAATATTTTTCGCAAACGAACGAATGCGAAAGACATGAAAAGGATGAAAGAGCGATAATAAAATAGAGGACATGGGTAGAAAAAGAAAAGAATATAGAAAATTGATTGATCATAAATCTCTATGCGACATATAGCTACTGATTTATACTTATCCGCATGAACTCTGCTTGATAGAAAATGGGAAAAAATCCGGAAATTTTGTCAAAATAACGCGCATGAATATTTCTGAAGACAAATCGTCGCCCTAGTACTGCTTTATCCCATCTCCACTTTTGGCCAAACTTGACCTGAGGTCGCGAATCGACATCTTATAGTCTAACCTACACAATATCTTACAGTCATGACACAATATCTTACAGTCATGACATAATATCTTACAGTCATGACACAAAATTTTACAGTTAACAGTCTGGATCATTACGCAAAGCTTCATTTTGATGTGATATATATCCCTCTTTTCAACCAGTAACCCAAAAACGTTGAACGCGGTTTTCTCAAAATAAGCATAAGTGGAGATGGAATAACGCAGTACTGAAACGACGATATGCCAGTGACAGAGTGTAAGAAATGTGCCTTATTTCAATTATCGTGCAGTTTTATTGCAAATTGCGCGGTTTTTCCTTAACAGAATAAAAGTTTGGTGGGAAACTTTGGGATGATAACACGTTCCCGCTAAGGCATTCAGCATGTAAGGGGATTCTAGTGCAGCCGCGAACTATATTAGGGGAGATAGGGGCTGGTTGTCATTTGGGTGAAAAAGTTAAAGTAGTTCCTTAGAAGATACTTCCGTAGCGGAGTGAACTTGCTACAAAAGTCACCAAACTAGGTCCAGCCTTATGAGTTTCGATGGCCAGTTCCTTGCTGCATTTTCCTTCCTAACTCAAGAGCCGATTCTCTTTTAGAACTTGGTGAAAAAGAAGCTTGATGATGCCAGGTTTCTAACCTGGAACAAGGAAATATTGCCGCGACAGGCAAGAACTCTAATCAAAGGAAGTTAGGAGAAAACTATGGGGTTAGTTTGGACTAGAATTAAGGAAAAAAAAAACACTTGATAGCATTACAAGGCGGATTCTGCTCTGGAATGCTCGATGTAAAAGATGTATACAAAAACTGACACGGAGAAGAAAACTGGGTACAGATATAAAATAAATAAGGAAGACATAGAAAGATCTTAAACGGATGGCACATGCCTTTTTAAAACTTGTTTTCTTTAAGGAACGGTACGTTTTTTGATAATGATAATGTTGATGTTGATGATGTTGTTCCTGCTTCTTTTGTTATTGATTTTGTTGTTTGTTGGTGGTTGTTGGTGTTCATATTCCATTCATCGTTGCTTTTCTCAGGGCTTTAATGAAGTAGACAAGAAACTTAAAGAAAACGGCATCTGTATAGCTCTCCGAGAGAAACTCTTGAAGGATTCCGGCGTGCCCAAAGATTCGGATTACGACAAAATTGTGCAGCGCCTGAAAGAGAAAGAACTGGCCAGAGGTTAGTTTATACTTTATATTGTACAGAGTGTCCCAAAAGTCCCCGAGCATCCCGAAATCGTGTGTAATTCCCGCCGTAAGGTACTTTGGTCGGTCGGTCTATCACACTTTGCACACCGTCATTTGCGTACTTTTTTTATATTTTCGAGAGAGTACATTAACTTTCGACCACAGCTAAGGGGGTGCAACTGTGGTTGAAAGTTAGACAATAATTGTATTGTTTCCCCTTATATGTACTCTCCCGAAAATAGCAAAAGTGCGCAAATAAAGGTGTGCATGAACAGTTTGATTATGGAAAGAAGCCAACAACCCGATTGATAAACATTACATAAACTGGAGTTTCGTCAAACTTCAAACGTTGTTCTCAGAGGCAGTAAGTCGACCATGGCTTCTCATAGGCAGTAAGTCGACCAGGGCAAGATTTTAAAAGACGCGCGAACAAATACGAGACATGTTGTTAAAAAAAAAGAAATGTTAGTTATTTAGATCATTATCACTGCTCCACATGTCATTTAGGTAAGGTTACTCCATGTCTTCATATTTAATACATCCATATAATTTTCACTACAAATATCTAATGACGGTCGCCTGCAATGAAATGACCTCAGTAGTGATAGTACCGTCTGTAATACATGTAACAGGAACAACACACTATAATTAATAACCTGTCAATGTTGACGGGTTAAGCTAGTCTATAAAATAAGTTTGAACTTATTAGAATATAAAATTAACGAAAGGGAAACGTAACTAAAGCAGAAATTCTTTTTAAATATAAATCTTTTATTGGTTTAAATTATGAAGCAACATGTGGGAAGTAGGCTATATATGCACAAACCTATATGATGTCATCAGTTTTGTGTGCTGACTACCCATAATACAATTACGTCATCACTTTTGTAGACTGAGTGTACCGAATTCAATGAAGCCATCAATAGTGACAATGGGCGGATAGACATTTTATACAGTGTGGCGTCAATTATTAACAGTTTTGGAAAAACGGAAGTTGACGTTGGCACTCCTGGACCCCCGAAGAAGCTCTGTGCCAAATTTCATGGCCGTAGCTTTAACGGGGCCGGTGTAGGAGGCAGGAAGTACTGAACCGGCAACACGCACTGTACAGTGCATGCTACCGTCAGGTAGGGAACACTGGACAAGTGATTCCTGCCTAGGTAACAGGCACTTAACTCAGGCACGAAGCACTGTACAGTAATTCTTGCCTGAAAAATAAATAGGTATATCTCACTGTGTTGTAGCTATTATATACCCATGCATGCGAAGACTGGATTCGACAGACTGCGCGGAAGAAACCACCTGTTGGTTCAACGGGCATGACGGCGATTACCAGCAACGCGCTGTGGAGCGTAAGGAGCACGGCGAGGCACGTAGAAAGCCCTGGTCATCCACTGCACCTGACTTCATCTCCAGTCGTCTTGACTTGTCTTGCCACTGGATTGAGATGGACCCAGGCGAGAGAGTGAGGTCGACGAATTGCGCAACTCTTCCTCACTTTAATCCAAATCACCGCGCAAGTCACTCTTTCATCCACCACTTCCATACAGTCTGTCTCAGGAAGATAATGAACATCAAATGGCAAGACAAGATCCCGGATACCGCCGTTCTTGACAGAGCTGGTATCCCTAGTATTGCTACTATTCTGATGCAGTCACAAATTCGCTGGGCAGGTCATGTAGTCCGCATGCCAGACCATCGACTGCCAAAGATACTCTTTTATGGTGAGATGCAGAAGGGTAAACGCTCCCATGGTGGCCAAAAGAAGCGCTTCAAAGACACGTTAAAGACGTCACTGAAAACCTTTGACATAAACCCAGACACATGGGAAGCTGCTGCGCAAGACCGAACTGCTTGGCGCACATCTCTTCGTAAAGGTGCAGCAGCATGCGAATCATCCAGAAGAGCAGCAGCAGAACAGCGGAGACAAGCTAGAAAGGACCGTGAAATAAAACCTTCACATGAAGCAAACATTCCCTGCCCACACTGTCCAAGATCTTTTCAGGCCCGCATCGGGCTCTTCAGTCACCTTCGTACCCATAGACTAACCTAACATATTCTTAAATAATTGGATGAACAGAGTGGTCTTCATCACCCGTGATGGACGAACAACCAACCAGCTATTATAATCCATTAGGCAGATATTTTCACCGTTCCTTCCTTTATAGGGCAAGAGACTGGAGAAACAAACAGAAAGATGTTTTTATGTTTGCTTCATATGGTATTCTTTTATAGTGTGTAAACAAATTTTATGAAATTTTTATAATTTCGTCTAAAATACATGGTGGAGAATTGTTATTTCAATGTTCATTCAAAACTGGTATCGGTATGCGTGTAGTGGGATCATAATTTGGGCAGTTAATAATAAATGTAAGGTAAAGGTGGTCCCGTAGCAGATATTACTGTAGTGGAGTGAAGTGTTAAAGACTTCACTATACTAGGCCTAGCATCGAGAGGTGGGGTGACCAGTTACCTTCCTCGCTGACCTTTCCTTCACTTATTCACAAGCAAAGTCAGTTATCCATTTACAACTAGGTAGCCTGGAGCGTGTCGAAACCGTGAATCGAGCCCGGCAGCTTTGCCGCGAGAGACCAGCGCTCTAACCACTCTGCCAATCGGATGCTCAATAAATATATAAAAAAAGAACGTTGCATATAATTGTACCTCTGAATATTTATTCATTATAATTGTTATACAAACAAAAAAATATGAAAGAAAGATCTTGGTAGTTATATCACAATGTTTACACAAGCAGACTGTCTCCGTTAAGGACAAGACATGAAATAAGCTTCGTGTAATTATTAAAAGGCATCATACTGAGACGAAAGGTCAAGAGTGGCTGAAGTTAAATCTTAGTATACTTGTTCCAAAACCACATTTTTACGAGCTAATTTTAGGGAGTATATATGAGACTGTTACTGTTACTGGTTTTACATTAAATTATGTATTTATAATGAAAACAAACAGTGGTGTATATGAACATATGAAGAAATGAAAGCGCTATGACATGCACTTGATTGAATTGATCAGCAATTTTAAACATGCATGCAATACATACAGTACTGAGTGCAGACAAATGTAAAAATTAAAAAAAATTAAAAAACAAATTTTACTTATCAATATGTATAATTCATTATGGAAAACTGTTGTAGGAGTTAACCACTTTCATTTTAAAGCAAGTTTAATTTTACATAATGTAGGACAGTTTCAACTGCTTCTGATCACGAATAGAGTTCTTCTCACAATTTGAAATGTGTTGGCAACTACTTTAAATTTTACACTCAACTTTCTTTTACAGTTCAGTAATTGCTGGAGTTCTTATGTCATTCAATGCTAATTTCTATTCTTTAAACTTCCCTGGTATTACAAGGCCGCGGAAAAACGTAACAGCCCTCTGTGGGATTTTTCCTTACTAGAGCTTGAACGAGCTAAAATTTATAATTGCTTAATTCTTCATTATAGGCGTCGGATCAGATATAAGTTAACAAATTGCCCTGCCCAAGGCAGCATTGTTCTTCACTTCTGAAATATCTAATGAATTCCCCTTGAGATAGAAGCATCATTATCCTTCTATCTACAACTCTGCCACGAGTAATCTTGTGCGAAGATGGACACCTTTGAAGACCCATATTAGATACTCTTTAAGGTTTGGCTACTGTTGGGCCACTACTGCAAAGCAGGGGAAGCAATTCCGTGACATTAACATGTGGTAAACGGACCCCTGGGGGTGGTGGGTGTCCTTGAATGCACTCTAGAGGCTCCATGTCCAGGTAAAGGATCCCAGTTACACGCCCTTGGAGGCAGCTTGAGAATATAGTGTTATGCCTATATTTTCTTGACCATTGGGCACACTAGGGGGATGTGGTCAGCATAACGCTGGCCGCCTTAAACCTTCCCAGAGTTGCTCTGGTACCCAATTCGTGAGGCTGGGTCGACCCCGAAGCCGTTTACGGTGTAAAAGATCCCACCTCAACTGGGAATCGAACCAGAACCGCCAAGTTCGGAAGCCAGTGCAGGAACCACTTTGCAACCGCGGCTCTAGTGACTCCATGTATATAACCTAACAATTTGAATTGTATTGTCACCTAACCTTTTACTCGGAAAATTATCAGAGATTTGTGCATTTAAAGAAATATATTCTTGTAACATAATTTTTATTTTTTTATTTTTTTATTCAGTATGACTATATGTAAGCTTAACGACTTTTCTTTGTAATAGAATGTATTATCTGTATGCACAAGTTTTCATTATGCGTCTGTGTATATTTATTCTAAAAACGAGTCCGTAGTCTTCACTGGATATTCAAAGGAGTCTGGAGCCTTTATCGGGGAATATAAAGTGGGGTCTATGGCACAAGAGAGGTTGCGAACGCCTGGTCTTCTTCTTCTGTGTTCACTTTGTAGTCATGCTAAATCTGCAGTCATGTCGCCAGGATGAAGTCCAGTCTTCTCCAGGTCAGCATGGCAGCCCCATAGCTTCTGCATGAACTTAGCACCGCCTGGCCAGGTCAGACATTGTGGGTCATCATGGGTTCGGCAGTTTTGGAGAGTGTGTTCAGGGGTCTGGAATCCAGTTCCACCTGGACATCCATTTGTATGACATATCCTGAGGCGATAGAGATGGCCCAGTAATCTGCAGTGGCCAGTTCTCAGGCTGAAAATGTTGGTCTGTTGGTGTCTGTTAAGTTAATGGATTGGGCCATTTCAGCTGTATAAACCACCTTCCTCCTTCCACTGATTTTTGTACTTGCTGTTGATGATTGTTTTAGCTTCTCGATAGGGCCATTAATGGCTAAATTGTTCCATTTTGCTGCCACTTCTAGATGGAGCGTCTGCTCTCTCATTTCTAGTGATTCCGCAATGGGAGGGTAAACACTGAAGGGCAATAGTTGATGACCTTTGGATAATGTTAAGCTCACATCTGATCTCATGCGTCATGTTTTAATTTCTGGTGTTCTGTATTGATTCCAGCAATGACCTACATTCGGTGAAGATTATTATCTTAGCTGGTGACTGCTTTTCTGATCTGGTGAGAATTTTCAGAGCTTGTAGTAGTGCCATAGCTTCTGCCCAGAAATTGGAGGAGATCGTTCCAGTTGTGAAGGCCTACGGATGATCTTTCCGTTTATGAATCTTATAAAAATGCCTGCCCCACCATTCTTTACTGTCCCCTCTGCGGATCCATCTGACTATACGTGTATCCACTCCTTGGGATTGTAATTTTCTTCAGTCATCTCCTGGGCCAAGGTCTTTAGTTGTGGAGGGGTCTGTTTGCCTTTTTTTCTTATTTGAGGGACTTCTGTGATCAATCAATACCCTTTAGCTCCTCAAGGAGCATAGGTCTTCAACAAACACATGCCAAGTATTCCTGTCCTGTTCCATCCGCTCAAGTTCTTTCCATGTTTTCCTCATCACTTTCATCTTTGTTTCCAGTTCTCTTCTCCATGTGTCTTTTGATCTACCTCTGCCTCTCTTTCCCTGTGGATTCCAGAACAAGGACTGCCTTGCAATGCTATCAACAGGTTTCCTCAATGTGTGTCCTATCCATCGCCAGCGTCTTCTTCTCAACTCTTGTTCCACTGGCACTTGTCTGGTTCTTGTCATCAATTCCACATTTGTGACTTTGTCATACCATTTCAGTCCTTCTATTCTATGCAAGCACCCATTTATAAAAGTCTGTAGCTTTTTGGTTGTTTTTGTTGTTCTCCATGTCTTAGAGCCATACAATAGGACTGACTTCACATTTGAGTTGAAGATTCTTATTTTCGTGTTGGACTTGATTTCTCTTGTTCTCCATATGTTTCCCAATGCAATGAAAGCTCCTCTTGCTTTTTGTATTCTTATTTTGATATCACTGTCTGTCCCTCCAACTTTGTCAATATTACTTCCAAGATATGTTTACGATTCTACATCTTTTAGTGGTGTTTCTTCAAGTTCAACCTTGTTATCATTTCTTGCATTTATTCTCATAATCTATGTCTTTTCCCAGTGTATTTTCAGGCCCACATGTTGTGACCTCTCATCGAGAATTTTCATTTTCTCTTGCATCTGATTATGGTTATGGGACAGAATAGCCAAGTCATCTGCAAAATAAAGATCATCAAGCTGTTTAGTCAGATTCCACTGGATTTCATTTCTGTTGTGTGATGTCAATGTTTTCATAACCCAATCTATTGCTAGTAAGAAAAGAAATGGAGACAAGAGGCATCCCTGTCTCACTCCCGTTATAATCCTAAACGGTTCTGTAAGTTCTTCTGTGATGATAGATATATTTTCATGGCAGTAGTTTGGCTGCTCATAATCAATTAACATTTCCATTTCGGTAGGTTATTTTGGGAGGAGGTCTTCATGACATTGATGCAGAAGTTTTGAGATGTTTAAGAAGCTGGTTCTGTTCAGCCTGTTTGTTATTTTGTGTGTGTGTGTCGAACTATGGATTTTGGCATGCATTAGATTACGGCAATCGTAGTAGCTTCTCGCTGTGAATAAACACCTTATCCTCACGCCTGTCGTCAAGGGAGCGGATGTTGGTGTATCTCTCCATTGCCCGGCGTCGAGTGGCCTTCATCCCTCGATTGATTAATGTAAGGCCTGCATTTTGTACTTCTTTCCTAGACGTTCTGTGTTTGTTTTTGATGCCGTGGCCCAGGCTGACATGCCATATTCAATTACAGGCCTGACTGTGCCTGTATATACTTTTTTAAGTAAGCTGGTATTTGCCCCCCTACTTGTGCCAGCCAGTTTCTTCATAATGGAGAGCTTCCTTGTTTCTCTTTATTACTGCTTCCAGGTGAGTGTCTTATCCAACTTGACTCCCAGGTATATTGAACCCGTGTTCTAAAGCTTGTCATAGACAAGAGTAGTACTAGGGATTAGCTCCAGCTTCCGATAAATGCTCCTACTGCATACAGAGAACTAAACATGTCATTTTAAATGCATGCAACGTTCATATTTTACAAATTCCAGTAAAACTATAGTTTCATAGGATGCATTTGGAATTTGTATATTATGTTGTATATTTTTATTTTCCCGTATTTCATCCAATCACGTGGAAAGGTGTCATCATATTTGGCTCGGACCAGGAAGTGGCAGGTCTCATGACAGCTGTTGGAAGATTAGGCTTGACAAAAAAGTTTGCCTGGATTGGGTCAGACGGTTGGGGCGCTAGGGATCTAGCCTACAAGGGCAATGAGCACGTGGTATGAATATGGCAACATTATGCTTGAAATTTTATTCACTCATTCATTCACTCACTCACTGTTTCATTTATTCAGTCCTTCACTCACTCGTTCATTAATTCACGCACTCGTTCATTCATTCACTTACTCATTCATTCACCTTTGTCACTCCCTCACTCATTCATTCACTCATTCATTCACTCACTCATTCAATCACTCATTCATTCACTCACTCATTCACTTATTCATTCACTCATTCATTCACTCATTCATTCACTCACTCACTCATTCATTCATTCACTTACTCGTTCATTCACCTTTTTCACTCCCTCACTCATTCATTCACTTATTCATTCACTCACTCATTCATTCACTTATTCATTCACTCATTCATTCACTCATTCATTCACTCACTCACTCATTCAATCACTCATTCATTCACTCACTCATTCACTTACTCATTCATTCACTCATTCATTCACTCATTCATTTACTCACTCACTCATTCAATCACTCATTCATTCACTCACTCATTCACTTACTCACTCATCCATTCTTTAATGCATTCATTAACTCACTCATTGACTCACTCATCGACTCATTCATTCACTCACTCATTCACTTACTCACTCATCCATTCTTTAATGCATTCATTACTCACTCATTGACTCACTCATTGACTCATTCATTCACTCACTCATTGACTCCAACATTGACTCATTCATTCACTCACTCATTGACTCATTCATTCACTCACTCATTGACTCACTCATTGACTCACTCATTGACTCATTCATTAACTCACTCATTGACTCACTCATTGACTCATTCATTAACTCACTCATTGACTCACTCATTGACTCATTCATTCACTCACTCATTGACTCACTCATTGACTCATTCATTCACTCACTCATTGACTCACTCATTGACTCATTCATTCACTCACTCGTTGACTCACTCATTGACTCATTCATTAACTCATTCATTGACTCACTCATTGACTCATTCATTAACTCACTCATTGACTCACTCATTGACTCATTCATTCACTCACTCATTCATTTTCTTATTAATTCGCTCACTCATTCACTCACTCACTCTCTCATTCATTCACCCATTCACTTACTCACTCATTCATTCATTTATTACCCGTTAACTTCTCAAGGAGTATACGTCTTCAACAAACTCATACCAAGTCCTCCTGGCCTGTACCATAATCCAGCCTTCTTCTCCATGTGTGTTTCGGACATCCCACTACATATTTTACCCTGGACATTCCAGAATCAGGACTACCTTGTAATGCTATCACCAGGATTCCTCAGTGTGTATTCTTTACATCACCAGCGTCTTCCTCTCATCTCTTGTCCCACTGTCACTTGTCTGGTTCTTGACAGTTCTAATATTTGTGATCGTTTTGTACCAGGGAATACAGCACGATGTTCGCATTTGACAACACTTGACTATACCTGTAGATAAAAACAACAAAACCCAAGCGAGAAGTCCCTCCAAAATGGGTTCAGTGCTAATGTCCTCCACCCGTGAGAAATACTGCTCATGCATTATGATGCGCGTGAGCGAATGCGCAGAACTACGACCGTACAACGACTGCGGAGGGACTTGCTGTAAAGTAAATCTAATTAAAGTCAATTAAAATAATACTGTTTACTGTATCATAACATATTACATTCATATTATTAAATCAATGACCCCACTGCGGAGAGACTTCTCGATCACCCTGTATTTGAAAATTAGGAGCCAGTATTCTGTGAGAACGTTGCGTATCTAACGTCGTTTGTCTCGTTTGGTTTTATTAATATACAGTACTTTGCAAAAAAAATGGCAGTCATATTGCTCAGCTAAATATGCTGAAATCTAATTAAATATGCATGTTCTGCCCCAAATTTGCACTCCACTGAAGTGAGCAAACACTACCAAAAGTAAAAAAAAATTAGCGTAGAGTAACGTCCCTTGATAATAGAGCAGACGACAATTTATAATGCTAGTGGCAGAAAATGGATACAAAGTCAAAGTGTATGTTAATTTCACAGCTTTGGAATTAAGGAAATCAGACATGTTCCAACATTTCTAAAACCTTGAACATTCATGAGCGGACTGTCTACAGAGTTGTCAGTAAATTAAAAGCTGGTAATGGAATCGAGCGAAAAGAAGGTAGTGGGAGGCCAAGAATTTTGGACACAATGGACCATCGGCGTCTCGCCCAAATCGTTCGGGCTGGGCCAATGAAGAGTGTAGAACACATACGGCAGCGCATGATCGAGTTGGGAAGCCCAGAGGTATCTAATGCTACTGTCAACCGGGAGCTACACAGGATGAATTACACAAAAAGGCGGGTAATTTCGTCATCATTGCTCACAGAGACTCACAAACAGATGCGCTTGAACTGGTGCCACGAATACCAAAATTTGTCATGGGACAATGTGATTTTTTCAGATGAATGTTCTGTTTGGCCTTATCCTGCTCAAATAAATATTTGGACGAAAGACTCTGTAACGCCTGTGTACCAGCGACCGAAACATACCCAGAAATTCCATCTTTGGGGAGGGGTGTCAGCAAGAGGTGCCACACCACTGCGTGTTTTCACAGGAATTCTCACGAAAGAAAGGTACATCGACATACTAGAGGGACACCTTCTGCCATTTATACAGGTCATGTACCCCGGTGGGTGCACATTTCAACATGACAATGACCCAAAGCATACAGCTCATACCACCAAAGCATGGCTGCAAGAGAAGAATGTGATAGTGCTGAAGTGGCCCAGCAACAGTCCCGACCTAAACACAATTGAAAACGTTTGGGCACTACTCAAGAATCATTTAAAAAAGAGTGGACTCAGAGACGTTGAACAATTGAAGAAGGAAACTGAAAAATACTGGGACAGTCTGACTCACAATTACCTACAAACAATTGTGGGAAGTATGCCTCGCCGCATCCAGGCTTGCCTTGCTGGAGAAGGCAACTTAATATTGTACTGAAACCACTGTTAATAGATAGGGGAGATACCAATCTTCCTCTGGACATACAGTTTTTATTATTATTTGCTTCTATGAGTGTACTGCGTTGCGAAAATATGACTGCCATTTTTTTTGCAAAGTACTGTATGTATCGAGCATCAGCGGCGTATCTAAACTGTTCAAAAAAAGAAACGCATAGCTATCCGAGGGCGCGTTTTTATGAGTTTGTAAGTAAAATTTGGTGCTAGGGTATATAAAAACCAGCCTCAAATGTTCTTTACAGAGTCAAATGCACGTGTTGACCTGAATTGCGTTCGTTTTTGTAATCGTTACAACGCAGTGGTCAATAGTGTTTATGACGCAATTTTTGACCACAGCTCATGTTGCGCGCACGTGAAAGCAACAAAATTTGGGGTGAACACTATTCACTGACTAAGCAACTGAAACCCTATAAAAGGATAACGCTACACAACAAAAATTCAGTTCATTTTCAAGCAGACATTTATGGCGTCTCTATCGGTACATTTAAGGAACATTGCTATTGGCCGACTGCATGCAGGCGAAAGTCAAAGTCAGGTTGCCAGGCATCTAAACGTGCATCAGAGTACCATCAGTCGACTTTGGCACCGGTTCCAAGCCACTGGCTCAGTTGAAGACCGGCATCGCAGTGGACGACCCAGAGTGACAACAGCAGCGGAGGATAGCTTTATTCGGCTTCGTCACCTCAGAGACAGGTTTACAACAGCTTCCTCGACTGCCCAGTCATTGCCTGCAAAACGTCATGTGTCTGATCAAATTGTCCGGAATAGACTGCATGACGCTGGACTTTGGGCACAACGACCTCACCGAGGACCTGTCCTTACGCGCCGCCATCGCCAAAATCGACTTCTTTGGGCCAACCAGCATCGTCCCTGGGCAGCTGACAATCAATGGAGACGTGTCTGGTTTAGTGACGAATCTTTCTTTTTGTTGCAGCGTCATGATAGACGGCGTAGGGTCTACCGTAGTCGAAATGAACGTTTTGCCCAAAATTGCGTTGATGAAGCTCCGCCGCACGGTGGTGGAGGGGCAATGGTGTGGGGAATGATCAGTTACAACGGAAGGAGTCAATTGGTGCACATTGAAGGAGGCTTGAATGCGCAACGATACGTCAATGAAATTCTTCGACCCCATGTCCTTCCACTTTTGGCTGCCCAAAGGTCTGTGTTTCAACAGGACAACGCCAGACCCCATTGTGCACGGTTGACCACGCAGTTCCTGACTGCCAACAACATTCTCACCCTTCCCTGGCCACCCCTGTCTCCAGACATGAGTCCGATTGAGCACCTGTGGGATGAGCTGCATAGACGTGTTTGTCGCCGAGACGTTGCTCCAGCCAATCGTCGTGATCTGTTCCACGCACTCCAGGAAGAATGGGCAGCCATCCCACAGGCCCACATCAGACGTCTGATCGCATCCATGCCCAGGAAATGCCAGTCGCTGATCGATGCAAGAGGAGGCCACACACCATACTAACGGGAAAGCCCGTACGCTAAAAAACTCTCGTGACCCAGATGCAAAACAACTGTCAATTCATTGGTTGAACCCAAAGGTATTCTTGTGTGCAATTTGAACAATTAACTCATTAAATTAAAAAAGTTATTGAATGTCAAAATTATGGCTATGTGTGTGCCTTCAGTAGCTATGCGTTTCTTTTTTTGAACAGTTTTCGTATGCTTGTTACTGGGTTGTGTATCACTTATGTCATCGACAGTGGCGTACCTTCTTTATTCCTTTCATGGCTGTCCCCCTTAAAGTTTTCTGTGTTGTTGTGTTTTTCTTTTTTTTTCGATAATCCTATATCTCTCTTACACTGGGGACTCCAGAATAGAGTCCTGTTTTGTAATGCTATCAACAAGTTTCCCGAATATGTATCCTATTCATCGTCAGCGCAGTTTTCACATCTTTTGTTCCACTGGCACCTGTTTGATTCTTGTCATCAGTTCCACAACACAAGCACTTATTTATGAAAGTCTTTAAATTCGTGGTTATAGTTTTGTTGTTCTCCATTTTTTTCAGAGCTATATATTTGGGCTCGGAGTGGCTAAGAAGTATGGCTTCGAATTCTAGAGGTACATGTTTCGATTCCCAGTACAGGGGATATAATTTACGGAATTTTTTTTTCCAGAACCAGTTGTACTAATGATGTCATACTCCCCCCTGGTCTCCTGGGTAGTGAGATCGGATGCCTAGTCTTCTCGGATAAGGGCGAAAAAATAGGAGGTTCCGTGTGGAAGTTGCGCTTGTTAAAAATCCCACGGCAGTTGGAAATCATAAAGAGTAGGCCATAAGGCCGCTGCCCTGGCAAAATTTAAAAATTAGAAACCTATCCACCACAAAAATATTTATAGAATGTGTGATTCCTATATACACACATTGGGATTTTCGCCGGTGCTGCGGACTTCGTGCACTGTGCTGAGATCCTCTTTGTATGATTCTAAAGGAGGAGATATGAGCCCTGATGGCGTTGTCCTTATGCAATTAAGATAGTCCTTAAAAACAAACCAAACCAAATCAGACAAAATGTATAGACATTAGATCTGACTTGATATCCGGAGTTGAAGGTTCTAATTTCATATTTGTTTAACCCTTTATTTATTTTTTTCAGCATGAAGTTTCGACAGGATTTAGTAGCCGACCCAACGCCCAGCGGTCCTTTGCCGCCTATATACATGCTCGGTAGCAGGGGCGTAGTTAAATTATTTGGCATACGGGCGAATCCATACTTTGGCACCCATTAAAACACACAGAAAAAATATAACTTACTTGCAAGTAGATTTTTTAACAGTGCAGTACTGTCACTATAGTGTCACATGGCACCCCCACCCCCCCCCCCCCCTTTTCCTGGTTGTCACCCGGGGCGGACAGCACCTCTCGCAACCACCTTAGTACGCCACTGCTTGACAGGCTACAATGTTATTCACATTTCGGGCCTTCATGACGCACAGGCAAGAGTTCAATGATAGTTTTGTGCAGTTGTTCCTTAAATCGTTGAGCTATTAGAACCGGCCGCATGTGTTCCTTTTGTCATCTTCTTCTTATTTGATCCATAACCGCCGACCGTCAAAGCAGTCAGCGGTCATCACGCCTGGTGGCGTCCTGTAGGGCAGCAACAAATTGATTCCACTTTGCTCGGTCGGCGGCCATCCTTCATACAGTGCCCCAACTCTGGTTCATTCTTTGCATCTCGGCTTCCACAGTTCTCCACCAAGTTGTTTTTGGTCGGCCTCTCTTTCGCTTTCCCTCGGGGGTCCATAGCATAGCTGTTCTTGTGATGGTATCAGGGTCCCTTCTGAGAACGTGGCCAACCCAACTCCAGCGTCGGCCAGCTATGATGGTGTACATGTCCTCGTGGTTACTCCGAATAAGCAGTTCTTGGTTGATGATGGTGTTTGGCCAAAAGATTCGGAAAATGTTTTTTTAGGCAGATTGTGTGGAAGGAAGACAGTTTCGACATTTCCTTCTCTGTTACTCTGCAACATTCCGCACCGTAGAGAAGCACAGAAAGTACACAGCTCTCATACAGTCTTAATTTGGTGTTTGTGCTGTACTGGGAAGACTTCCAAATGTTGTTGAAAATAGCAAAGGCTGTTCTCGCTTTATTCATTTTGTTGTTAATGTCCTTGCTTGTTCCGCCGTCAGGTGTTACTAAGCATCCTAGGTAAGTAATATGGTGAATTAGTTGTTAGTATTGGTTTCAATATTATATTAATGGTATCTGGTGTGAGGTCAGCTATGCAAGTCCCTGAGGTTTATTAAATATAAATAAGTTTACAGGGTACCTGTCTGCTTCCACCACGACCTCACCCGATTATACATCTTCCCCTACTGAAGTGTATTGGTGTGTGTATGTTGTCTAGCAAGTGTCTAGGGTATATGCAATGTGATGAAATGTATGAACAAGACAACAATTACACCTATTACTAATAAACAATGATTAAACAAGTCACTGAGTAAAGTTTGGAATGTAACTTATTTTTTTATAATTTATTTTCCTGTATCTAGTTATTCTTCTGACACAGGAATAATCAACTCAACATGATAATGAAATTATTTACAACCAATTATTTTACAACTGTCATTGAGTCTGTTTTATCCCACAATTATTTATATGTTTCAAGCTGGAAAAATGTCAAGTATTTCTTGCTCCTAGAAAAGGGTACAAGTTTATTGAATGTTTTTGTTCCTCACTGTCTGATACCCTATCTTATGGGAAAACTGAGAGAGTGGAGTGTTTGTGATATCAATTTCCCAGACAATTCTTATCTGAGGTCTCTGGAACCAGGCTGTTTGAAGTATGTATAAAACGCCAGTCTCCACTGCCAAGACACGATTCTGCTTCTATAGGTAAATCACTGTGTAGACACTCAGTATTTAGGCCTCACTGCAGAACTTAAGGACAGGTGTTAGGTCACCTGGGCTCACTTTCACTCGTAGATGAAACTCTGGAACAATACAAATGTGTCCCACTCAGCATCTAATAATCTCTCTCTTTCATTATTCTAACATGGCAATATCATCAGACATCAGTATGGTAACTAAACAATTAGTTAACGTTCTCAATTTGGTTGGTACCCCCTTCTGGATAAATAACTTTCAAACCCCGTTTGACATTTCCTTGATAAAGGAAACATTTTACATTAATACTATCAAGTCATGTACAATCACGGTGACTTGCTGATGAAGACGGCCAGTAATCTTCCTGGTCTTATGTCATAACACAACTTTTTCTTTTCATCATAAATATTTAATTTTCTTTTCTCCCCATATGGCCGAAAGCCTGTCTGGCTTTTCTATACCAGGTTAATACAGTTCCTAACAACGCTGTGAAACAACACAGAGTGATGTTGCCTTCCCTCCAGATAAATGTTTCCCCTTTAAGGTTCATACAACTTCAATAATGCATACATAATAATGATAAAAATGACAATATAAATGTTAATATAAAGGTTTCAATATTTACCGCAATCAAAGAAATCTACACACTAAACAGTTGAATATTGCGGTATATGGCATAATCCAAATCGCTGCTTGTGCAGAATTAGCAACCAAGACAGTACTCTTGCCTTGTCTATAACAACTTCTTTAGTGTATAAATTTTAGTTAACAAGTGGCCCCGAATACCAACTACTAATTGGTTTTATACAACCGTTTGTCTATTATACTACAGCCAATCAGAGACTGTTTAATGAATAGCGTTCCTTTTCAAATAAAACTGACCTCAAATATTCAAATTAAGGACTCCTTCCCCTCTCCTATTTAATTCAGTACGGCATTTTCAAAAACAAATAGGACGTTAACCTTAATTTTCCTTTTATTTTAAACTACCTTATCGGACGTTAACCTTACGGCGCCACGTCACATTGCGTGTGTATATATATATATATATCGTCTGCTAAAACCAGCGTGTGAATATATGTCCAGAACGCGGGTCGAGAAAAAGGGGGTCTTTCGAACGCCCGTCATGGTATTAATGTTAAACCGCGGCAAATCGTTTAGGCCCTTACTTCGGTATGCAAATTGAACGTGCTGTGGAATTAAGCGTTAGTTCTCACAGATTTCACTACACACCTCCTTTCCTAAAACATGCATTCACTGCAAGTTATTATCTGTGAGACAATTAGCGTAAACAAAGTACTATTCCCTAGGTTTTTCCTGATTTGCCTCACAAGGATGTCTACTCAGGAAATCCGCTCCCACGTTTTCCGAACCGGGTATATATTCGATGGAAAATGTATAAGGTTGGATCAATAAAGACCACCTTAATAAACGTGCATTTTCATGCTTGGCCTGAGATAAGAACACTAAAGGCTGGTGATCTGTTTGCACCACAAATGACCTACCATAAAGATAAATTTGGAACTTTTTTATGGCCCAGATCAATGCTAAACACTCTTTTTCACTTGTTGAGTAATTTTTTTCCGCTTTGTTTAACTTGCGGCTAGCGTAAGCAACTGGGTTCAGTTCTCCATCCTGTGAGGTGGACCTCTGTAACAAAGTGGCCCCTAATCCTATGTTACTCGCATCCGTTCTCACCACAAATTCCTGACTTAGATCAGGCAATTTCAATATCGGCTTGCTAGTGAGTTTATCTTTTAACTCTTGGTATGCCAATTCACACTGCGCTGACCAAATGATTTTTTCAGGTTGACCTTTTCTAGTTAAGTCTGTCAGCGGTGCACAAATAGAGTTAAAGTTCTTTATGTATTTTTGATAAAATCCACATAAAGATACAAAAGACCTCACATCTTTTTTGGTTTGTGGCCTCGGTGCTTTTTGTAATTTCTCCAGGTTCTTGGGGTCAGGGGTCATGTTTCCCTGATACACTGTATGTCCCAAGAATTCGAGTTCTTTACACCCCACACTACATTTGGTTGGTCTAGCCGTCAAATTTGCTTCCCTGAGCCTATCAAATAGCATATTCAGAGAGTTTATGTGTTCTTCGAATGTCTCAGTAGCAATAAGAATGTCGTCCATGAAATTGGTTATACATGGGTTATTCAGGGGATCCAATAACTTGCGCATCATTCTGGAAAACACACACTCGGGGCGTTTTTCAAGCCAAATGGTAACATGTTGAATTCATAATGGCCTTCCGAGGTGCTAAATGCCAGATAAGGTCGAACCTCAGGCTTCACTGGAATTTGGTAATAGCCTTTGCTCAGATCCACCTTAGAAAAATATTTTGCCTTATTCAGCCTGGCAAACAGCTGATTGGTATCCGGCAATGGATCCACCTGATTTTCTGTGACAGCATTCAGTTTTCTGAAATCTATACACAGACGGTGTTCTCCAGAAGGTTTCCTTAGTAAAACCACACTGGAACTGTAAGGAGATTCACTGTGAGAAATGATTCCTTCCTTCAACAGATACTCAATTTCCTCCTTCAAAGCTTTCTCCTTAGCGAAAGGAATGGAATAGGCCCTCATACAGATGGGTGTTGGGTCTATTACTTTCATGTCATACTCTAATAGATTGGTATGCCCCGGCTTATCTGTTAGCACGTCTGTATGTTCAACCAGAACCTTTTGAACCTGCACCCTCTGGGCTTTAGTCAGGTGCTTACTGATCTTCACCTGTGCCTGTGTTTCCTCTGTTTTTAAGGGATACTCGTGAGAGGCGAGTGGTTCCTTTTTCATTCCTGTGGCTATCGACAAGGTCATGAGATGTGTCTCATCCTGGATCTCTCTTTCCAGGTATTGCTTTAGGAGATTCACGTGATAAATTTTCTCCTTACCTTTTTTGTCGATTTTATAATTAGTTCTAGATATCCTTTCTAGAACAGTGTATGGCCCTTGCCATCCAATTTGTAACTTGTTACTGCTGCCGGGTAGAAGAAGGAGCACCTTCTCTCCCACATTAAGCTCTCTATCCTTAGCTTTCTTGTTAAAGTAAGCAGCATGTTTCTTCCTGGCTTGTCTGAGATTGTCATTTGCCAGTTTCCATCCAGTTTTAAGACGAGTGGTCAGTTCGTTCACATAGTTATAAGATGAGGTAACAGTTTCTTCTGCCTTCTCATCAGTCCATGTCCTTAACAAGGCTTCTAATGGACCTTTTATTGGCCTCCCAAATAACAGGGTTGCGGGTGCCATCCCGGTTGAATTATGTGGAACTTCCCGATACGCAAACAACGCAGCGGGCAAAAATTGGTCCCATGTATCAGGTTTCTCATGTGCCAGCTTTCTCAGGATAGAAATGAGAGTCCCATTGAACCTCTCCACCTGGCCGTTCCCTTGGGGATGGTACGGGCTACAATGAAAGTGCTTGGCCTGGAAGAGCCTGAAAACTTCTTCCGTTAGTTTCCCCTTGAACTGAGAGCCGTTATCAGTCAAGATTTGGTGCGGGAAACCTAACCTTGTGAATATGGTGAGTAATGCCTCTGCCACATGCTTTGAATCTATAGATGACAGGGCTACAGCCTCTCCCCACATCGAACAAGTGTCCACCAGAGTGAGAATATAACTGTTCCTCCTCTTGGTTCGAGTGAGAGGTCCCACAATATCCACTGCAACCCTCTCAAAAGGGGTTCCCACTATGGGCATCTCCCCTAGAGTTGCAGGAGCAGTCCAATGCTTTGGAGCTACCCTTTGACACTCTGGACAGGATTTCACATATCTTTTTATATCTTCAGTTATCCCTGGCCAGAAGTAATGACAAGCTATACGCTGTCCTGTTGCACTGATCCCCATATGACCACTGAAAGGAATCGCGTGCCCTAGTTCCAACACTTTATTCCTATATGAAGTAGGAAGAACTAGCTGGCCATGACCATTGGATCCAGTTCCGGCCTTCCTATACAACAGTTTATTCTTCATATAGTAGTCTCCTTTCGTAGGAGGTGTATGGCACTTAGGTAATTTCTTAAAGCACGGGTTGAGTGACCTATCTTCCGCCTGTGCCTTCCTCATCTCCTCTGGATGAGTATTTATGGGTTCATCCTCCTCCTTTCGTGACTGTGACCTGGTCTGCACTGTTGCCATGATCACAGGTTTCCTGGGATTCCCCAAGAATACATAACGACACCCCAATATCAGAGGATAGATGGGTTCGTTTATCACGGCTGCCTTGATTACTCCTTCCACATAGCGAGTTTTTACACAGATTCTAGCAATGGGAAGTGTCATGGTTGCTACGTCCTTGGTTGCGGCTTGGATCTCCACTGTTTCTGTGGTGTATTGATCTGCTCGCACCAGGTGAGAGCTCACGACTGAGTCATAATCTAAACCTGTATCGTAAAGGCACCTAATGGTGACACCATTACATACAACATCCTCACAAACTGGGGGGTGGTAAGGTTCCTGCTGTCCACTAGGTTTAACCTTTTGTCCCTTTCTCCCCGTTTTCATTGCAGCAAAGTTAGGAGGTTTTCGAGTACACATTGTGGTGTCATGATTATTTTTCTTGCACCACTTACACCATTTATTTCCCTGAGGAAAATGTTTCTTATCATTCAATTGCGAGTTTCTATCTCGTTGGTCAAACTTGGCTTTATCATAATAGGCTTTACCCTTGTTAAATTTATCTCTGTGCTCAAATTTAGGTTGATTTTGGTTTTGTGGAGCTTTATTATGGTCTATAGGCTTCTTCTTTAAACTTGCTATCTCAGACTGGGCTGCCTGATATCTCTCAGCCACATTTAAGATCTCCCCCAGCCTCTCAGCACCCTGTTCCGTGAGAAATTTTCTCAGGTCTGGAGCCATGGACTCTCTTAACTGCTCAGTCATAATTATTTCCTTTAAATCTTGGGTTTTCCCCAGAGCAGTCCATTTCTCCAGGTATGTCTCCAGGCGTGCAGAGAACTGGTGGTAAGTCTCTCCAGTCAACAGTTTGGCATCCCTAAATTTCTTTCTGTAAAATTCACTGTTTTTCTCATATCTAACTAGAAGAGCTTGCTTAAGAATGTCGTAGTCATCTTGATCATCCTTGCTCAGTTTGGCGAAGACCTCATAAGAGGTTCCCCTAAGCCCCTGAGATACCTTCATACTCCATCTCTCTTTCTCTAGTCCATACATAGTAGCTAACCTTTCAAATCTAGATAAAAATGACTCAATATCATCATCTTTTTCTACAAATGGGTCCAACTGGAACCCCATGGCTGAGGTTGAGGCAACCTGGCCTGCAGCAGAGTCGGAGGTGGATGAGCTACTTCCATTATCAGGAGCATGGCCTTGTAACTCTAACTCCCTTAGTCGTAGTTCATGTTCCCTTTGGAGTCTTTTATCTTCTCTCTCAGCCTCAAGTCTCCTTTCTTCTAACTGCAGCCTCTTGATCTCAGCCTCCCTATCAGCCTCTAATTTCTTAAGCTCCCTAGCATCCTCTAACATAATTCTCTTCTCCTCAGCTAATCTCTTATCTTCCCTTTCCATATACTTATCGCACTCTGATGTCACATACTGAATCAGAGCTTGCCCATCTAAATTCATTTCCTTTGCAGTCTGCACAGCAGCAGATCTGTATTTAGCCATATCCGCCATTTTATAGTTAACAATATGAAATACTATCCACTACCTTAACTAATTAATCAACTCTAAACACAAGACAAAGGGCAATGATATCTCAAACCACTCTCAGATTATTTTTACTATTATATTTTACAAATACTGGGACTAGTGACTCACTTAATGTAGGGTACTAAGAACCTTTTAATCCCGGAAGAGCGCCCCAATTAATGTGGTGAATTAGTTGTTAGTATTGGTTTCAATATTATATTAATGGTATCTGGTGTGAGGTCAGCTATGCAAGTCCCTGAGGTTTATTAAATATAAATAAGTTTACAGGGTACCTGTCTGCTTCCACCACGACCTCACCCGATTATACATCTTCCCCTACTGAAGTGTATTGGTGTGTGTATGTTGTCTAGCAAGTGTCTAGGGTATATGCAATGTGATGAAATGTATGAACAAGACAACAATTACACCTATTACTAATAAACAATGATTAAACAAGTCACTGAGTAAAGTTTGGAATGTAACTTATTTTTTTATAATTTATTTTCCTGTACCTAGTTATTCTTCTGACACAGGAATAATCAACTCAACATGATAATGAAATTATTTACAACCAATTATTTTACAACTGTCATTGAGTCTGTTTTATCCCACAATTATTTATATGTTTCAAGCTGGAAAAATGTCAAGTATTTCTTGCTCCTAGAAAAGGGTACATGTTTATTGAACGTTTTTGTTCCTCACTGTCTGATACCCTATCTTATGGGAAAACTGAGAGAGTGGAGTGTTTGTGATATCAATTTCCCAAACAATTCTTATCTGAGGTCTCTGGAACCAGGCTGTTTGAAGTATGTATAAAACGCCAGTCTCCACTGCCAAGACACGATTCTGCTTCTATAGGTAAATCACTGTGTAGACACTCAGTATTTAGGCCTCACTGCAGAACTTAAGGACAGGTGTTAGGTCACCTGGGCTCACTTTCACTCGTAGATGAAACTCTGGAACAATACAAATGTGTCCCACTCAGCATCTAATAATCTCTCTCTTTCATTATTCTAACATGGCAATATCATCAGACATCAGTATGGTAACTAAACAATTAGTTAACGTTCTCAATTTGGTTGGTACCCCCTTCTGGATAAATAACTTTCAAACCCCGTTTGACATTTCCTTGATAAAGGAAACATTTTACATTAATACTATCAAGTCATGTACAATCACGGTGACTTGCTGATGAAGACGGCCAGTAATCTTCCTGGTCTTATGTCATAACACAACTTTTTCTTTTCATCATAAATATTTAATTTTCTTTTCTCCCCATATGGCCGAAAGCCTGTCTGGCTTTTCTATACCAGGTTAATACAGTTCCTAACAACACTGTGAAACAACACAGAGTGATGTTGCCTTCCTTCCAGATAAATGTTTCCCCTTTAAGGTTCATACAACTTCAATAATGCATACATAATAATGATAAAAATGACAATATAAATGTTAATATAAAGGTTTCAATATTTACCGCAATCAAAGAAATCTACACACTAAACAGTTGAATATTGCGGTATATGGCATAATCCAAATCGCTGCTTGTGCAGAATTAGCAACCAAGACAGTACTCTTGCCTTGTCTATAACAACTTCTTTAGTGTATAAATTTTAGTTAACAAGTGGCCCCGAATACCAACTACTAATTGGTTTTATACAACCGTTTGTCTATTATACTACAGCCAATCAGAGACTGTTTAATGAATAGCGTTCCTTTTCAAATAAAACTGACCTCAAATATTCAAATTAAGGACCCCTTCCCCTCTCCTATTTAATTCAGTACGGCATTTTCAAAAACCAATAGGACGTTAACCTTAATTTTTCCTTTTATTTTAAACTACCTTATCGGACGTTAACCTTACGGCGCCACGTCACATTGCGTGTGTGTATATATATCGTCTACTAAAACCAGCGTGTGAATATATGTCCAGAACGCGGGTCGAGAAAAAGGGGGTCTTTCGAACGCCCGTCATGGTATTAATGTTAAACCGCGGCAAATCGTTTAGGCCCTTACTTCGGTATGCAAATTGAACGTGCTGTGGAATTAAGCGTTAGTTCTCACATATTTCACTACAAGTAAATGTGTCTTTCTGTTCTAACTTCTGGTTCCTTACTGTTACTGGTTCAGGATTGCCCACATTTACTGTCATGACCTCTGTCTTCTTCAGATTGATGTTCAGGCCAACCTGCTGGCCATACTTATTCAGTCTATCGGTTTTGTCTTGAATGTGTTGATGTGAATGCGCGAGTAGTGCAATGTCATCTGCATATTCCAGGTCTTCCAGTGTAGAAAAGGTTGTCCATCTAATTCCTCTTGGACTGCCCTCTGTTGTCTGGCGCATCACCCAATCTATGGCTGTCAAAATTAATGTTGTTGATAAGAGGCATCCCTGTCGTACTTCCTTTTGTTATGTTGGCTGTTATTTTTAAAGAGGCAATCTCATTAACAATTAATCTCTTAGAAAGATATGTTGTGTTATCTCCTTCAAAAGGAGTTAGCATCTCTTACATTTCATTGTATAGGGTTTCCGCTTTGTCTTACCAAATACAAAAATCTGATCTCCAAAGCCTGACACTTTTTTTGCATTCGCAGGTAGAGGGCGCTGTCACAGTTCAACCCCTGGCAGAAGAGGTCAAAGGTTTTAAGCAATATTTCTTGAACCTTAGTCCAGGAACGAACAAGAGGAATCCTTGGTTTACGGAATATTGGGAGGTAAAAACAGAACTAATCGTGGCGTGCATGCACAGGTCCAATTACTGTCGTTCTGAAAAGTAGTGGCGGTTCTTTGCCACTCCATATATAGTTAAGGTCTACTTGCTAGAGCCATTCCAGTTCTTCTTTAAGTTTATCGTTCTTACTATTGTTCTTATTACTGTTCTTATTTTTCTACAGAATTCTTTCTCCTTGCATTGGCATTCAATTTTACCTTATCTTCGTGTGCTAGCACCCACTTTCACCTGTTCTCTGCGTGTTAACATCCACTTTGACTTTGTACCACTTTTGAGCATCCACCTTCACCTTTTCTTCACATTTTATCACCCCCGTTAATCTGTTTTCACATTTGAGGGCCCACTTTTACATTTTCTTCACATTTTAGCGCCTACGTCAATCTGTTCTTCACATTTTAGAGCCTACGTTAATCTGTTTTTCACATTTTAGAGCCCACGTTAATCTGTTCTTCACATTTGAGCGCCCACGTTAATCTGTCCTCACATTTTAACACCGTCGTGTGCCCTTTTATTTACATTTTAACAGCTACTTTAAGTTTTTGTTCCGACGTTTCAGCAAACATTTTCATTTATTCCTAGTTTTACCACACTGTCACTTCTCGTTTTATCCCACATTCACTTTTCTTTTTACCCCACTTTCGCTTCTCCTTTTAGCACACTTTCACTTTTCGTTTTACCTCACATTCACTTCTCGTTTTACTCCGCAATAACATGCATTTTACCACACATTCACTTCTCGTTTTACCCCACATTCACTTCTCATTTCACCCCACATTCACTTCTCGTTTACCTCACATTCACTTCTAGTTTTACCCCACATTCACTTCTCGTTTTACCCCACATTCACTTCTCGTTTTACCCCACATTCACTTCTCGTTTTACCCCACATTAACTTCTCGTTTACCTCACATTCACTTCTCGTTTGACCATCCTCATTGGCTGCTTCTCTTCGTTATAATACATGTCAACTTACTTCCTCGTTTTACTGCGCACTTAACTGTTGGTGATCTCGTCTTACCACCATATGACACCACCTCTCGTTTCACCACCACTTTTCATCTCTTCTCATCAGTCTACTAACATCTTTCACCTATTCTCATCACTTTACTAAAATGTTTCTTCTTGTCTTACTGTTAAGGGATAGAGAAATTGCCCGAATTCTCTCGTTTGTTGTCTAGGATCCATTCGTTTTAATAAAGCTGTGGAAGTTCTTTTATTTTTTTAAATTTGGTTTGCATTGTCAAATATTCTGAAGTCAATCTCCTTGGATACCTCCTTCTGTCAATTCTCAATTACTGAATAAGGCTATCAACTGGTTAACTGAACCTTGAATGATTGAGCGAACCTCTCGACTTAGACGATTGAGCGTCCCGGTATGTTTAATATTTATACATCATAACTTCCACTCCATAAACTTCGGGGAATGAGTCCTCCCGTTATAACACTGTTCAATTATATTTTCAACACACTTCTTTGTATTGGGAATCACCGTCCCGTACTGACTTCAACTATACTCCTGGCATATTCTCATGCCTCTCATTTAAAGCACATAGCTTACCATTTTTCCAGAAATATTTCATGAATACATACTCCAACATAATGGCTGATACACAGGCCATTTTAAACACACATCTTCACCGTATGACGTCACATCCAACTCTCTCCTCATCATACCTAGATACTCATCTCACCGCGACCGCTTTCATATATTTCTTGCGTTCAGTTGAGGTACAACATGGTGTGACAAAACCCTGGCACTAATAATAAGTTGCCCTGATAAAAATCGCACCATGAAGCAGCCTCAACATTACCCCTCACGCTCCCGAGCGTTTACTTCAGGAAACGCGCAAGATCCTGCAGGGTATACCCTTAACGCAATCTTACGTACGGATACACCTTACAGACAAGCAGTCTAATGAGAAGTATCAGGAATTTGACATATATACATAAAACTATGAAGAGCAATTATTAAATAACCAAAATTGCCATAAAATTTGAGTCCATATATCCGGACGAAATAGCAAGCCCAGAAGACATAATATGATGTCCAACCAAACTGGAACCATAAACCTGGATGCAAAGTTCCATGTGAAATATATCAGTCCTGGTGAGTTGCAAATCGCGACAACAAGTCAGCTAACCAATTGTCCTCACCGCGAATATGCTTGATTTCAAAAGAAAACTGTTGCAGTAGCAGAAACCATCTGTAGATTCTTGAGTTCTTAAATGCTTTTGGTTTCATTGAGGTCAAAGGATGATGATCTACCTCAACGTAAAATTTTCGTCCAAGCAAGTAGCGAGAAAGTTTTGATATAGTCCAGACGAGAGCAAGGAGCTCTCTTTCTCCCGCTGAATATTTCTTCTCTGCTGCAGACAACTTCCGGCTCACAAAGAAGCAAGGATGGAGTACGTCGTTGACAAGTTGCATCAAACTGCCACCGATTCCCATCTGAGAAGCGTCTGTGCGAATATAGAAGGGTTCATGGATATCTGGCAGAATCAAAATAGGATGATTCGCAAATAGTATTTTGATCTTATCCAATGCTAACTGACAAGTCTTTGGCCACAATAATTTAAGAGGAGCACCTTTGCGGGTCAAATCTGAAAGAGGACCAGAGATAGACGAAAAGTCCGGAATAAATTTATGATAATAGTTAATGAGCCCTAACAGACTACGGACCTCTTTCTTATTTTTCGGTATCTGAATGTTCAGGATTTTATTCACCAGACTATCCGAAGGATAAAGTCGATGATTACCGATTTTATGCCCCAGGAAAGATATTTCCTGAAAACCTATCTGTACTTTCGAAGGTCTAACTGTCAAATGATGCTTTCTAAGCTGTTCTAGCAAAGAAATGAAACCTACAATATGTTCTTCCCATGTGTTATTGTAGCGTAGTCCTGAACCAATATCTAAGGGCAATTAACGAGAGCCTACATTGCCTACCTATATCGAAATATGTCAACAAATGTTTTCGACCAATCGCTGCATGAGCTGTAAACCGGTCTCAGTAACCGTAGGCGGCAGGATTGCTAGATGGAATCTGTGCAAACGTGAATGTGTACTTGTGACTTCAGGCCAAAAGATAAGTTATGTCCCTCAGAACAGTGAGCACAGTAAAATACCAGGAATCTTAAACTTTCATTAGATACATGGATTTAGTTGTAGAAGCATGGACACAGGAGTTTTGAGTGATTACATGCAGTATAACTTAGAGCGAAGACTGTTTTCCCCGGTTTCAACTGTGATTGCAAACGCTACAAGGGAGGCTGAAAAAGGTTAGCGTGTTTAAATGGTAGCGCCCAAATGGCCGGTTTAAACAAGACCTGGATGGAAAGAATCGGTTGGGAAACACTGGAAGAATAAATTATCGAAGTTTTGTATGATCGACAGATCGGGCAGAAAGGGTGGTTTTACAGAAATTTTTGTAAACATAAACTGACCCAGCCAGCCAATAGAATCGCTTGTCTTCCTTTTGCCCGCTACCTGTAATAAAAAGGGGAAACAAATCTGGAATATTTCTCTTGAACCGCCAGAACCCAGCACCTTCGCCATTTGCCAGTGAAGCAGACTGCATGGGTTTATGAAAAGCCTGTTGAATCTGAGATTGTGGGTAAGAGAATTAAGTCATAATATGTATAATATTAATTACTAGTGGTTAATGGAAGTGATATTGTGTGTAAATCTCATTGTGTGATTCATAGAAGGAAAGCTGCTTTGTGCGGTATAAATTATGTTCGACATTTAAACTAAGGCCGGACGGAATGAATGTTGTTAGTTTTAGAAGCTTTTAAAGCCTTTTCTGATTGCTGGACTAGACAATACTATCAGGAAAGAGGAAAGATTGTAAATTTAATGTATTGTTTGAGTAGGCCTATACACTTAACACTCGCCGTAAGGCCTATGCAGTTAATGATGTCAATCTTGGACATATTGGGAAAGTGTGTGTGTTGTAATGCTGTAATGCTGTGTTATATTATTGCATAAAACTTATTTAGACACTCAACACTCACCATAAGGCCTATGCAGTTTTGGTGATGTCGGTCATGGACATATTAGGAAAGTATGTGTTGTAATGTTGTTATATTATTGCATAAACCATTTGTCACTGACTGAGTCTACCTTTCCTGTGTTATCATCACTTATTCTGAACTGCCTCACTAATCTACAATCTGGGTAGGAGGATTTTAGAGCCAGATGCTATGTAAGACCTATTACATTTCAGGTCAGAGGTATCCTGTCACTCATCTTGTAGCAGAGAAGAACATTGGTGTTGTACCTAGCGGTGTATGATTTAAACAAGCACCCTGTACCTACATCAGTTGGAAGAGTGGGGACCCTCAGTGTTGGGCTTTGACAGTTTTTGTCAATATCTACTCCCCTAATACTGAAGATAAATTCAAGTACCATCATTAACATTGGTTCCAGAGGATTAGTTGCACTAAGACTTTTCATAACAAGGGAGCCTTAACAACTAGGAAAAGACTTTATTTGTAGTGTTTGACTTTTATTTGGTGTAGATACATCTAAACAGATGACTGTACATAAATAAAATTAAGAAATTGTAGTTCACTGTTTTTATTACTTTATGTCAGCTTTGAATTACTTTGAATTTAATTAAATCCCCTAGATACAATAACAGCCCATAGGTATAATTCTGAGAGGGGCACCATAGAATTCTGGTACTGAATTTTACTATCTCGGCCAGAAATTCTTTACAGCCTGACTTTATACCTCTTTTCTGAGAATGGGGTATTTCTTTTAAGACCAGACTCTTCTCTGGCAACTATCCTAGTATCACCTGATACACCTGGTTGTCTTATTCTTCATAAATTGAGAAACCTCTCGCGACAGTTATGGAATAAACAAATGTCATCTATATATGTGATGATATCGGGTCTATCGCCAACCAAACGGCGCATCATGCGAACAAATGTCGCAGGTGCATTCACCAACACGAAGCACATATAATTCCATTCAAATAAACCTTTTGGTGTGGCAAATGCTGTTAAATGTCTAGAATTTTCGGACAAAGGAATTTGCCAATATCCTTTTGCCAAATCTAGTTTAGTAAAGAATGTAGCGTTAGCAAGCTGTGGAAGAAGATCTTCCAAAATTGGAATTGGCTCAGCATCTGTGACTGTAACTTGATTTACTTTCCGAAAATCAATACAGATGCGTAAAGATCCATCTGGTTTCTTCACCAATACCATAGGAGAAGAATACGAAGACGAAGAGTGTGAAATAATACCCATTTTAAGCATATCTGAGATTTCTTTATCCACCTTATCTCTGTAGTGAATAGGAATAGGATATGGTCTGATTTTAATCGGAGTAGAATCAGTGATCACAATCTCGTGAGATATTAAGTCAGTATGACCTGGATGTTCTGAAAATACGTCAGAGAAAGAACGTAAAACATCACGGATCTGAGTTTGTTCAGAGTGCGAAAGTGATGAAGAAATAGAAACATCCTGCCACGTCTCATGAGCAGACATAGAAGGTAAAGTAAATTCCAATGGAATATCAGATGTAGCATCCTCAGACTGAACAACAGCGCATGAGGATCTATGAACCTCATCCAAGACATCCATCAATTCAGCTGGTCTTGGCGTGTATAATTTCAACATATTTAGATGATACGTTTTAATTTTCCCTTTAATATCAATTGAGTAATCAACATCTGTGATCTTTTTCACTACTTTTTATGGCCCCTGCCATGAAATTAACAACTTATTTTCCTTAATAGGTAAAAGCAGTAAGACTTCTTCTCCTGGGATAAATGATCTTAGGGTACGAGATTGGTTATGTAACAACCTCGATTTTTGAGTTGCCGTTTGTATACTCTGTGATGCGATCTGACATGCATCCACTAACCTTTGTCGTAAATCAACAACGAACTCGTAACTACTGCGAGTTGCGTCTACCTGAGAAGTACCAAGGATTAAATCCTTCAGTAGATATAACGGGCCTCTCGGATTCGCGCCATACACGAGTTCAAAGGGAGAGAATCCAGTACTCTCCTGAG
Organism: Oreohelix idahoensis; assembly: GCA_024509875.1. Lineage (NCBI taxonomy): Eukaryota > Metazoa > Mollusca > Gastropoda > Stylommatophora > Oreohelicidae > Oreohelix > Oreohelix idahoensis. Next base: position 122,489 of record JAMPIV010015621.1, read on the forward strand.
GGATCTCTCTGTAAGCAAAGAGAACCGATGGGAGAATCTTATCCCAATCCCGAGGGTGTGCATCAGTAACCTTCCCAAGCATTAACTTAAGAGATCCGTTAAATCTTTCACAAACCCCATTTGAACTTGGTCCATATGGACTTGTGAATGAATGTTTTATGCAATACAAGCTTTCTATCGCGCTCATAAGTTCCGACTTAAACTGTGTCCCTCTATCCGACAGTATTTCCTCAGGAAAACCTATCCTTGTAAAAATCAAGTTCAAAGCCTCCGCAACTGATATGGTATTAATGTTTTTTAACGGTATGGCCTCAGGCCATCTAGTGCACAAATCAATGCACGTTAAAATATATTGAAAACCTCGATCCGACATTACAGACAATGGACCGATGATGTCTATAGCTAGTTTCTTAAATGCGCGCACAGGTACATCTGTGACTTGCAAGGGTGCTGTCTGGTTCTTACCCCTGCGTGCGACTTTTTGACAAGTATGACAAGATCTACAATATCTTTTTACATCTGTGTTGATGCCAGGCCAATAAAAATTTGTAGTAATTCGAAACAAAGTCCGATTACGACCTAAGTGTCCTGCCATAGGTACATCATGACCTGTATTTAAAACTAAAGGTCTAAAACTTTTTGGTACCACAATCTGTTTCTTTACATGATCATAATGTTACCAAGTATCACGTCACTTACAGGGTTCTCCAACCCACACACGAGTACAGTCCCTGAATAAAATGGTGTGTCGATCTCCGCCTTTGCCATGGGAAACCATTCAATGTTACCACCAAAAGTAACACATTTCAGTGACTTTCCTGTAAATGATGATTTATCAAGCAACGATTTCCGTATCCCGACAATCGTGCATCCTGTGTCACGAAGAATGGTGGCTGGTTTGTGATCTATAAACCCTTTGTGTAATGTAAGGCGACCAATAAAATCGCAGACAGACATCGCTGGTAAAATATGGCCACACAAAAGTCTAGTTTTAGCACCTGGCTCATAAAGTGTATTACACTCAGTGCAATTGTTATCTTTGCTTGAGCGTACAATGCATACATTAGCCTGTTCAACATGGCTATCATGATCACAAAGTTGGGTACAGACGTTAGCATGGTCTGCTTTCCCTTTTGCCAGTTTACAATCATTTTTGTGATCAGGTTTGTGATTGCATTGTTTGCCGTGCTTATTGTTTACCCCATCAAAATTACACCTACCATTTCCATTGAAGCGTTCACCTGAATTTCTTCTATCAAATCTGTGATGTATATCATCACTGCTATTACCGTAGTGTTGTCCACGACCTCGGTTAGAGTAATTAGAATATCTATACCCACCGAAGTGAGATGGTGACTTACGACGAGGAAAATTGTACCGTCCTCGAAAGGAAGATCGATAATCACTCCTATATCTGCCCTCTGTACTCCTTGGGCGAGAACGGTGGTCACCTACTCCTCCGTCGTGGTACGAAACACATACAGGTAATGCATTATCACAGGAAACCTTACGCATTTCCTTGTTTGGATGTGCAGACATGTAGTTTCTCCCCAATTCTTGACACTCATTGATAGATTTTGGCTTTCTCTCCTGCAAAAAAACTAACAAAATCTGCGCCATAGGTAGATAAAACTTTATCCCTGAGCATTAGGTCAAATAATTCATCAAAAGATTTATTGATACCCGATAAATCTATCCATCGACCCAAGTACAATTTAATAGAAGAGATGAACTCTCCAAAATCTGCATTCTTGGACGGAACTGCAGAGTGAAATCTGGGTCGAAAACCCTCCTCAGTGAGCTGAAATTTTGCCATCAATGTATTGGCAACAATATCGAAATCAGATCGACTTGTTTCATCAATTGACATGAAACAACGCATTGCTTCCCCTGTTAAGTAGTCTGAAAAGATAATAGGCCACCTATCTTTTGGGATCTTCAAATCCATAGCCCTCATTTTAAATCTCATAATGAACGAGTCCATGCAGTCCCGTTTGTCGTCAAAATTTGGTAATTTAATTTTTGGATAATTAAAATTATTACCCTGAGAGCCTTGTGGATTAGCACCAGTATGCTGTGCATTAATCTTTGCAATCTCAATCTCTTTTTCTTTATCAGCCTGTAATTTCAATGACTGCAATTCTATAGCATTTCTATGGGCTTGATCCAGCTGTAGTAGTTCCATTCTACGGAGTTCCATTTTCTGCCGTTCTAGCTCTCTAGATGCTTCTTGATCTCTACGAGTGGCCTCTTGTTCTTTTCGAGCAGCTTCTTGTTCTTTTTCTTTTTGAACCATTTTTGCCCTTTCCAACTCTCTAGCTACTTCTTGTTCTCTTCTAGCTGCTTCTAGTTGAACTAATTTCTTCTCTTCAAGTTCTCTTTCGTGAACTAATTTCTTCTCTTCAAGTTCTCTTTCGTGAACTAATTTCTTCTCTTCCAATTCCTTTAATTCTTTTGTAAAGGAAATAAAATAAACAAAGACATGTTGACAAGCAACTACAAATTTGAATAATTACTTGTAAAATAAACAAGACAGAAAATCACGAACAGAAACAGCAAATCGTCAAATTTCACAATGAGACAAGAGTGATAGAAAAAACAGCTGTGCAGACAATGACCCAATTACGTAAATTAATGAATGAAAATATATAACGTAGACTTGACGGAACAATCTAAACAAATATTGATGTCTGTTATGCAGTCAAAGACTAAAATTCCACTGTTATTTTCTTTGACTGGACAACCAACAAACAATAACCTAATAGGATATCGTTATTTGCAAAATTTTCCGAAGAAAATTTACAAATAGCGAGCGTTTACTTTATACAAATAGACATGCAGATGATTAAAACATGTATAGGACTGGATGTTGACTGGCAAACGTGTTCGAAATGGTCAAATACCGTCACGCATTAGACAATTTACAACTCTACTTATCTTTCTTGTATCTCAGAACCTCTCCAGATACGGAATCAGTGTGTTTGTGCCACACCTCAACTTCAAGACTCCATAAATTGACGAAACTATCTCTTGATTCCCATTTCTGCGAACGTCCGTTTGCAAGTTTTCCGGCTTTGATGACGTCATTGAGTAAAATTTGCCAGATTGTCATTTATCTTTCAACTTCGAAAATTGCGTGCTGCTAGTATTTAAAATCTTGAATGTAGAGTTGTAAAGTTCGAACCGACTCACTATGATGTCGAAGCGTTGAATCTTGACAGTCATCAAGGTCAGGTCAACGATCTTTGATGCATCCACATGGAGCAACCGTTACATGTCATCTTCAATTGTGAAATTCAGTGAATGTACAGTTTTCATCGACACTCTAAAATCGTATAGTTCTTCAAATGTTAAAAGTCCTGCGTAGAAGTTAAGTGTAGTAGTCCAGCCTCAGTTGATTTCATTTTTGAAAGAAGAAGGAAAAACGGACGACCGCCCCCAGTTTATTTCTCTCCTGTTAAGGGATAGAGAAATTGCCCGAATTCTCTTGTTTGTTGTCTAGGATCCATTCGTTTTAATAAAGCTGTGGAAGTTCTTTTATTTTTTTAATTTGGTTTGCATTGTCAAATATTCTGAAGTCAATCTCCTTGGATACCTCCTTCTGTCAATTCTCAATTACTGAATAAGGCTATCAACTGGTTAACTGAACCTTGAATGATTGAGCGAACCTCTCGACTTAGACGATTTGGCAAACAGTTTAATACACAGTAAGTACGAATTCACAAAACGTCACAATCACGAATATGGCATGAATACTCCCTCTAACTTTCAGTCTACCACTATCTTGGTTCGCTTGTATACAATGTCACTCAACTTTTCCCTAGTTGATACTTTTATAATATCATTCCATGATTCAATTTAGCATCGGGGTATTTAGCCTCCCGGTATTTATCCTTTTCCTCCGGGGGATTGAGCGGCATATCATCATAATATTCTTTATATCCTTTTCCAACAACATCTTTGGGAATCAACCGGTTGGGGGATTCTTGAGCGTCCCGGTATGTTTCCAACATAAGTGGCTGAATATGTGACAAAACCCTGGCACTAATAATAAGTTGCCCTGATAAAAATCGCACCATGAAGCAGCCTCAACACTTACCATTATCTGTCACCATCTCCCATTTCACTACCACTTTTCACCTCTTCTCATCACTTTACTAACATGTTTCACCTATTCTTGTCTTACCATTATTATTTTTTTTTTTTATGTAAAAATGTTGCCTCGTTTTGGCGAGGCGCGTCCCGTTCAACCTAGTCGGTTATATTAGGGCGCATGTCCAAATATAAAAGACCCTTAGGTCTGGGATTAAACCTCGGTCTTACCATTGTGTGTCACCACATCTCATTTCAACACCACCTTTCACCACCAGGTTCCACCTCTTCTCATCACTTTACTAACAACTTTCTCCTATTCTTGTCTTACCATTATGTGTCACCGCATTTAATTTCACAACAACCTTTCACCACCAGGTTCCACCTCTTCTCATCACTTTACTAACAACTTTCACCTATTCTTGTCTTACCATTATCTGTCACCGCATTTAATTTCACCACCACCTTTCACCACTAGCTTCCACCTCTTCTCATCACTTTACTAACATCTTCCACCTATTCTTGTCTTACCATTATCTGTCACCACATCTCATTTCTCAACACCACCTTCCACCACCACCTTCCACCATCGCTTTCCATTTCGTCTCTTCTCTTCACTAGCACATTTCATCTGATCTTGTCTTACTATCTTGTCTTTATCTCATTATTTCATCTCCTCTGATCATTTCACTATATTATAGTCAACTTGCAACATTCCTTTGGAGTCTCAACGTAATCAAGAAGCCTGCACAAACAATTGACATGCTCTTGCAACAATGGTTTACGTAGCAATTAGTTTTACGCTAGTGTAAAAGCCCGTCATAAGACGGGAATTAAATTCAAAAGCACCAATACCTAACGGCAATTTTACTTATTCAAAAGTATTTTTTTACACCAATGTGCATCACCACAGTACACGAATTACGTAGCAGCAGAGAGGATCCCAATGTGTTTATACGGGATCACACATTCTATAACTATATTTTCGTGCACACCGTCATTTGCGCATTCTTCTTTGCTAAGTGTTACTATTTTCAGGGGAGTATATATAAGGGAAACAATACTATTAATGTTTAACTTTCAATCAAAGTTGCATCCCTTAGCGTTACGCACTGACAGAAAAAGCTGAGATTTTATATTTAGGATATTACGCTTGCCAGCAACATGCACAACCTCACATTAATCGCAGTTAATCTCTTATAAAACTGGCTGTCTATCCCAGGTTTCTCTCGAGTGCTGGAGAGACAGTGGTCTACACAAGATTAAGAAAATAAACCTAATAGGAAGAGCATATAATAATTTGGAAAACTTGCTACATCTTTCAACTGTGAACAATGTTATGAACCTACCATAATAGCATTAAATACTTCTAGCTGGAATGCAAGACATACGACCAGCACAGACAAAACATGAAAGATAACTGCAAAAGATGAAAAATAGAACTAAATATAGACCTAGTATAGTGAAGTCTCTAACACTTCACCCCAATGGCAGTATCTGCTATGTGATTACTTTGACCTATATCCAAAAGATAACAAGTGTGAACATAAACATTAAAAAATAGGGAGTGACTTCTCAATCACTCTGTAGAATAACTGCAGGATTCGAACTAGACTTGACTCAAACGAAATAATACTTCTTTAAGTATCAAGTTATATGGGGTAGGTGATCATGTCTCTCCACAACTTCCTATCCCATTACTGTCTATCATTTCTGTTGTTGACTACTTTCCATGCCATGCTGTTATACCAGGGTTGGAACGAAGCTCAGAGATGCATCGCGGAGCTGGGAGGAGAACGTTTTTTGCCAGGAGTGGAGCTGATTCCGGAGTTGGAGCGAGGAGCAGTGGATAAGCAGGTTTTTGCCAGGAGCTGGAGTGGAGTCCAGAGCTGGAGCACAAAGCAATGGACGAGCAGGTTTCTGATCAGAGATGAAGTGGAGTGCAGCAAATCTTGACTGCTCCACTGTTCCAGTTTCATTTTTTTTTCCAATCCAAAATCAATGACGTCATTGGTAAAAAAAATATATATATATACATATTCAATACCATAATACCCGCCATAAGTACTTCGGTCGGTCGGTCGCATTTTGCACACCGTCATTTGCGCGCTATTGATACTTAACGTAATTTTTTTATCTGAATAATTGTAACGTGTCACTACAAAGTGCCAGTTTTTCTCAAGGCCAGGACGCTTTTTGGTTAAGTGGTAGACTGATCTTACTATATATTATTGGATCAATCGTGTTCTAACTAAAGTTTTCGTTGTTAGGTGTCCTTGACGTTGTTGCGTATTTCTATATTTAGACTGTAAGTGCGTTTTAGTTTTATTTTATGTAGTAAACAAAATGACCTTGGATATTAGTGTAATTTATAGTAGACGAAGATTATGAACAAGCTGAGAATGTTCTTTGCTTAGTAAAGATCCCAGAAGAGGTCATTCCAGATATAAACGACTTGCCAGAAGGTTCATTGAAGTTGGCTGTAATCAATATCCTATATATTCAATTGAAGAATTTGTATCCATACATCCTGAATTTTCTTAAGAACTTTTTATATTGGAATGAGTTTTGTTGAAAAATAAACTGACATTTAAATTTACTACCAACTATTCCGGGACTCATTATCGATGAGTTTTGAATTTTGAGTTCATATTTGTTGACAAACTTAGTGGTGAATAATTGGTGGAAGAGAAGACCTTTGCAACTATAGATCACGCCGGTTCCAATCTTAACATCTCATGAGACTAGGCTGGTTCCAATAAAAGAAACTTGGAGCATAATTAAGGAGCCACACGATACCACTTCAATGGATTGACACATGTGGACTGTCACACATGCTAACTTTATTGTGTGCATGTGACCAGGATCAACGGTCACTATATATAAATATATATACAGGGTGTCCGAAAAGTTACTGTGCACTTGAATATACGGCAGACTAGAGTAGCGGTTTTGATGTGAGAGTTGTCTGTTCTAGCAATCACCACCCACGTTCAACAGATCCCACTGACAACCCTGCAGAAGGTCTTCGACAATATGAAGAAGCGTGTTCAGACATGTCTTGAGGCCCATGGTGAACATTTCCAACATCTGCTGTAGAAGAAACTACGAGGTACTTTACTGCACAGTAACCTTTAGGACACCCTGTATATATATATATATATATATATATATATATATATATATATATATATATATATATATATATATATATATATATATATATATATATATATATATTATATATATATATATATATATATATATATATATATATATATATATATATATATATATATATATATATATATATATATATATATATATATATATATATATATATATATATATATATATATATATATATATATTCAGTTAGAGCTGAGCAATTCAAAACATGTGACTGCTCCAAATTTCTGTGCTAAATTGTCATGAAGGTGTTCTTGTCTATCTTCCTCTATCTGTTTTTCTTTCACTCGTTCCTATTGTAGTATTTCTTTCGTTCAGCACTTGAGACAGGAGGTTGTTAACAGACGTTATCGCCTGCTCCAGCAGGCATGGTACTTGTCGGAGAAAAACAGCTTTGTTAGACTTCGGTATCTTGATTTCTGAGCGTCGAGCGGTAAATGGTTAGAACGCTTGCTTTTCGACGCAAAATTACGAAGTTCCAAACCTGATAGCTTCCCGCTCCAAGCTACCCTGCTGAGAATGCTTTACATTGGCACTTGTTTGCTGGGTTTTTTTATCTAACTTTTCATTGGCACTTGTGTCTACTCAAGGATTTTTACGTCTTCGTTTTTTCATTGGCACTTCTTTTAGTTTTTATCTCAGTGTATTTCATTGCATTTCAGAACACTTGTTTAGTTTTTATGTTCTCTAATTTCATTGGCACTTGTTTTGTTTCTAATTTCATTGGCACTTGTTTTTTTTATCTCTAATTTCATTGGCACTTGTTTAGTTTTTTTTATTTCTCTTGTTTAGTTTTTATCTCTTATTTCATTGGCACTTGGCATTTCATTGGCACTTTTTTAGTTTTTATCTCTAATTCCATTGGCACTTGTTTAGTTTTTATCTCTATTTTCATTGGCACTTGTTTAGTTTTTATCTGTATTTTCATTGGCACTTTTTTAGTTTTTATCTCTAATTTCATTGGCACTTGTTTAGTTTTTATCTCTAATTTCATTGGCACTTGTTTAGTTTTTATCTCTAATTTCATTGGCACTTGTTTAGTTTTTATCTCTAATTTCATTGGCACTTGTTTAGTTTTTATCTCTTATTTCATTGGCACTTGTTTAGTTTTTATCTCTTATTTCATTGGCACTTGTTTAGTTTTTATCTCTTATTTCATTGGCACTTGTTTAGTTTTTATCTCTTATTTCATTGGCACTTGTTTAGTTTTTATCTTATTTCATTCCACTTGTTTAGTTTTTATTTCTTATTTCATTGGCACTTGTTTAGTTTAGTTTTTATCATTCTTGTTTAGTTTTTTTCATTTCATTGGCACTTGTTTAGTTTTTATCTGTATTTTCATTGGCACTTGTTTAGTTTTTTTCTTATCTCTTGTTTAGTTTTTATCTATTTCATTGGCACTTGTTTAGTTTTTATCTCTTATTTCATTGGCACTTGTTTAGTTTTTATCTCTTATTTCATTGGCACTTGTTTAGTTTTTATCTCTAATTTCATTGGCACTTGTTTAGTTTTTATCTCTAATTTCATTGGCACTTGTTTAGTTTTTATCTCTTATTTCATTGGCACTTGTTTAGTTTTTATCTCTAATTTCATTGGCACTTGTTTAGTTTTTATCTCTAATTTCATTGGCACTTGTTTAGTTTTTATCTCTAATTTCATTGGCACTTGTTTAGTTTTTATCTCTTATTTCATTGGCACTTGTTTAGTTTTTATCTCTAATTTCATTGGCACTTGTTTAGTTTTTATCTCTTATTTCATTGGCACTTGTTTAGTTTTTATCTCTTATTTCATTGGCACTTGTTTAGTTTTTATCTATTTCATTGGCACTTGTTTAGTTGTTATCTCTTATTTCATTGGCACTTGTTTAGTTTTTATCTCTTATTTCATTGGCACTTGTTTAGTTTTCATCATCAGTTCCGCACTGGTAAACTTGTTGTTTCCATGTCAATCCTTCTATTTTCATTGACACTTGTTTAGTTTTTATCTCTATTTTCATTGGCACTTGTTTAGTTTTTATCTAATTATGTTTTCATTGGCATGCCCTGTTGACGTCATAAATTATCTTGTGTTCATTTCAGTCTTTTCCATTTTGCTTCAGGAGTACCGAAACAGGGAAACAGTGGCACGAAAGCATAGATGCGTCATCTGTGATGAGCAAAGAGGCTTCACTGACCAAATATATAAATATATGGTGGAGACGCTTACTCATACTTACCCGATCTGCTTAATATAAGTGGGGAAAATTCCAGAAATTTTGTCACCAGAAAGCAACAAAGGCAGAAATACTTCTATAAAAACATCCCGCGAATGAAGTATATTGGGAAGAAATGCGCGTTGTTTCCACAGGCACGCAGTTTAGTTTCCCGGCCGGAACGCGCCATGAAAAGATAGCCACTTTGATGGGAATAGATAGGACATTACGTTACCGATACGGCAGTTCTCTTATAAGGGAATTTTACTTGTGAAAAAAACCTTAACTCTATGCAGGAAATTCATCAGAGGTTATGTGGTGGTAGGCCTGGATTGTGTGGCGGGATGACTAAACTTGACGGAGACACTATAAAAGCTGAGCTTCACAAGGTCAAGTTTACAGGTAAGATTTTAAAAATCTTATGACAAGTTTACTGAAAATGTTTTTTAACTGCAAAAAAACACGAGATTTGTTTTAGACATAAGAATTTAAGACAGCTCCGCAGCTGTAAGGTTTTCGGATTCATCGTAATAATAATAATATTAATAATAATTATTATAATAGCGCCTTCAATCATAACTGAATGTGGGAATGCGCCCCTGAAGAGAGAGCCCTCAGTTGCTTATTTTCCTGATGTTCCTTACGACGTTTTCTCCTCTCTTCTGCTTGCCGTGAGAGCTTCTTTTCGCCCAGTCTGAGGTGGCGCTGTCGAGAGCATCGCCGCATGGTGCGATCGGCAGCTTCAATCTCCCAGGATGCTGGATTTATGTCCAGTGCCCTCATGTCTCTCTTGCACACTGCAGTCGCCCAACTGTTCTTGTGCCATCTGTCAGTTGTCCGTAGAAGATATCTTTCGGGATGCGACTATCTTCCATGCGACGGACATGGCCAAGAAGTTTCGTCATAACACACGTATTTCGTGACTCAGATTTTCCAGCTGGTTGAAAACATTCTTCAGTTGCTGCTTTAATTAAGAATCACATTTGTAATCCTGACCCTCAGTTCATCTAAAGAATGCGAACATATTGTTGCATGTACGATCTCGTGTTTTCGTAACGTGCTATCTTTTCGGCGGTCCTCTCGCGGCAAAGGTGCGGGGTCGATTCACAGTATAGACACGCTCCAGTCTACCCTGCTGTAAATGAGTACGGTAGCTGACTTTGTTCTTGAATTTGGGAAGGAAAAGGCAGCGAGGAAGGTTACTCCAATCTCTCGATGCTGGACATAGCATAGTGGTCTATTACGATATAGTGAAGAATATTTTTGTATGAAATTATTTTCATAAAAAGTATGTCATAACTTCCTTAGTATTGATGCTTCGGTGTGCTTTAAAAGACAGTACAAATAAGCGCACTCATTCCAGTAATTTACTTGAAATATTTTCTATTTTTTAATAATTGTCAATATATATATATATATATATATATATATATATATATATATATATATATATATATATATATATATAATATATATATATATATATATATATATATATATATATATATATATATATATATATATATATAGTTTAGCATATTATTACAGATCGCAATATTCTACATCCGGCTTAATGAACTTAGTTTCATTTACAAATAAAAAGGTGTGTACTCGTAAAACAAAGCTCGCGCATATTTGAACTCTCACAGATGCAACTCGCGCTAATATGGGGGGGGAGGGGGGGTGTGTTGTTGAGTGTAATAAGTTAAAAAAATATATATAATTAATAAATATTGTACAAAAAGTAAATATCATAAAAGTAATAAATAATTAATTAATCTATTTCGTCATTCTTATTTACGGGTAATTGTTAAAACGTTTATAAAAATATCTTTGATTTCCTGGAAAATGATGCAAGCGTAGCAGAATCACTAGCCTAAAGTCTAAACCAGTGATTTTCAACCGGTGAGCTTGCGAAGGGTCCGCATGTGTGCTACTAGAGTTTGGGGGAATGTCGAAATAAAAAATAAAAATATTTGAAACACAGGCTTTTAATGCACTAAAAAGCCACAAATAATTTTTCAAGGGGTTTATAGCTTCCTGTAAAAAAAAAAAAAAAATTTCACCCGTGTGTTACCGGGGCCCGAAAGGGGAGCAAAGAATAGTAACACTGCACCCTACCACGCATGTCGTAAAAAGCGACTAAGGAGGGTATGGGCATGGGGCTGTTTACCCCATCCCGTAAAAACTTCGCACAGTGGGCTGATCACCTGCTTGCCAACCAATCTGATTACGGAAACAATGATAGATTGTTTGGTCTGTTTTTGTTCCACAAAGACGCCACCAGGCGTGGTGGAAACAGCGATAGATTGATCAGTTTGTTGTTGCCCTAAGACGCCACTAGGCGTACTGGCCACATACTGCTTTGCCGGTTGATGGCTAAGGATGGAAGAAGAAGAAGAAGAAGAAGAAGTAAAAAAATTTAACATCAAATTGACAAAAAGCTTGGGGCGCTTAAGCGCTTATCATATATTTTATCCATAAGTGTGTAATGAAGTATAAAACAGAAGTTAATTTCATGTAGAATCAGCGCCCCAGGCTTTTTATCAATTTGATGTTACATTTTTTGACTGCAAGCTATAAACTCCTTGAAAAATTATTTGTGGCTTTTTAGTGCATTAAAAGAGAGAAGTTTCAATATTTCTCTCAAGAGAGACAATCTTGTTGGAAAGAATACACCTACATTATTTGCATTATCGGCCATTTCACTGATGATACAATACAAACAAACAAAATTAATTTTAATTTTATTATTTTTACGATTGATTATTGTATTGTCATGGGGAATACACAACTATGCCACGTTTCAGAGCTATTGTTAAGGCATTAAAAGCCTGTGTTTAAAATATCTTTTAAAATATTTTTTTATTTTCTTCTTTTTAGTGTTATTTTTTTTATTTTTTATTTAAGTCAAATGTAATCGATCCGCTAATGACATTATCAGTTTGCGATAAACGAGTCCAGAGCACAGGAGGCGGATTTCATTATTCAGTATATTACACGGAAAGTTAATTAATTTTTTTTTTTGGGTTAATTTTTTTTTAAATTTTGATAAGAGTTGTAAATTAAATTTTTTTTAATGTAGTTGTCAGTTGTGTGTATGTCTGTGCACGCGCGTGCAATAATGTGTGTGTGGAGGGAGAGAGGGGGAGGGGAGTTTAAATTTTTCCCTCAAGAGAGACAATCTTGTTGGAAAGATTACACCTAGATTATTTGCAGTTATCGCCCATTTCACTGATGATGCAATACAAACAAACAAAATTAATATTAATTTTAATTTTATTATTTTTACGACTGATTATTATATTGTCATGTGGAATACATGACTATGCCAAGTTTCAGAGCTATTGCTCGTCTGGAAGTGATTGAAAAATCGATTGCAAGATTTGAAGGTGACAAGAGAGTGATATACGTTGCAAGTTAAAGAAAAGCCTGTAATATGGGAGAGAAAACATTGAAAAGTAAGGGAAAAAAATCGTCGAGGTAAATTTTAGAAGTACTGTATATTTTTGTAATAAAAAGGTCGACAAGAATGAAAGCAATAACAATTTCATTTTTTTTTAAATTATTAAAGTAATATTCTAAGAAATTCAATCCCTTTTGTTCCACATCCCAAAATAACTCTGCAATGTACTTTTACAACCCATCTTTTCACCCTTAAAATACCCCCTTAAAAAGCTGATGGTGCGGCTACACAGTTTTAGCACCTTATTCAGTGTGCCCTGAGCTGAAAAAGGTTGAAAATCGCTTTTCTAAACCTTCACATTAACATAAAAAAATCTACTAATCTTTCATTCAGCTTCCTCATCTATATTCTCAGCAATCGTGGGACTACCTGATGTAGAAATCCTTTCAAGAGGGGAGCTTAATAAATCCATAATTAAAACAGCATCAATTTGTCTCATGAACCAGACAGAGCTGGCGTGTTCATATAGACAAACTAGGAGTTTGACATTTGTATAAATGGTTATTCAATAAATGGGCAATAAAGATAATTGCTTCTGTTGAGGTGAGCAATAAATAGTGTACGTACAAAGATAATAAATTGTCACCTTGTCTTAGAGTAAGCCGTTAAATGTGTTTGAGTTAAGCTGTACAGAAACACACCAATTTATCCGCACCCATCCTCTATTTGTTTCTCTTGCTCCAATGGAATCGTATAAGGCCATCCCTCCATGCTTGTACCCCTCCATTCTTGTATCTCTCTTATTGCTATCGCTCCGTCATATATACTATTCTTCTACTCCTTCAGTTGTTCTTTAATTGAGTTTGTCCTGTCTTTTATCCGTCTTTCTTGTATTTATCTCTAATATTCCATGCTATTCGGTACTCCTAGATTGTCTCTCACACGCCTCCCCTACACTTTTCCGCTCTAGAATATTCATCTGTCTGAAACTCCATCAACCAGGGCCATTACTATGTCAGACTCTTAGTCCGTGCTTCGGAAGGTCCAAAGTGGATGGCTTCGGCCTGAATGGAAAATATCCATAGAAGCCTCGAATCTTCAAGAATTGGTGTGGATCTACCATCCTCGTCATGCAGCAGGAGTACGCGGCAAGGAGAGAGCAGACAGACTAGCTTCTAGAGCACCCATAGAAGGTGCATTGGATATGGATTAGGGAGAGATACTGAGGGCAATTAATGATCGCCTGCTAGAGAATGACACTGCAGTTGATGAATCAACAAGGCTAAGATTGTTGGAATTTGGCATCAGACGTAAGACTAGCAGAAATGGACGTATGAGAGGATCCATCCGTCTTGCATACAACCAGCGCGCTACAGGAACAGTTGGCATTCACACCCTTCGACATATACTGAGGGAGATTGAGCACCTAAGGGTTTGCCCGGATTACAACGAAGTCGAATCTGATCAACAATAACAGTAACGCCTGTTTCATTGTTTCTGTCTCCCTTTGCTTGCGTCTCTTATTATTTTGTTTCTTTAATAAGTTTTCTTTGTGCCCGACATTTTTCTTCCCTGGCAAACATGTACCTGCTGACCTTGTCTGTTGCTCTTCCTTCATATTCAGTTTATTTATGTTACTAGTCAGGCAGTCATTCAAATATTTCCTCTTGCACACATTCATTCATTTATGTATTCATTAACACAATCATTAACGCAATCATTCAAACAGTCAGAAATTCACATTCATTAGCGCAATAACTAATTCACTCACTAACTTGTTCTTTTCTACACTCGCTCACTAATACTTTTTTCAAACAATTATGAACTCACACACTAACTCGTTCCCTCAAACATTCAGTCTTTCTCGTACTCACTCATATCCAATCATTAACGCACTCATTCACATAACCATAAATACAACAACTCAATTCATTTGCACAATGACAAATTCACACACTACCTCGCTCGTTCACACATTCACTCGCTCGTTCACACATTCACTCGCTCGTTCACACATTCACTCACTAAAACAATGTTAATATAGCAGATACTGCTGTAGAGGAATGACATGTTAGAGAGTTCACTATACCAGGTCCAGCACCGAGAGGTGGGATGACCAGTTCCTTTCCTCTCTGCCTTTCCCTTCCCTAACTCAAGATCAAAGTCGGGTACCCATTTACAGCCTGGTAGACAGGTGCGTGTCGACACCATGAATCGAACCCGCAACCTTTGCTTCGAGAGACCAGCGCTCTAACCACATTTTCAGTCGGACTCACTCACTAACAATCTCATTCACACAATCATTACCTCAATCACTAAGTCGTTCTCTCACACAATCACTCACTATCACATGATAGACCAACACTGTAATCAGTGAATCAACAAGGCTTAGACTTATGGGAGTAGGCATCAAACGTAAAACCTAACCAGGGGATGGACGTATGAGACGACGGGTCAAGCGTGTATACAACCAACGTGCTATAGGAACAATTAGCATTCATACGCTTCGATATTTGCTGAGGGAGATTGCGCATCTATGAGTTTGCCCGGAGTGCACTGATTTCGCTTCTGAAACCCAATAATAACAAAACATACGACACATGTTCTAACTCTGCCCTATTTCTAGGACTGTCTGGTCAAGAGTTCCAATTTCTCAGCACCGGAGACGGCCCCTCGCGCTACAGAATTCTCAACTTCCGGAAGAATAAAGACACAGGCGATTATGAATGGGCAACTGTGGGATTCTACGACAATGATCGTCTCAATATTGTAGGTATTTTTTTTCTTTGTTTTCTTTTATTGATGTTTTAATTTAATTTATTGACGTGTAGTATTTTATTCTTTGATAATTTAGTAACTTGTGGGGGGTTCTCTTAACGCACCCCTTTACTCGTATTTATTTTAGCAAATATTTCTATAACGTATCAAAGTGTTTTTCCCCAGTGGAATAGGTTTATCATTTGCATTCTTCATCTGTTCTTTTGTATATTTTCTGTTGTCATCTCTTTTGTTATTGTTTGTTCTTGTTAATCCTTTGTGACCCGTAGCTTGGGACTATAAGAATGAAAGAGATTACAGAATAATAGTTTAAGAAAATTAAATAGAGTTGTTAATAGACTATGTCTTTGTTAAGGGGAGGTAAAATGGGCAGAAGAGTGTTTTGAGAGAAGGGAGATAACTCTGTGGATCTCCTTTTGGGAAATGCAGCTTGGTATTTTGGTTTGGTATTTCATGTGAGTTCTAAATTATGGTGGGACTGATTTGCGTATAATGTTTTAGTAATAAGATTATAGAAGATTGTATGGGTTTTGAGTGTAATCAGCAAAGTGAGATGACTTTAAATTACGTCCCTTTAAAGGTTTTGGTGAGCGAGCAAAAATAAATACGCACGAGAAAGTGTTGCGAGGGTGAACACAATTTTTAGCAGAGAACGGAAAACTGTGAAATCGAGGAGGAATTAGAAAATCAAGAAAAAAAAACGCGCTTAGCGTAGGATAGCAATTGCTATGTATAAAAGTTGTAGTGGCGAGCGATGTTTGATGGTTCATATTTCTGGCGAACAAGCCACTGAAGGTGGTTGGTTGATGTGGTCACAGTATTGTATCAAATTATTTTGCCGAACCAACAAGACGCTCAAACGCCACCTTTAATAGATGTTAAATAAAGACAAGAAAGACAATGTCGCCAGTTCAAAATTGTGTTAATAAATTTGTCAAGAATACAAGACGAACAGGTACGTTGTGTTAGATGCAGAGACAATAGACAGTAGCTAGGGGCAGCGTAGAACAAGTGACTATTGATAAAAATAAACAGCCCTGGTGGTTAGACTAGTCTTATATCAAAGATACATCGATTAGTTTCACCAGTCCTACGGGCCTTATCAAGGGTTAGGAAACCAGAAGAACAGCACAGTAAATGAGCTAGTAATCTTAGAGACAGCGTCAGACTATATAAGAGAAAAAATGATGGCGCGAGAGAAGATTTATTTCAAAAGTTGCCTATGAACATTGTTATTATGGAAGATGACCCGCCTCAGAGGGAAGGTTGGGCATGAATTATGATTTTCAGCGGATTGATGACTAGCTGTAAATAAACATCATCTTTGTTGTTCACCGCTGTTTTAGTGCAGTACTTTTCGCCAGATAATCTCCATCCCATCATCTGTCTGTCGTGTGATGTTATATCGTCAAGATTTGTTTTAACATAGCATCATCAACACCTAGCTGCCCACTGCGGGACAGTGAGACGAGTCCCACTATACGACAAGTACCATCAACACTAACATCATCCACTGTCCGGCCACACCTTTATGAAATCGTCATTTATCTATGTATATTCTCAGTGGATTTTTAAATCATTTCTTTATTTGCATTGTTTTTGTTGATATTTCTGTAAAGTTGCTATGTTGTGTATAATGTTTCATTTTCCTTTGAGTGTTTTAAAATTTGTATTTTTGTTTATCATTTCTTTACTTGGTACTATTCGTGTTACTGTTTTAGGAAACCAGTTCTTTATTTGTTTTTATTTTTACTTCTTTTTTTTATCATTTCTTGACTTGTCTTTGTCTGTGCTGAAACTTTCATCTTTTCTTTACCCGTATTTTTATCTGTTCAGTTTTTTCCCTTCCAAAACTACTCCCTTTTCTTGTATTAAATTTGTTGATATTTTAAACTAATTTCTTTATTATATGTTCTTTAATATCTTTGTGTTTAATATCACTTCTTTACTTTATGTGGCTCTTCTCTCCTGTGGTGCAATAAGAGGCAGAGGGTAAGTTGGAGAGAAAGAGGAACTCAGACATAAACTATACAATAATGGTCAAGAACGCGAAAAAAAAAAAACACACACACACAGTGTGTACGTGTGTGTTAAAATTAGAACTCTGGAAGTGTTATAATAACAGTACAGTTGTAAAAAAAGAAGGAACCCGTTACACTCCTATTGAGGCATAAGCGGAATATGGTGTTAGGCCCATATTTTCTTAACCATCGGCGTACTAGGGGTGATGTGGTCAGCATCACGCTGGCCGTCTTAACTTCCCCAGAGTTGCTCTTGATTACCGATTCATGAGGCTGGGTCGAGCCTGGAGCCGTTTGTGGTCTAAAAAATCCCACCTCAACTGGGGATCGAACCACCGAGGCAGTGCACTGTAATGTCCGTTAACATTTTCAAACTAAAAATGAAGAAAAAAAAACTAACAATGTACAAACAATTCTTTGAATGCTCCGGGGTAATTACCGGGGGTCTTTGAAGGCTCCAGGGTAATTACCGGGGGTCTTTGAAGGCTTCAGGGTAATTACCGGGGGTCTTTGAAGGGACAAAGGGAGAATAGGACTAATGCTCCTTCATGCATGTCGTAGTAGGCGACAAAAATGATCCACTGGATGGCGCGGGAAACTTCGTCATATAAATTAAATGTCAACAGAAACAATCACTGCAAATGAATGCTGTCATGCAGGCTTCCAGTAAGGGAACCAGCTACAATAGTGTCTCTATGCTCCATGAATAGCTAAGAAGGAATTGATTATAACGATTCTTGAAAGAAATGAGTTGTGAACGTTATAATTCCACGGGCACAAGCCTTCTTTCTTATTTTCACTTTTTCCACGTCCTCAGACTTCCCCTATCAAATTCCGCTCCTCCGAGCCCCGTCACCCGTCTTCCGTGTGCAGCACCCACTGTGGCAGACGTCAGTACATGGAACCGATCCGTGGAGATCCCTGCTGCTGGTACTGTAGAGACTGCCAAATGTACGAATACAGACCTGTTGATACAAGGTACAGCGTTTCTTATTACACCTCATTTTATTATTGTCCCACCTGTAACAAATTATATCAACTTGCAATCTTGTCATGGCGCATTTTCGGGAAATCGCAGGAAATTCCGCCTGTTGCGGCGTGGAAACTAAATTGCACGTCTATTGAAATAACAGGTATTTCTTCTCATCTCTTCATTGTGTGTGTTCTAGAATAATCATGCCTTTTTTTTTTTTGACCACATTTCTGGAATTTTCCCCCATTTCTGTTAAACAGAGTTCAACGCGCAATGCACCTCAGTTTTATTTGTATATACTCGTATTTAGCCACAGAAGCATAATTCCACTTCATAGATAAACTTTCTGTACTTTCGTGCCACTATTTGCGTGTCATTGATTTACTTCTAAAGGAAAATGGAAATTAGTCAAATAACCAAAAATGAATTAGTGTCGTCATCAGGACATGCAGCAGAAAAACACAACATAATTATTCCCCCCCCCCCCCCACCCCCTTTTTTTCCTCTCTTTGCTTACTGTTTTGACGGGTTACTTGCCCCCATTTTGGGAAAGAAGTTTGTTATAAGATCATTTCTGGAAATTCTGACGAATAAAAGAAAGCTAGTAAGAATGCAGCGTTTCGGTTTTACGCCTTAATCAGCACAGATTACAAACTTATCGAAGTGACAATACAGTAGGATCTATACAGTCGGGCTATCATACAATAAGCAATTGTAATGAAAGTAGAAATAAGGATATTACTAAAGGCAAGGGGATTTTCTTTGCGTTAGGAAATATATGGAGATCAAGAGAAATCTAGCCTAACATAAAAATAATCTTCAACTCAAATGTCAAGTCAGTCCTACTGTATGGAGAACAACAACAAAAAACTACAACCAAGTAGCTACAGACTTTCATAAGTGGTTACTTGTGTAGACGGATTGACAAGATCCCTAATATGAAATCGATGACAAGAAGCAGACAAGTGCCGGTAGAACAACAGATGAGAAGAAGACGCTGCCGATGGATAGGGCACACGCCGGGAAAGCCTTTTGAAAGCAATACAAGACCGTCCTTTTTTTCTAGAATCTCTAGGGTAAGAGAGTTAGTGGAAGACCCAAGAACACACGAAGAAGAGATTTGGAGGCATATATGAAAGACATGAGGAAGCCATGCCAAGACATTGAGCTGACGGCACGAGACTGAGTCGCCGATAGTCCGTAAACAGGCAGAAGCTAGAGAGATATGATTTTACACAAGAATATTCGACAGCTAAAAAAAAAAAAAGTTACTAGAGTATCCTGAAAGAGGCCGTGGGCAAGGGAAGCTTATTGTTCATATTACTTACTTATTTAGTCGTTCCCCTTCTACCATGAGATGTAGAGGTTTGGAAGAGAGAGCGCCAGACTATCCTATCGGCTGTCTTCCTTCTGGCCTGGTTCCATTCTAGTCCTCGGTCCTTCAAAGATTGTCTAATGTTCTCCTCTCAGCGGACACTCGGGCGTCCTGGGTGTCTGGATTCCTGGCTCTTTGTTTCCCATGCTTGTCGTGGTAGCCTATCTTCTCCCATTCTGCAGACATGGCCAAACCATCTTAGTTGGGACTGTTCTACATGGGTCTGCAGGGGGTGGGATTTAAGGCCTTGACGTATCGTCTGGTTGCGGACCATTTCTCTTCTTGTTACTTCAACCACCTTCCTCAGATACCTCATTTCTGAGGTTTGGATCTGGCTTTTGTGGGTTGTCATTGCCCATGACTCGCATCCATATGTCAAGACTGGGACGTAGTTGGAGCGGTATACAGCCATCTTCGTTTTCTTACCAACCTCTCTCTTGCTGAGGAATCTTCGATTTATGGCCTGAAAAAGTCTCCCAGCTGCTGCTTTTCGAGTGGCCAACTCTTCTTTGATGCCTCACTTTCGGTCTATAATAGCTCCGAGGTATTTAAAGTGGTCGATCTGCTCTAGGACCTGTTCTCCCAGCTAAAGGGCGGCACAGAGAAAATATACTGGTGTCACAGATGGAAATAGTGCAGCAGTGATCATCCACTTTTGTCCCTCCCCTTCTAGTTTAATTTCTGCTACAGGAACGCCGGATTCACTCGTGCAATTGACATGTGAGCCGTTTGACAATTAAGCACGGTGGAACAGAGAGAGCGCGGAGCATGGCGAAATAGATTCTTTGATCAGGGGCGATGTTAAGTCTGAGACGAACCTTGGATTGTAAAACTTTCAGGGGAATTAATTGCGTAGCTGATATTCGGCAAGGCGGAAATGATGAAAGTCAAGCCAAAGAGGTTGTCGGCGGCATAGGTGGTAAAATTACCTTTGATTCAAGAATCGAACGGCAAATGGGCTCGGGTCTGGCAGTAGGTGTGACTTTCGCATTAAAGAGGGAAAGAACTTAATTTACGGATATATACCATGTCTCTCCGATAGCCATGATCAGGTGTTCAGAAATCTATCTGAAATTCACTAGCTCGATATCTTAGATTTCTCGTACAGAGTGAAAATTATTAGATTTTCGTGGAGTGTTTCATTTTTCTGATTGCGGTAATTTATATATTAGCCCCTTTAAGTGATTTAGTGTGTTTAAAGTTTTCGTTATATTTCACTGAGATTTTCTGTGCTAATTAAATACTAAATCTTTTTCAGCCGTAAAACGAATTTAATTACTCGCTATTTCCCAGTAAGAGATGTTTTTAATTGACTAGTACATACATTAAATAACTGTCTGCTGACGGTATATATTATTTACTTCTATCCATTTTATGTAATTTTTTTTTAAATGCCTAGTGTTCATATCACGCGTTAAAAACGATAGGATAAGCTAGACACGCGTGTTTTAAATCTAATTTATAACGGAGTGATGAAGAGGTCCTATTTTAACACGTGTTAGATATGATATTGATAATTTGGTTAAATGTTTATATTTTCTTTCCTAAAATCTAGGCTGATCAACCTGAGTACTAGCGGCTTTTTTATGGCCATATGAACTTAAGATCATGCGAACTTATAATATTATAAGCATCCAGGGATATTTAATATTGTTGAGCTTCTTGCTGTGACCTGTGTGGTCCAATTTTCCTCATTTTCATGAGAGAAATCAGAATAGAACCATAAAATTATAATATTAACTGGACCAGAACTATTACCAGATTTACTTATATCAATCTCATCAGCTAGCTGTGGCGAAATATATTGTCAGCAACATTTGTGTAACTTAACCTAGCGTCTCAGCCACCTGAGGCTAAACAACACAGGAACTATATATGTTCTATCCATCCTACGTCGGCGATCACCACGCATGAACCTTACTCCAACCAACTGAAGGCATAGATAACGTATTGTATCCAGGACAAATTAAATCACCGACTCTAGCGACTCCCGTGAAATTTGCAGTCAGCAATTACGGCGAGTCTGGGGCTGATTTGGCAAAACTTAAATTTGACATTAAATAGTCTTATTACGGTATTTATTAGTGTATTTCCTTGGAATGCCTGCGATAACTACTGGGGTAAGCAAAAATCTGAAAGTGGCCACTGAATGGGTGTAAATTGAATGAACAGAGAAAGAAACTTATGTCTTTTGTTAACATCATATACTTATGTGGTTTCTTCTTTCTTTTTTTATCTCACTAATCTGAGTAGTCACGGGATAGATTACATTAGGAACCTATTCTTTTCCCATACTGACTATTTCATAACTTATTAACTTTTGATCTCTTGGGTTAATTAAACTCTGTTGGGATCGTCTTTTCTTTTCCTTTACCGGAGGGGGAGAACCTATTTGATTAATTTATTCTTTTGCAATTTTTACTAAACCATGATCTAGTGATGTATATGCTTATTGTTGTGATCTTCTATTGATAATAAACTTTATTAAACCTTTAGTTATCGTGTCGGTCAACCCCTATCCATTATATGTTATTCATAGTTTGTTTTCACGTTCGTGTGTATTTGTCACAGAAGTGTGTGCATTTGAGTGTAGTGTAACTTGTATGTCGTACAAGGAGAGAAAGTGCGTCTGATTTAAATATCGTCGTCCAGATAGGCTGGATTAGATAAATTATTCTATTCAGAGACTGTCCTTTCTCTTACACGATCACCTCGTGATAAAACTATTTCTTACCCCTTACTTTCACATAGTTATCACTATCACCTCTGCTCAGACAGGGCTATAAACATCTATTACCTATCTGATAAAATCTACGACAACTGGGAAACTTTACATTATCTTTCTTTTTCTTGTATCCTTAGCCGCTGACTGACAAAGCGATCAGTGGCCTTTCCGCCTAGTGGCGTCTTGTAGGGCAGCAACAAACTCCCTCCACTGTGTCCAAAACCATGGAGTGAAAATACGTAAATCAAAACAAAATCGGTTTAAAAGCCCGGGGATAGGAGGTTGTAGACAGACATGATCACCTACACCTTCTTCTTCTTCCATCCTTAGCCATTGACCGTCAAAGCAGACAATGGCCAATCACGCCTAGTGGCGTCTTAAGGGCAACAACAAATTGATTTTATTTGCCGTTGTTTCCCACCATGCCTAGTGGCGTCTTTAGGGCAACCACAAATTAATCTTTATTTGTTGTTGTTTCCGTAATCAAAGTGACTGGAAAACAGGTGATCAGCCCATTCATAAATACATTAATTAACTATATTGTGTAGTTTCGTACATTTGTTGTTGTTGAACTAGGGATGCTGAGCTTCTCGCTGTTTAGCAGCCAATACCAAATTGAAGACTCCTTGGTATTATCTACACTGTAGATCTAGGCTTTTCTGCCATTCCGAAACGTGCTGAGTTGAAGTCATGAGCTCCAGTTCCTCTAGCCTGGATCGCATTTAAAAAGAATCATCACATCTGGTCCCAAGCTAGGAGGAAGAAGCGCGTGGCATACTGTGCATTCCTCGCCATCCAAGAGGGCTCTCCAAATATTCAGAGCTAAACTACTGTACTCTGGTTCATGGTTTTCCCAAGGAATTCTCACATCCTGCACAGAGCCACTTCTCAGCTCCCCCTGCCTATCATAGGTCCATACTGAGATCCTCCTGCAAGCAGTCAACCAGGTAAAAGCCAGAGTTATGTCTGTGGCTCAAGTGACTTTTCCAAGCTTAGTGTGTAATGTAGGGTTCTCAACAAGTTCCACCACAGTGAGAATCCCTGGAAGTGTGTGAATGTAGGCCTTATTGAAATATTTATTCTAGAGAAAAAGTGGATTTGCTTAATTTTTATGTTATCTTATAACGTCTTTTTAATACGTGTACACCACTACGTATCCCTGTGTTGTTCCGGGGGGCTCTTATGGGACAAAGAAAGAATAAGGCCACTGCACCATCAGGCGACTAATATATTAGGGTGTGTGGGGGCTGGCAACCTCATCATGGACAACACATTACCACAAACAACGACTGCTGTAAGAGCTTGTGAATGCTTTGTGTAGGCTTACTGCTCGGGGACCCGCCGCAGTGGTGGCTCCATATAGAGCGAAAAGGAGGAGTACGATGATATCACTACGAAATTTGGAAGTCTTCGAATTTAGGACACTAGTTGGAATTTTTCTTTCATGGCTTTTGATTGTGTATATACCATTATTATCCTATATATCAAATCCCAGTTTTTTTTTCTGTCAGTAACGCTAAGGGATGCAACTTTGCTTGAAAGTTAGACATTAATTGTATTGTTTCCCTTATATGTACTCTCCCGAAAATAGTAACACTTGCCAAAGAACAATGCGCAAATGACGGTGTGCACAAAAATATATTTATAGAATGTATGATCCCGTATACACACATTGGGATCCTCTCTGCTGCTACGTAGTTCGTGCACTGTTGTGATGTACAGTGGGTTTTTTAATACTTTTGAATAAGTAAAATTGCCGTTAGGCTTTGGTGCTTTTGAATGTAATTCCCGTCTTATGACGGGCTTTTACACTAGTGGCTAAATAAAATATCAATATCTGTTTTCCAGATGCGAGGAATGCCCACTCGGAACAGTGCCCAGTGATAACATTACCTTCTGCATTGAGATACCCCCAGTATATCTTCACTACACAGACGCTATCGCCCTGGCAGCTATGACTTTTGCCTCCCTTGGCATTATAGCAACGCTTGCCACTGCAGTGGTGTTTCTGAAGAACAAAGACACTCCAGTTGTTAAGGCTTCTGGAAGAGAGTTAAGCTTTGTACTACTCCTTGGAATATTTCTTTGTTATACCATGACGTTTTTGCTTATTTCTAAGCCAAGCAAATACGTCTGCGGATCCCAAACCGTGGGCATCGGATTTTGTTTTTCAGTCTGCTACTCGGCAATCCTCACAAAAACCAGCAGAATATCCCGTATTTTCAGGGCGGGGAAGAGAACAGTAAAGCGACCAAAATTCATCAGTCCCGAATCCCAGCTGGTCATCTGTGCAAGTCTGGTGGCTTGCCAGGTAATTATAAGCCTAATATGGCTTCTGACAAGCCCGCCAAAAGCCGTGCCGTTTTTTGCCAGAAGAGACGACCACCAGCTCGTCTGCGAGGCAGCCATTGGCTTCGCTTACATGATAGGATTTTCTTACCCGATATTTTTAGTCCTGGTATGTACCATATACGCAGTCATGACCAGGAAAATCCCAGAAGCCTTCAACGAATCAAAATACATCGCTTTTACCATGTACACCACGTGCATAATTTGGGCCGCATTTGTGGTTATTTATCTTGGGACATCGCACAGCATTCAGGTCAGACTGGCAACTATGTGTTTCTCCATCAGCCTTAGTGCCTCGGTGGCACTTATTTGTATGTTCACTCCAAAACTGTACCTAATTTTGTTCAGACCGGAGAGAAACGTACGGCAGAGCATGATGGGTAAGAATACGCACGTGAAGTTGAATAACTGCTCGTCCAGCAACTTAAGGATTGACTCGGGCACACAGAGTGATGGTAAGTGACAACTGTTTGTATGTTTCTTTGCCTGCAGTACACCGGTCATTTTGTTTGATTTGCAGATGACAGTTTGGCTGCAGCATACAAGCTCGTTTGTATGCTTGTTTGACTGCAGTAAAGCCGTTTGTATGCATGTTTGATTGCAGATATCACGCCTATTTGTATGCTTGTTTGACTGTAGTATAACAGTTTGTAAGTTTGTTTGATTGCAGTACATACGTTTGCATGCCTTTTAGATTGCATTACAACCGTTTGTATGCTTGTTTGCATGATGAATAACACTAACAGTTTGTATGTTTGATTGCAATAAAACATATGGTATGCTTATTTGATTGCAGTACAACCGTTTGTATGCTTGTTTGACTCGCAGTAAAATAGTGCGTATATTTATAGTATAACAGTCTGCATGTTTATTTGATTGCAGTATAACAGTTTGTATGTTTATTTGATGTGGTATAACAGTTTGCATGTTCTATTTGACTACAGTACATCATTTTGTTTGCTTGTTTGACTTCAGTACTACCGTTTGTATGCTTGTTTGACTACATGCAACCGTTTGTATGACTTGTTTGCCTACAGTACAACTGGTTGTTTGCCTATAGTACATCTATTTGTATTCTTGTTCGACTACAGTACATCTGTTTGTATGCTTGTTTGACTACAGTACATCTGTTTGTATGCTTGTTCGACTACATGTAGTACATCTGTTTGTATGCGTGTTTGACTACAGTACATCTGTTTTTATGCGTGTTTGACTACAGTACATCTGTTTGTATGCTTGTTCGATGTCGTAAATTTAGATAGGTATAGCGATTTATTTGGTCCCGTCTAAATAGAACAGAAAAAGTGGGTTTATCTGAGAAAAAAAGTGTTAGAATAGATTCCACGAGTGAATAGATTAAGGTGAAGATGTCTCTGGAATGAGTGAATTCTCTAGTCCAGCCTATCTATACGACTATCTTTAGAAGAAGACGATCTATCACACTTCCCTATAATGTTAATTATAAGTTATCCACACACACAGACAGAGTTATGTGACAACAAGACACACAAACGTGAAAACCATGGCAAATGGAGATTGGGTATGGGCTGGGCTGACGAACACAATTAATTAAGTTTTTGTTTAGTTTATTATCAATTAAACTCTTCACAACATCAAACATATAGAAATAAAAAAAAAATCATAGGTTACAGAATTATGAAAATAACCCCATAAGTGCCTTCCCCACTGTTGAGAAAAGATCCCGCAAGAGGTAAATAACCCAAAAGGTCAAAGATTAACACTAGGGTGTAGGATGGACAGTATAGTAAAGAACAAAGTTTTTACTTGAGCTATCGCAGTAAAATAATCAGGTTAGCAAACAAAAAAGAAAAGAGAGTGGGTACAATGATTAAAAAAAAAAAAATTCACTCCTCTTTCTCTCCTCTGTCAATCTGTGACCACATACAATCTCGCTTACCTACTAGTTGGTTAACAACCTCTTGAACACAAACATCAAGGAACATGTATCAAAATCCAGTGTTGTGCTTCTCCGAAATGAGCCCAGTTCCTCCACGAATAATTAATTTTCCTAATGGGGAACGCCTACTTTGGTGGTGCTTATTGGATTTGATAATGTCCCATCAGATAGTTCATGTAGCAAAATATAAACCACGATCTAGTGTTCACAGTAGACAGTATTTCCAATAGTTAAAGGAACCATCTGGTTGGTAAACTGTTAATTAAAAAAAATGCTAATGAGGGTATATCATATCGGTTTTTCTCTCTGGGGTTGAGTGCCGATTATGAAACAATGTATTCCCCTGGATAAATCCACTTTGAAACACAATTGTCAGAAGTCAGAAAAGATATGTAATATGTATATATTTGGCCACAGCGGGCTGATAAAATTGAATGCAAAATCTGGGTATTTTTGTATGTCCAGTTATTATTCTTATTGTTTATAGTTTTGGACTCTCTCTCTCTGGATGAAGCAAGAGGACCAAACAGGTCAACATCGAAGACCCGATACTAAATAAGAAATGTTACTGGTGCTATTAGACCGCTGGCAGCTGGTTTGTGATTCGAGTGCTAGATAAGGAAGAAAAAAACATATATAAACTGCTACTCATCTGTCCGTTTGTTTTCCGCTATGGCATGTCGGGAAAGAAGGGTATGTGCCCTCTCCCGTATTGACTGCGAGAAAAAGAACAGCGCACAAAGTCCTTTATTCAATTGTCGTAGATTTTTGATAGGAGAATTAAGACTTGGGTTGGTCCCTTCTGAATAGATTAGCATAAGTGATAGTCACAGTGAGAAGTAGTAATAGCAATAGATTTTCCACGAGTGAGATGGTAAAAATGTGATAGAGGCTGTCTCTGAAATCAAGAAAATCTTCTCTCTTTCACCTATCTTCTATGACAGATTTAGATTTAGTCAGACAGTCTACACACATATATATGTAATATATATATATATATATATATATATATATATATATATATATATATATATATATATATATATATATATCCACTCACATACATACACACATATAAGACGACAGTTAGACGTACAGACGTGGGAAAAACTATAACATTGATTATATGAATAGTTTGGGAAAACGAACTGACCAACACGCTGGAATAAATTTTATGAGTAGTTTATTTATCAAGACTAAACTTCTCTCACAACATATCAAATCACATCAAGCATATACAAAAAAAAAACATACACAAAAATCAGAAATGCTACCAGAATTATAGACCCGTTGGTATGATCCTTCCCTCGATGGATAGCCCACAGTCCCGTTAGAAGAAAGTGATAGCCCAAAGAGTCACAGATACATATGATTTAGTCTAAAATTCTTCCCCTTTAAGGTATGAACAGACTGGATACTCTGATCTAGTATAAGGGAATATATAGATATATAGTTAGGAATACCTTGCATAAAGAAATGTTACAATTGTGAGTGAATCAACAAAGAACATCCCTCAGTCTACTTTCACTCGGTTCTTTCATCAGGGCCCTGTCGTGCATTTCTCACTTTCTTACCCTATAACTTGCCGTTGTTCACTGTCTGGCGCATGCTATGACACAATCTGTTTTATCGTTTGGTGAAGCGAATACCCAGCTCTGCAGATCTTGGTTTCATCCAATTTGTCCGGGGAGCGTTCTCTTCAAGCGATAAGTTTATTCAGATTTTAAGTTAGTGTCACTTTATCAGTTCAGGTAAGAATTAGTGTAAGCGGGTTCACTGTGTCAGAATCACGAGGTTTCCACTACTTAGGGGGAAAAAATCAGGTTTGTAACTTTCGATCAAAGGTAGCCTTCTTGGTCACACCACAAGTTGACAAAAATTGCGGAAAAAAACGTTACTGTTTATAATAGTTTACTTGCCACCCGGCTGCACTGTTCTTAAGTTTTTTCTCAGGAAGAATCAAAATCAGGCACAAGAGGCCCGTTATCTCATTTAACCGTTAAAGTACTCGTAAAGATTTTGCACCAAGCCACTCTAAGGTAAATGTTTTAGTTCTTCACAGATATCACTCATACGTACTTAGCGCTGGCAAAGTTTGGGTACCACAGTTTCACTATATATAAATGGAAAAAACACATATCAAATAATTATACATACTATGTACTCGGATATAACTGATAATTTTAAATTGCAAGCGTAGTGCTTGACTTATCATTTAAAACTCCCGCGAAGTAAGTTATATTTAAAAATCATCTATCCTCATGAATTAGGAATACGTGCGTATTCCGTCTACACTCATGAGGCTTCTAGCATTTATAAGTTAGTTTAGAAAGTTTATTCTCGTCTGATTATTTTAGCAGTTAAATTAAATTCACTATAGCTACATTGTTGTTTAAGCTAGAAATTATAATTTATTCTGTTTTCCACTGAAACACGTCACTAGAAAATAATACAGACTTATGTATTAAGCGCTCTGCACCAAATCTAACTAGTGAAATAAAATAAGCGATTTTATCACTTTAAACACTTCACAAAATACTAGAATATAATATATGATATTTTACCTCCAAACAGAACTACAGTTTCACGACGACTAGGATAATTCACTAGCACGAGTGATTCTGTCTACTGCAAGTTGGAGAATGAAAATCTACTTTAACCTTCTGGTTAATATCTCTCAAACAGACAAAGAGGTGAACGTTTATTTCGCGAAACAAAATAATCCCCCTTTCCGTCTATAACAATTACGGTAACTCCAAGAGGCTGTTGTAACTGCCACTTTGCATCTCTGACACCTCCGTCTAAGAAACGGCCGTGGCGCTACGTGTCAGATGCAAATGTAGACAACTTGTCTGCAATGCAGGGGCAGTTTTCACACCTACGCCGAGAAATGACCATTCTGAGCGAAAGCGTGATGGCGCCTTCTCCACCCTGACACTGAGAATCTACCGAGTAAACTACGTGTCAGATGCAAAATACCAGACAAATGTCTGAAACTGCGCTGAGGAGATGTCGGCTATCGCGCCTCACTGAGCGTTCAGCCGATTCAACTCGTTGTGGCAGGTGAAAACGCAGACAAATTTGTCGCCTATAGGTCTGGCGAAAGCGAATATTCACGGTGTATTTCGTCAATCTGCAGCGATTGACCGAATGCATTCTCACGCCAAATCGTCTGGTGCTAGGGACTGACGCGTTACGTAAGGAGTTACTCGTTAAATCAGCCATGAAATGCGTTTCTAAATGAGAAAAGAAACTGGCGAAAGTGAGAATGGGAAAAAAAATATTTT
This sequence comes from Oreohelix idahoensis, assembly GCA_024509875.1. Taxonomy (NCBI): domain Eukaryota; kingdom Metazoa; phylum Mollusca; class Gastropoda; order Stylommatophora; family Oreohelicidae; genus Oreohelix; species Oreohelix idahoensis. Next base: position 152,793 of record JAMPIV010015621.1, read on the forward strand.
TCGCAAACGAATGGGTGCGAAAAATACAGGAAAAAGGTAAAGAGAGATAATAAATAGAGAATACGGGTGAAAGAAAAAGAAGAGGATATAGGCAATTTAATGATCATAAAACCTATGTGACATCAATTTATCTATATGCGCACTTTAACAAAACCTGCCTGACACTACTAGCTAGTTGATTGTCGGCTGTTGTTTAGTCACATAACATTACTCTAGTCAGTTATTTAATTACACACGTTGAAGTATAAATGAATTCTATTTGGTCACTGATCCGTCACACTTAATAATACTTAGTCCGCTAAGCCGTATTTTCTTGTGTAAGAGAGAAAAATTGGGTATTAGGAATTACAATACTCTGAACGAATGGCAAGAAATATCTATGCATTAGGTTATTTCACTTAGTTTTAACCGCTAGGGAATTATATTTAATAAAATGGTACCTAACACATTTTAACGCTTAAGCACAATTTCTATTACCACAAATCAGAAATTTAAATTCCCACGGGACAATTTAACACAATTAGTGAAGAAAAGGTACTAGTCAGTCGTGCTTAGATTCTCCAAGAATTTCTGAGTGACTCTAATAATGACTTTACGAGGACGGAGTATTTATACAGAAATGGTGTTTTTTCACTAAAGAATGCTTTAAGTCACGCCTTCGGCCGTATCAGGGAAAATCTACGGTTCGACTCCCGAAGTAAAGGATTCTACGGTTCGCTCCTTCGCTACGCCAAAACGACATCAAAAAGACCTGGCCATGCTAGCAGGCCTTCTTTGATTATCTCCGCCTGCCGTAGATCAGATAAATTACGTCCCCTGGGATCACGGACATCAAACAGTTACACTGCAAATTTCTGCCCGTCTTTTCCCTCTTCAAAGAATCTAATTATCTCTACGCGCTCTTCTGTCTGATCTGTCACTATCGATGATTGACATCTCAGCTCGCTCGAGAACTCAGGTACCCCCCCCCCCCCCCCGGTTCTCTCCCCTTTTGTTAAGACGGTCGGGTGCGAAAATTTGTAAACGCTTATTAGCGCATGTATACAGAAAAGATAGGCGTGGCTTCAAAATATGCGTTGCAAAACAAAAATACTAATGAGGAAACAAGGTAGTCGGATTCCTGAGGATCTATTTACATATTCACGTCACATTCGACTACAGTACATCTGTTTCAGTGTTTGTATGCTTATTTGACCTCAGTTCGTTTGTTAATTCATAGTCGCTTCTGTACAACGGAAGAGTATACTGCAGTAATAGAAAACAAACAGTGACTTGAGGAAAGCTGATTTATCAACTTCGTGTTTTAAATTTGTATCTGTTTTTGTTTCCAGATTACCAGATGACAAGAAGCTCAAGTTCCTTCAGTAGTGCCTACAGCAGGTCCACGAACGCCACACAGACCATCAGCAACGGCAACAGCATTAGTACCCAGACAATGGACGTCATGGAAGACTCAAAATTTTACGACGATGATGTAGAATTATGATATGAGTATAGTTTTATTGAGTACTCGCCATTCTTGACTATTTGAACGGAGCAGACTTTAATAAACGAGTGCTTGCTCTAATTAGAAACACTGAAATGGTACGACAAGAGCACTAATGTCGGACTGATGGCAAGATCATTAATGTGAAACTGACGACAAGATCATTAATGTGGAACTGATGACACGATCGCCAATGTGAAACTGACGACAAGATCACCAATGTGGAACTGATGACACGATCACCAATGTGGAACTGATGACACGATCACCAATGTGGAACTGATGTTTTCCACTAAAATACAATGGAGTGACAGAAAAGTATCTGTGCAGCCACCAATACCAAAACAAATGCGTGTGCTTATTGAAATTCAACAGTTAATTTGCACCCATTATTATTATTAGCCGTTGTTCAACTAGGGCTGCTGAGCTTCTTGCTCTTTTGCGAAGGCTCCTTGGTATTGCCTACATTGTAGATACAGGCTTTTTTGCCATTTCGAAATGCAATGAGTTGAAGTTATGAGCTCCAGTTACTCTAGCTTGGCTTGCATTTAAGGGATGATCACATCTGGTCCCAAGCTAGGATTTAGAAGCATGGGGCATACTGTGCATTCCCCACCATCCAAGGGGGCTTTCCAAATATGCAGAGCCAAAACACTGGTTCTCCCAAGGCATTGTCATGTCGTACACAGAGCCACTACTCAGCTCTCCCTGCCTAAAATGTTTTAGGCACGCATGAAATATTACACACATAAAGGTTACTGATCAATAAGCAAATACCTGTACAGTAATGAGAAACACCTCTGCAACAGATAGGATCATACATATATCTAGGCACCAATATAGACACGAGTTGGAGACTGTGATATCAAAATATGGATACAAAAGACCAGAAAGACTTTGAGCAGAGGGCACATTACAAGTAGACTTGGCATGCATCTGTTGAAGACATATGCTCCTTATGGAACTCATGGGCAATTACTAAAATAATAAACAGCCATCAGTGTCCTATTAATTGGCAAGGGCCTGCCATTATTTTGTTCCCTTACAAACTTTCACTGAACATACTTCATTAGGTATTGGTTAGAGCACATTGAACGGACTTGATAAGGTATTGGTGGGAGCACAGTGATCATACTTGATGATTAGGTATTGGTAGGAACACAGGGATCGTACTTGATTAGTTAGGAGCACAGTGAATATACGTGATTAGGTATTGGTAGGAGCACATTGAACATACTTGATTAGGTATTGGTAGGAGCACAGTGAATGTACTTGATTAGGTATTGGGAGGAGCACAGTGAATGCACTTGATTAGTTAGGAGCACAGTGAACATACATGATTAGGTATTGGTTGGAGCACATTGATCATACTTGATTAGGTATTGGGAGGAGCACAGTGAACACACTTGATTAGTTAGGAGCACAGTGAACATACATGATTAGGTATTGATAGGAGCACAGTGAACATACTTGATTAAGTATGGGTGAATGCATTTGACTAGGTATTGATAAAAAAAAAATATATAAACTTCTACTGAACAACAACCAAACCAAAAAAAAGTTTTCTGTGTACATTTTGTCCCAAAGAATGTCATATTTGGACTCAATTTTCTGTAACAGCATTATTCATATACAAGCATCCGGTATCATTTTTCTAACTATCCAGAATTATTGGTGAATAAAAAACAAACTAATAATTAAAATGCTTGCCAAGTAATCGTCAAGGCCTAAAATCCCACCCCCTGCAGACCTAAGTAGAACAGTCCCAACTAAGATGGTTTGGCCATGTCTGCAGAATGGGAGAACATCAGCTACCACGACAAGCATGGGAAAAACGAAACTTGATACAGCATCTATGTCTGAACCCCAGCCTTCCACATCTGGTACGAGTCACGACTATCATATCACATCAACTGCATCTTCCCCTAACCGATAAATAAATAAGGAATTAAAAGATACGCTTTGGACAGAAAGAAGGATTGCAGAAAAGAAATGTGAGATAGGTGTAACAAGGATCAAACCAAGGACCATTGCCTTGCTGTGAAAGGATGCACAGCCAATTAAGTTTCATTGGCCATGGTCATTCTCATGACACCTACACAAGCGTGGTATATAGGACCCGTGGATGACCTAGACATTTAAAGACTAAATCCCCAATAAAGCTTTTCTATCAGAAAGAATAAACCAAACAAAGGCCAAAATACTTTGTCTGGTAAGTGTGTAGAGAAAGATGAACAATGTAGACTGGTTAGTTTAAGTCAAGGAAAGATATTTACTCTGATGATGATGATGACGACATTATGCAGTTGATGTGAATCAGCTCAATAAATTATTTCTTGTTTTTCAAATACAATTTAGACCTGGCTATCCGAATTCTGGATAAACCCCACTTCCCGAACATGCCGGATAAATGGTCTCATACCTACATTTGCATTTTCATCTAATCTTTTAAAATATAACAAAAAATACACTGATTACAAGTTACATGTTTCCCTATACACCAGCTATACCTAAGTAAAACAGTACCCCAGACTAATAAATGAAATATGGTCATGTCTGCAGAATGGGATATAAATTATCAATTAAATATAAAGCCTAATAAATACATATAATAAAGAAAAGAGCAACGGTAAAATGACAGTGCTATCACAAAGAATGTACTCGAAATCCCCCTTGTTTTCTGCTTCGTCTGCAAATTGTAACGCTTTCACGTTGATAGTAAAGCTTACTGTATTATTACCCGCCTTCTTCAATGAAACGTGTGCTGTATTTCTTGGAAAAGCATTGAGACGTACTGCGTAATGACCTAAATTAACCCTAACATTAATTATACTGCGTTACCAAAACGAACGAACAGATGGACTAAAGGGATAAAAAGAGAAGGGAGAGGCAGAAAGCCGAACACTAAACCCGCTTCGCGCGATACACAATTACTACCATCACGCGTGTAAGTCTACATGCACTAATTTTTTTTCAGACGGACAGTGATAAAATACACTACCCTTTCCCAGAGTTAGGTTTATAAATCATAACAGACTCTTATTAGAAAAGACAACATTATATGGGTTTACGTTTGAACACATAACAGTACCCAGACAGCACATCTTCTAAACAGGAGATAGAAGAAATTGCATATTTTGAACGCAGCCACGTAGCTCCTTTAAATTAGTATTTTTGGGTTCCTTAGGGTTTGCTGACAAATAATATGTAAAACGTTACGCAAATAGTCCAGGAATTAATAAATTATACCCAAAATAAAATATTGGGGGTGCCTGACAGCATAAAATCATTTCTGCTCATAAGATTTTTTTTTAACGTGTTTGAAAAAACCTTACGTTACATAAATAGCCTACCATGTAAACTCCAAATTGATTGGAGCGCAACAAATGAAAGCCTAACCACGATTGGTCGGGCTATAAATACTATCTTGGTTGTTGGGGGAGACGGGAAAAGATAACATTTTTTCAAACACTTGTCGAAACGTGGCTCATTGGCCAGTCTCGCTGATATACACACTTGGGAGCGTTAGTTCGAGACCACTAATTCAAATAAGCTTGATAAAGCGACAGTACGTTGAAGCCAGCTCACATTTTTGCTAAAATAAAAGCCTGGAACATAGGCAGAGCGGAATTTGTGCCAGTTTGTGCCAGAATTCATTGCTAATCAACGTATCTGTGTTTATTTCCATGAAATTGTGGGACAGTGGTCTTGATGGTACTGAGCAGCATCTGGTCAGAGATTTGCTGAATCCAGTGTCGGACAGCATACTCCTTGGTCCTTTTAGCTATCAGTGAGGTGTCTCCAGAGCCCAGAGGAGAATTCGAGCAGAGGAGTCCTCTCCTGCCGCCATCACTCAAGATAAGCAGAGTTGGCCAGCTGAGCTCAACATTATGTCCCCTCATCTTGAAATAACTTTATAAAAATACTATTCAGAGGGGAATTTACTTGTCTTAAAATCAGGAACTGTGAACATCTCCAATAATAGTCCCTAAAGACAAACTATTGAAGTCATGATGACCAATACCAACAGAGCTTGAACAAAACAAAACCAGTATTACCTCATTTTACTACTACACAACTGACACACATAGAACATTTGTACTAATATATGTCACTACAATATTCATATTAAATACATTCTGTACATAACTTGTAATTTAAATTGATTGTGATTCCTGGTTCCCTTGTAGTTGAATCAGGACACATATTCATTCATGCCAGTAATGAATACATATTGTTATTTGAAAGTTCATCAGTGACTCTTTTAAGATATCTTTGTAGAGTGTTATATGTATGTGAGTGTCACAGTGTTGTCAAGAGTAGTGGATTAAATTAAATTGTTTATCTGTCTGTTGTTGTGACTTACACTTCACCATACTCATACCCTAGACACATAACGTAGCATCACACTATTCCAGAATAATTCTGACTGAGATATATAGATATGTGGTAGCAAGTAAGGTTATCTATAATACACTACTCTTAATAGATATAGATACCTTCACAGCTGATCTCAGTCAGTACACTAAGTTCCCTATAAGTATTTATAACTTCCCACTTCACCACAGTCACGAAGACGAGGAATTGTACATGAAACCACTACCAATACATTATCAAACTGTTATGTCTGTGAATAAATACAATATCACAAACATTGACTTGAAAAAGCTGAAACTGGGGAGATAATCAAAACTACGAAAAAGTAAAACAGAAATTTAAATATGCCAAATGAATCAGAAAATATTTATGTAATATATCTGCCTAACATTCTATTTATTTTCTTCAAGTTCACCTCAAACAACTTTTAACAAAATTATTTCTAACACTTGGTAACCTGAGTTTCTTTCATATTTTTCTTCTTCAAGAACCATGCCTGGTGGTACAGATGATTATGGCTATCCACAACTTAGTCTACAGTACTATCGATCAGTTCTATTATTGACTTCTTTTCATGCCTTGATGTAAAACTGTCAACTATCTGCTCTCTTTGTCTTCCTCTATCTCTTTCTTCAATCTTTCCAGCTTCATCTTCTCATAACATGCCCCAAAGAGAGTGGACTGCTTCTTTCTAACATGAGGAATATGCTTCCTTTGAGCCTCTTTCAAGACATCCTCATTACTTTTTTTAGCTGTCCATAGTATTTTTATTGAAAACACCCGATGAGAAGTCACAGTAGTTGGGTCTGAAAACACAAGGAAAAGACAAAAATAATGAGAATAAATGCAGGTAATGATAATAGGGTTGAACTTGAAGAAACACCAATACAAGATGTAGAATCGTACACATATCTTGGCAGCAATATAGACAAAGTTGGAGGGACAGACAGTGATATCAAAATAAGAATACAAAAAGCAAGAGGAGCTTTCATTGCATTGGGAAATATAAGGAGATCAAGAGAAATCGGATCCAACACGAAAATAAGAATCTTCAACTCAAACGTCAAGTCAGTCCTATTGTATGGCTCTGAGACATAAGAACAATAAGAACAACAATTAATATATAAGGGTCGTGATGGTATGAGGGGAAGGGGGAGTGTGGTGGGAGTCTCGTAATGCGTATTGGCGATGGCAGGTGCTCGGTGAATTAGTTGTCATCCCGGGCTTTCCCAGAGCCCCATTCTCTTGTTAACAGAATGGCAGTTGTGAGAAACGTTTTTGTTTGTTGTTTTGTTTTATTTTCTTGTTTTGTTTGGAGAGAGGAGGGCACATTCATTCACACAATTCTACGTTTTTTATTTACTCTATTTGGACTGAGCGGAGTTAGAGATGATACCATATTTAGACATCAGAAATCAAAATTATTATCTTTAATTAAGTACACGGTAATTTCCTATCTTTCGTACCTTTTTGCTCCGCAGTGAATATGTATAGTTAGGTGTTGTTTCGTAGCGGTTAGGATTAGGGTTTGTGAGCTGGTATATGGCACAAACAACCGTGTAGGGTTAGTGTTAACCATAATACTAATCCTAACCCTAACTGCTACGAAACAACACTTAACTACATATATTCACTGCGGACCAAACAGGTACGAAAGATAGGAAATTACCAACTAACTATATAACCTAATTATAACCCATCAGGGGTTGAATGGGATACTTTTTAAACAAATTATATGATCTTACTGCTTGTTTTCTTCCTTCACATAACGTCCATGAATTCGACATTTCAATCCCTGGAAATAATTTTAAACGCGCTTTGCTTGTTCTGTAATTATGTCTTGATTTTTACTTACAGTTTAAACTAAATTCAGTTACTATCTACTTTTATCCAAGTGCAATCCTTTTCTTTTTTTTTAGTTAATGGTGAATATATATTGTTTTCAATTCCACATAATATGAACAACTGCCGATATGGAAAAGTGGCATGACACTTGTCAAATCATTGTAAATAGGGCATCACAATTATCAATTATGCTTGTATGTTAAAAAAAACAACCAAACAAATAAAAACGAGATAAACCCGATCAAAATCAAACATAAATTCCAAACAAGAATATTATTAAGGTGGAGGGGTGTAAAGGCCTGGTGGTTCCAATTATATAACTGACTTAACAGATATTTAATTGACTTTCACCAATTAAAATTCATATGTATTGTAAGAACAAAATTGTTAGATTTAGACATAATTCAGCATCAAGCTTTATGTACAATAGCAGGTGCAATCAGATCGACATCAATGGGTGCTCTAGAGCAAACTGCCACAGTAAGATCGGGAAGGAATTATTCACCATACTTCTTCTTCTTCCATCCTTAGCCACCAACCGGCAAAGCAGTATGTGGCCAGTACGCCTAGTGGCGTCTTAGGGCAACAACAAATTGATCAATCTATCGCTGTTTCCACCACGCCTAGTGGCGTCTTTGTGGAACAGAAACAGACCAAACAATCTATCGTTGTTTCCGTAATCAGATTGGTTGGCAAGCAGGTGATCAGCCCACTGTGCGAAGTTTTTACGGGATGGGGTAAACAGCCCCATGCCCAACCCTCCTTAGTCGCTTTTTACGACATGCGTGGTAGGGTGCAGTGTTACTATTCTTTGCTCTCCTTTCGGGCCCCGGCAACACACGGGTGTATTCACCATACATAGACATAAAAAGAGGTGTCAGACAAGGTTGTGTGCTGTCCCCCTGCCTATTTAATTTATACACCGAAAAAATTTTCAAACAGATACAGGAAATACCAGGACTGAACATCAGTGGAAGATCAATAAACAACCTTAGATATGCAGATGATACCGTGTTGTTAGCTGAAAGCGAACAGGAGTTACAAGAACTAGTGAAGCAAGTGAACAGTATAAGTCATGAATATGGACTCGACATTAATATTGAGAAAACTAAAACTATGATAATTAGCAAAACAGATGATAAACCCACATTAAAGATAAGCGTAAATGGGAAAATCCTGGAACAAGTCAAGAGCTACGTATATCTTGGTCATATAATAACAGAAGATGGCAGATGTGAAACAGAAATCAAGAAGAGAATAGGAATGGCCAAAGCTACATTCAACAACATGAAACATATACTGACATCCAAACAGTTATCTCATAAATTAAAACTGAGAATCATAAAGTGTTATATATATTCTGCATTTCTGTATGGTGCAGAAACATGGACGATGAATAAGCATTTGGAAGAAAGAATTGAGGCTCTTGAAATGTGGATATATAGAAGAATGGGGCGTATCTCATGGAAAGAGATGAAAACAAATAAGGAGGTCCTAGAAAATCTAGGCATGAAAAGAGAACTAATGAGAGAGGTCAAAGTTCGGCAGCTAAAATACTTTGGCCACATAAAAAGGCATAACACCTTGCAGAAGACCATAACAGAAGGGAGAGTTGAAGGTAAACGTGCAAGGGGAAGACAGCGCTATAAGTGGGAAGATAACATCAAGAGATGGACGGGAAAGAGTCTATCAGAGTGTACCACCAAGACAAGAGACAGAAGACGTTGGAGATCCATTACAGCCAACCTCCGTTGTGGAGATGGCAACTGATGATGAGAGGTGGTTTTAGGAATTCTACCCTTAGAATTACGGAGAAACGAGTTAAGACTAAATTACATAAACAAAGTTATGTTAGATAAGTCTCACTCAGCACACACAGCTTTTACCAGGTGTCAACTAACAACTCAGGCCAATCTGATGAATACCAATAGATACCCTACAGCAGTGGTGGCCAAGCTAAGGTTGGCCGAGGGCCAGATTATGGTAACGGGTAACACCAGAGGGCCAGACCTATAAAATCCTTAAAAAATAACGTTCTGAGATTTGGTTTTACATATACTTGTATAATGAACCACGTACATAACGCATCGGCAAACTACTGTACTGCACATCTGCCAAGACATGCATACCAGTCTTCGGACTTAAATTACTGTAAAAAAATATAATGAATCTGTTGTTTTAATTTGTTTTGTAATTTGTAATATGACATGTAATTATTTATTTCTAACATACATTTGTGTGTTATTTCATTGTGAAGAGTGTGGCTTCAATCAACAATAAGAGGCCGGCCAAAACAGGTTGGCGGGCCGGTCAAAACTGGTTGGTGGGCCGGATCTGGCCCGCGGGCCGTAGTTTGGCCACCGCTGCCCTACAGGATGGAAGTGTATGGAGGAAATTGCCCATCTGAGTACCGTAATTTAAGTCCGCTCCACCTCCATTCCAGTCTTGACATATGGATGCGAGTCATGGGCAATGACTACAACCCACAAAATGCAGCTCCAAACCTCAGAAATGAAGTAGAGAAAGGTGGTTGAAGTAACAAGAGAGAGGAAGGTGGTTGAAGTAACAAGAAGAGATATGGTCCGCAACCAGACAATAAGGCAAGGCCTCAAAACCCAGCCACTGCAGACTCCAGTAGAACAGTCACAACTATGATGGTTCGGTCATGTCTGCAGAATGGAAGATTGGTTACCACGACAAGTATGGGAAACTAAGAGCCAGGGATCCAGACCTCCAGGGCGACCCAGAGTCCGGTGGGAGGATAACATTAGGCAATCTCTAAAGGACCGAGGACTAGATTGGAACTAGGTCAGAAGGAAGACAGCCAATAGGATAGTATGGCTCTCCTCCAAACCTCTACACCTCAAGGTAGAAGAAGGATGACTAATTAAGGAAGTACATATCACCTGAAAATGGAAATATCCTACATAACTGTCACATACATCCACTGACAAGACCCAATGACAACCAAAGAGATACAAGTTTTCACTGACATGTGCTTGCATACAGTGGAAGTTTTTGTGATGGTATCTTCTTCTTCTTCCTCGTTCGTCCTGAAAAGGACGTTGGTTGCGTTGTGTCTGTTTACAGCGGAGCTGCGATATCTGCGCCTTTCGGCCGACACATCCGACTTCAGCACGGCATTTTTGGGACCGGGTTTGCCTTTTCTCTTCGATCCCTACTCTCTCAGCCAGACTACAGTGATGCAGCCTGTTTCCAGGACCACCACATGGAGGTGGAGTAGGGTCTTGGTCAGCTCTGGTTCGCTGACGCAAGCAGTCAAGCTATGGGTCGCTGACTGCATTCTCTATTGCTGCATCTTTGGGTCCCTTGTGATGGTATGACAAGATCACTATTATGGAACTGATGAGAGAGCCAGGTCAGCGCCAGTGGAGCAGGAAGTGAGAGGAAGATGTAGGCGTTAGATAGGCGACACATTAAGAGAACCAACTGATAGTCCTGTGGGGCCATCCCTGTTCTGGTGTCCCTAAGGTGAGAAAACGAACAAACTTTATTTTCAAAGGGTTGAGAATTGGACACGCCGGCCCATCTAACATTCTGCCCTTCTATGCTCTCGTCTTTTATAAGAGGGAGACTAAAAAAGAACTGGGAAACCAACATGAAATGGAGAAAGAGAACAGGGGAAGACCTCAGAAGGATGGCACAGGATAGGAGGGTATGGCCTGCTTTTGTTGAGAATCTGTGCTCTATAGGGAGGTGAAAGGCGTTGACTGATTGATTGAAACATCAATGACAACATGGAGAGTACCTGAAATGTCTTTCAACAATTAAAGTTGAATTAAAACATCATGGATTTCTTCTAGACAAGTGGTAGGCAAACGAGGAACTTGTAGGATCTACTTTAAAAGCACTAAGCTGCATAAAGATCTACTTTAAAAGCACTGAGCTGTATAAAGATATACTTTAAAAGCACTGAGCTGTATAAGGATATACTTTAAAAGCACTGAGCTTTATAAAGATCTACTTTAAAAGCAATGAGCTCTATAAAGATCTACTTTGAAAGCACTGAGCTGTATAAAGATCTACTTTAAAAGCACTGAGCTATATAAATATCTACTTTAAAAGCACAGAGCTGTATAAAGATCTACTTTAAAAGCACTGAGCTATATAAATATCTCCTTTAAAAGCACTGAGCTGTATAAAGATCTACTTTAAAAGCACTGAGCTCTAAAGATCTACTTTAAAAGCACTGAGCTGTCTAAAGATCATCTTTAAAAGCACTGAGTTGTAACTTGTATAAAGATCTACTTTAAAAGCACTGAGCTCTACAAAGATGTACTTCAAAAGCACTGAGCTGGGTAAGCCACTCACGTCTGTTGTTTTTCTGTTGTCTAGTGTTCTACTTCTTTATTTCTTACGAGTGCCTGAAAACATACCTTTATGTTTGTCTAATATTTATTTACGGTTTACAGGCCTCGGGTTTCCCTTCCTTATATGTATAAAGATCTACTTTAAAAGCACCGAGCTCTATAAAGATCTACAGTAACAAAATGATGCCTGTTTTCAAATTATTTTAAATTTAGCACAGTCAATATGTAACTTGTATGGGTTTTCTGCAATTCCCCTCAACTGAGCAGCTGAAAATTCAAACAAAATGATATTTTACCACATGTTAACTTTATTTCATAGTAAAGATTGTGTTTTCTGATCTTATGCAGTTCATAAACAAAGTGAATTTTAGTTAGCTAGCTTTTGGGTTTTCACTGGAAATGGTGGTAAAGTTAATCCTGGGGAAATCACACCTTTAATTGCTAGTGGAACGCTAGAACTGAGTTGGCCATGTCCTCAGAAAGGACCCTGACATCATCACAAGAACTGCTATGCTATGGATTCCAGAAGGACTGTGAAAGAAAGGCAGACAAAGACAACCTGGCGGAGAACAGTGGAGGCAGAGATGCGAAACATGAACCATAGTTGGGGCAAGGCGCAAAGGGTGGCCACTGACCAAGCAAAATGGGGACAGTTTGTTGCTGCCCTACAAGACGCTACTAGGCGTGATGGCCACTGACTGCTTTGTCAGTCAGGGGCTAATGATCCAAGAAGAAGAAGAAATACTAGTGGCAGAGTGCTATTCTGAAATTTCCCTAGCCAAAAAGTTCTTTGTTTTCCACACTCTGCTACTTAAAGATCTATATAATCATTCCTTGTGATTTAACCAGTAGATCTCGGTTGCCAACCCCTGTTCTAGACTAATCAACCATCTGGATAAATGTCTACTATTTTTTTTTAAAACATAGATGATAGAAATACAACAGTCTTCTTCTACTTGGATCCACAGCCAATGGCTGTCAAAGCAGTCAGTGTCCTTCACGCCTGGTGACACCCTGTAGGGCAGCAACAAACTGCCAACACCTTTCTCAGTCAGCTGCCATTCTTCGTGCAGTGCCCCAGCTCTGGTGTGTTCTCCGCCAAGTTGTTTTTGGTTGGCCTCTCTTTCGCCTTCCTTCTGGCGAACCAAAAATACAACGGAGAGTACTTTTAAAAAGTCCCATAGCAGAAGTGTTAGAGCTTAGGATTGGTTTGGTTTGAAGGACCACCTTCATTGTACATGGACAGCTCCATCAGTGCTCTGTTATCCTACCTTAGATCACACAAGGAGGATCTCTGCACAGTGCATGAACTCAGTAGCACCAGCAAGGATACCAATGTGTGTATATAGGAATCACACATCCTATAAATATTTTTGTGGTGGGTAGGCTTCCCAATTTTTAAATTTTGCTAGGGCAGCGGTTTGTATGGCCTATTCTTTAGGATTTCCAACTGCAGAGGGATTTGTAACGTGAGTAACTTGCACAAAGACCTCCTATTTTTTTTTGCCCTTATCCGAGAAGGCTAAGCATCCGATCTACCCACGAGGATTCGGGGGGGGGGGGGGTGTTGGGGGGGGAGGGGGGGGGTGAGGGGGGGGGGGGGGGGGGGGGGGGGGGGGGTGGGGGAGGAGAAGTATGACATCATTAGGAACCACTGGTTCTGAAAACAAATTCCATCAATTATATTCCATGTACTGGGAGCGAACCCGTTACATTTAGAATTAGAGGCCATTTCTTAGCCATTTCAACCCCCATTGAAGTTAGGAAAAATTATTTATTTACATCACAATTTTGTTCCAGCATCAGTTTGACAGCTTTATCTGGGACATTAATTTCAGCATTTTCATTGATCTGGTTTTTAAAAAAATGTAACAGAACAAGTTGGAATACAGATAACACATGCATATTATAGAAATATGTTAACATCACATACTAGTAATACTTGAATAATATAGAAATATGTGAGTACCACCACTTTGGATACTGATAGTTGTATAATATAGAAATATGTAAGCACCACCACACTTGATACTGATAATTGTATAATATAGAAATATGTAAGCAACACCACTTTTGAAACCGATAGTTGTATAATATAGAAATATGTAAGCACCACCACTTTGGATACTGATAGTTGTATAATATAGAAATATGTAAGTACCACCACACTGGATACTGATAGTTGTATAATATAGAAATATGTAAGTACCACCACTTTGGATACTGATAGTTGTATAATATAGAAATATGTAAGTACCACCACACTGGATACTGATAGTTGTATAATATAGAAATATGTAAGTACCACCACACTGGATACTGATAGTTGTATAATATAGAAATATGTAGGTACCACCACACTGGATACTGATAATATTTGTATAAACTATAATATAGAAATATGTATGTATCACCACACCCTGGAAGTGTGTGGATGTTTCAAGAGTCAATAAGGATGTAACTAGCCTCCCAGACATAGGTTCACTTCCTTACTTACTTACTTAGTTGTTCCCCTTCTACCGTGAGGTGTAGAGGTTTGGAAGAGAGAGCGCCAGACTATCCTATTGGCTGTCTTCCTCCTGGCCTGGTTCCATTCTAGTCCTCGGTCCTTTCAAAGATTGTCTAATGTTGTCCTCCCAGCGGACTCTGGGTCGTCCTGGGGGTCTGGATCCTTGGCTCTTTGTTTCCCATGCTTGTCATGGTAGCCGATCTTCTCCCATTCTGCAGACATGGCCAAACCATCTTAGTTGAGACTGTTCTACTTGGGTCTGCAGGGGGTAGGATTTAAGGCCTTGACGTATCGTCTGGTTGCGTACCATGTCTCTTCTTGTTACTTCAACCACCTTCCTCAGATACCTCATTTCTGAGGTTTGGATCTGGCTTTTGTGGGTTGTAGTCATTGCCCATGACTCGCATCCATATGTCAAGACTGGGACATAGGTGGAGCGGTATACAGCCATCTTCATTTTCTTACCAACCTCTCTCTTGCTGAGGAATCCTCGATTTATGGCCTGAAAAAGTCTTCAAGCTGCTGCTTTTCGAGTGGCCAACTCTTCTTTGATGCCTCCCTTTCGGTCTATAATAGCTCCAAGGTATTTAAAGTGGTCGACCTGCTCCAGGACCTGTTCTCCCAGCTTAATCTGATGTCTTCTTTCTTCTCGTGATATCACCATGGATTTTGTTTTAGAGCTGCTTATGACCATCCCTCTCTTCTCCAGCTCTTCCTTCCAGACTTGCAGGTTGGATTGGAGATGTGCCTCTGATTTAGCAATCAGGGCAATGTTACGGTATATGATATTAACGCCGTCTGCTAAAGGTTATCAGACGTGCAATTGTAAAGGCAGAAGTCCTCCATGGGCAGTTCAGCCTATTAATGACGCAATCACTTCTGTTGTATTTCTATCAAGCAGTATAGGCCGAATCCAACAAGACCCTTAGGACCTTAATACTGTGTCCAGTAAATGATAGTAGACTAGAACAGTGAGAACAGGATAGTGGGTAGGTTTGGTATTGTACAAACATTTATTACAAATAAGGGAGGGAAACCTGAGGCCTGTAAACAGTAAATTAATATGAAACAAATATAAAGGTATGTTATCAGGCACTCGCAGGAAATAAAGAAGTAGAACACCAGACAACAGACGTGCAATTGTAAAGGTTAAGGCATTTAATATATTGCGATAGATGTTTCAATTATTGAACGCTCCATACACGATCGATTATGACGTGTATAGCGTTGTTTGGGTCACAGTCGGTAACTAAGAAACGCTACCCTTTGTTACTTGACCGCCAAGCTGAATAGCTGCGTTTTTTTAACCTTCCAATTCAATGGCATGATATAGCCATTTTTATGTGCATTTTTGATGGATCAGGGTCAGTCCTAGAACTCTATATGAGAGGAAAATTTATGGAGGTTAGTATTTAACTAGGCACTCGCAGGAAATAAAGAAGTAGAACACCAGACAACAGAAAAACAACAGACATGAGTGGCTTACTGATAAGGGTGGATTTGAGCTGAAGTGGTAACTTGCCACCCTTATCGACACCTGGTA
Source organism: Oreohelix idahoensis (assembly GCA_024509875.1). Classification (NCBI taxonomy): domain Eukaryota; kingdom Metazoa; phylum Mollusca; class Gastropoda; order Stylommatophora; family Oreohelicidae; genus Oreohelix; species Oreohelix idahoensis. The sequence continues at coordinate 168,884 of JAMPIV010015621.1, forward strand.
TAAAAGTGCAAGATGTAGGTGTCTTCTCTGATTTAGGATGTTGCTGTGTATGTGGTAGTGGAACAGTTCACAGGGTTATCACACAGGCAACATGACGTGTAGAGTCATAGAAAGGGTAACTTCGTTGTATAAGTTTCTTCCATTTATTGCACGCCACAAAACAGTCATGATACTTATGACATCAACATAGTTAACGAGTTCAGCAAGATGATATGGCACATTGAAAACAATTTCTGTAGTCAGCAATGACAGCTGTTGTATATATGCGTCATAAGACATCACAGTTCAATAGATTCAGAAATTCATAAATCATAGAGTTCTAGTTCGTGAAGCTGTATAAATAATAATAATTTCTATAACTTCTGCAACAGTGTCAGCTACAGATCTTCAATGTTCATAAACAATAATAAATGCTCCCATTCTGATGCTAGCAGATCAGTTGTATACAATAAGTCCGTTCACTGTCTGCACGTGAATAGCATACATGGGCTACAGGTCAGCTCGACCTTTATAATGTTCCTAAGTCTAACCATCTGACTTGGACGTGATCTCTGATATAACGAATCCTGGAACACAGACAATAGTCTTGTTGGTCTAGAGCGACCCATATATATTTAACTAGTTCAGGTATAAAGCTACCGGTGACTTAATCCTAGTCAAAGTACCTCTCCATTTTGAATCACACAGGCGAGCAAATAGGCGACAAAATGACGAACCTCTAGATGTTAGCATAAAGTTCGATACAAGAGGAATTACCTTATTTCGGAAAAATCAACCATGAACATATGCCTCCAGGCAGGCGTGAATAATACTGGGAAATAGTCTAGTTAGCTAACTAACTCACAAAGACCATGTATTTCCCTCAGAGAATCACAAGACGCAGGTCGCGTCTGCTCGCTTCTTAAACCATTTCTCAACTCCCCGAACTGGGCGGAACACACAGAACGAACTCCCAGCTTTTGACATGCGCAGAACGACAATCTCTGAGTTGCCGTTCACAATAAGACGATTCTAAGAACATTCGAGATAAAAGTCTTACACAGTCGCGCCTTTTTATGGTCATGAAAAGAAGCGTTAAGAAAGGTTTCAGACATCTACCATAGTTGACTGGTACTACCAAATAAGGAGATGTGGTCACGCTTCGTTCAAGAAATTATAGACCGAACGTGTCTCTATACAAGAGAAGGCAAACTCCTAAAAAATTGTAGTCTCGATAACTCGGATTATGTCCCTTTGACCATAGAAAACATAATACACACTTCAGTCAAAAAAATGATCATACATATGAAAAAATGTTTATACAAACGAAAAATAATAATGATCCGTGCGTAACATTACCGCACCCTCCCTGGAAAAAAAAAAAAATGTGACATTTTTTTTTTTAAATCCTGGAGCCGGAAAAAATCTAGGCTCCTAACGCACGTATGATGCGTGGATATATACCTAACAAATTAGCTCAACGCATGGAGCGACACTGAGATCATATCTCAGATCCTTAGAGAAAAAATTTATCTAAGTATACGCTGATATATTCCAGGAAGGTGCCACCAACACACGCCACAATGATGGCAACAACATAATGACAATCAAATTATTCTCATACCAATATATGAAATTAAATATATTATGTGTTATCATACAATGTGTTGCAAATAGCGGTGTAATTTACTAATATACCGCACTATATTATTACATTATATAAAGTAACAGTAATTAATAAGTAATACATGTGTTGATCTTCGGTGACATAAAACATTCAATAGAAGAAGATGTGGACATCATCCGCTCCCAATGTAGGACAGGACTTGATATCCTCAAAGTTCCACAATGGACATAAACTCGCAGACTTCAATGATGTGCTGCGAAAATATCAATAACACAAATCTTAAAGACAACTGGTAAATTTCTTAATACAATCCTGAAAATAATTTATTTAAATGTGGCCGAGTGATCTTTTGGCCCGTATATCACTAACTAAGCCTTCTTAGATAATTACATGGTACAATGTTATAAATTTCCCTAAAAAAAAAAAAAAGTGAGACAAAATCTACTAACATGTCATTATAACATTGGACTGTATATCAGGAAATATATATATATGACAGAAGAATCATGTGGAATCGTGTGGACATCTGGACAGAATGTCTGCCATTACATTATCCGAACCACGGATAGCTCGAACCGAGAAATGAAATGGTTGAAGAGCTATGGCATAACGAGTGGACCTCGAGCTCTTCAAGTTTTTGCTCTGAATAGCAGTAAGCGCTTTCTGGTCGGTTTCCACAATGAAATGTGCGCCTAGAAGAAATCTTTGTAACTTCAGAATAGACCATACCATAGCCAATAACTCACGGTCTAAAACCGAGTAATTCTTTTCTGCAGCGTTTAATTTCCTAGAGATATACATCACCGGATGCAAAGTATCAGAATACTCCTGCATTAGTGCTGCCCCAATCCCTGTTGACGAGGCGTCACTTCGAAGAACAAAAGTCTTCTCAATAGTAGGTAACTTAAGAATAGGTGGAGATGAAAAATAGGGCTTTAACCTGGTCCAATGAGGATTGACATTCTTTAGACCAGCGGATCAGATTAGGCGACCCTTTCTTCAATAAAGTAGAAAGCGGTGCCATAATGGAGGACAGATTCGGAATGAATCGTCCGTAGAATTGAATCAAACCTAATAGACTCCTTACTTGTTTCTTCGTCTTAGGGACCGAAATGTTAAGTATTTTTGAAACATTGTGGTCCTCTGTCTTTAAAAGACCATGACCAACCCGATGACCTAGGAAAGAAATCTCGCTAAATCCTATAAAGGCTTTAGAGGGTTTTGCAGTCAAGTTATACTCGCGAAGAGTAGACAGTAATTCGTATAAACCCAAATAGTGATCTTCCCAAGAATCACTGAATAGACAGATATCATCTAGGTATGCTATGACATCTGTACGATATGCGAGAATTCGCCGCATCATGCGTACGAATGTAGCAGGGGCGTTCATAAGACCAAAAGGCATGAAATTCCATTGGAATAAACCCCTAGGTGTAGAAAAAGCTGTAAAAGGTTTGGCACGTTCAGTTAGCGGGACTTGCCAATAACCTTTAGACAAATCTAGTTTGGTAAAGAATCTAGAATTAGAAAGTTTATTGAGTAGCTCTTCTAATGAAGGCATAGGTTCAGCATCGAACTTCGTAACTTGGTTCAATTTGCGATAATCTACGCAAATGCGAATGTTATTATCCTTCTTTCGAACAATAACCATAGACGAAGAGTATGCTGAAGTGGATGGTTCAATGATTTCCAAACGTATCATTTCATCCAACTCTTTTTTTCGACTTGAGACTGGAAATGGATAGGTATTGGATATGGTCTGACTCTGATAGGATTGTGATCAGTTAGCACAATGTCATGTTCTATGACATGTGTGTGTCCCGGGATGTCTGTAAGAACATCCTGAAATGTTTGCAACATCGAAGAAACTTGTCGATGTTCCTCAGCGGAAAGATTTGGAGAAACGGTCACGTTTTTCCAAGATTCCGTAGAATAAAGTGGGACCATAGAAAGAGGAAGATTGACATCAGAAAAAGTAGTTTCCTCATCCTGTATAACTGACAGAGATGAGTACTGACCATGAGTTGCTTGTGAATTGTCCGTAGCCTGGAAAATAGGCTGCAAATAGTCAGGTCTTTCATAAAATTCTGTGAGCATATTTATGTGGAAAGTTTTATGCTTTCCATCAATATCGACAACATAGTCGACATCAGAAATTTTGGAGACTATTGCATATGGACCTTTCCATGCAATTAGAAGTCTGTTCTCCCTTGAAGGAAGTAGAACGAGAGCTTTGTCACCTGGACAAAGTTGTCGTAGACATCTATTCTTATTTGCAAACTGCCTTGCCTTTTCTTTAGCAAATTCTGAAGACGAAGTTGCTAGTTTGCATGCCTCGATGATCTTTTGCCTAAGAGCAATGACGTACTCATAAGAAGATTGAGTCTCATCGCTAATATTATCGGCAGTGATTAGATCGTGAAGTAAAGACATAGGGCCGCGCGGTTGCGCGCCAAAGACAAGTTCAAAAGGGGAAAACCCCGTATGTTCATTGGGGACCTCTCTATACGCAAAGAGAGCCGCGGGTAAGACCCTGTCCCAATCCTGAGGATGATCCTCAGTTATTTTACCAAGTAAAGTTTTCAGAGTCCTATTTAAACGTTCGACCAACCCATTAGACATTGGGTGATAGATACTGCTGAGAGACCTTTTAATGTGTAGCATAGACATTACCTGTGACATAGTGTCTGATATAAGTTGAGTGCCATGGTCTGACAATATTTCTCCGGGAAAACCCAAGCGAGAAAATATCAGCCAAAGAGCGTCTGCGATATCAGCAGTTGAGATGCTCTTGAGAGGTATTGCCTCTGGCCAACGTGTGCACATATCGACACATGTAAGGATAAATTGATGTCCTCTAGCCGACTTAATTCTAAAAGGACCGATAATATCTATTGCCATTTTTTGAAAAGGGCGAATAGGAATGTCAGCAGCCTGGATAGGCGCAGCATGTCGTGGTCCTTTAGATTTGACCTCCTGACATACTTTGCAAGAGCGACAGTACATTCGTATGTCCTTGCTCACAAATGGCCAAAAGAAAGCCGCAAGAACCCTCGACTTTGTACGGGAAAAACCCATATGTCCAGCACATTGCGAGTCATGAGCATGTTGCAATATTTGCAATCTCATGCTCTTAGGCACAAGAATTTGTGAATGAGTGGACGTAGTCGAGTCTTGTACCATACGTACAAGTACGCCGTTCTTCATAGAAATCCAAGATTTCCTATTAGTGTTCTGATTAGGATCACCTTTTTTTGCTAGAATGAAGAATTTTTGTAAAGAAGGATCTTCTTCTTGCAATTTGATAAATGAGTCACGTGTAATAGTCAAGTGACTATCTTGGTCATTTACTTCATCATTATTAGTTAATGAAGTTTGAGGTGGATCCAGAGCATGTGCTCTTGTGACCACCGCATTGGTAGCTTCAATGTTTTGCTCTTCCCAAACAGCAATCTGCTGTGGGGTACATTCCCTAACTCCGTGAATACGACCAATAATAAGGTCCGCAATAGGGTTTGGAAGTAGACACGCGTGGACCTCTCCCGTGAAGAAAGGAGTAGCAATGTGTATTATAGCAGTAGGATACTTTTCTAACGTGCCACCAAATGTGACACATTTGATGACTTTTCCTGTAGCACAGGATGGATCTACAAGAGATTGCCTAACGCCGACAGTAGTACATCCAGAATCAAACAACACTGAGACTGGATTACTATTTACTAGCCCCTTATGTAATATAAGAGAACCTCTCCCATCATGAGCAACATTAGCAGGAAGAGCGGGCAAAGGATGACCACAGCTTAGAGTACTAACGGTTTTCGGATCAAATAAAGTACTGCATTGGATACATTTATTTGCCCTACCAAAATCAAAAGATGAGCATCCGATAGCATTATGGTCTTTATCATTATTAACCTGTTTATCTGCTCCCTGAGATTCTTGTTGAACAGAGTTTGTCTGTTGATATCTTTTTCTCTTATGTTGCGATCTACCGCGACCATTATTGCCTCTGCAATTATCATTAAAGTCCCTACTGTAATTTTTATCCTGGTTTGAGTTCCAGTTTCCATAACTGTCATTACTATCTCTATGCTGTTGAGAACCTCTATTATCTTGGTATTGAGGTCTCTGCATAAAATATTTCCCTCTATACCGATTACCTTTGTGAAAATTTCTAAAGTTAACCGGAGTAGAATAACGTGTAGTATTCGGTTGTCTCCAGTTCTGGGAAGAAGAATCACCCTGGAATTGATCACTATGGTTCTGGGCATAATTACGATTACTCTTTTTATTGAAATTTTTCTGGCTACCCTGAAATTTACGCATAAAATTTGGGCCATAAGGTGCTGCCGAAGCAACTGGCAGACCTTCTTTCACCTTAGAGTTACTAATGGTTATGTGCGGATGCGCAGTAACATACTGGCTACAGTATTCTTCCATTTCTTTTATGTTTTTAGGCTTACGCTCATGAAGAAAAGATAGAAAAAGCTTCATTAACAGAAGACATAACCTTATCTCTAAGTAGTAAATCCATAAGAGCTTCAAATGTATTTTCTGTCTTAGACAACTCAACCCATCGTAAAAAAGTAAGACGGATGCCTGAGATGAATTCAGAGAATTCAACTCCAGTTTCTGGTAACATGGTTTTAAATTTAAGACGATATCCGTCCTCGTTAAGTTGGTACTTCTTTAACAATGCCGCCCTGACAACCTCATAGTTGTTTTTGTCAGGCACATCTACCATACTCAACAAAGTCAAAGCATCACCTCTAAGTATCTTGGACAGATGATACACATATAATGTTTTATCTATATTATGCACATTACATGCACTTTCAAATCTATCTAGATAAAATGTTATATCATCGATTGAGGGATTAAATGCTGGTAGATTAAGCTTGAAATCCTTAGCATTAGTCTTATTTGACACCTTATTTGCATCATTAGCATTACCAGTGTTCAATAACTTTAACTTCTCTAACTCTAAAGCTAAGACTTTTTCATCATGTTCCATTTTTGCTTTTCTCTCATCAGCCTCTCTTTGTAACCTTCTTTCTTCAGCCTCAGCCTGTAACTTTCTTTCTTCAGCCTGGGCCTGTAACTTTTTTTCTTCAGCCTCTATTTCAAGTCTCTTATTTTCAGCTTCTTTTTCAAGTCTCTTATTTTCAGCTTCTTTTTCAAGTCTCTTATTTTCAGCTTCTTTTTCAAGTCTCTTATTTTCAGCTTCTTTTTCAAGTCTCTTATTTTCAGCTTCTTTTTCAAGTCTCTTATTTTCAGCTTCAGCCTGAAGCCTCTTCTCCTGAAATTCTGCTTCTCTTTTTTGTTTTTCCATTTCCATTTGAAATCTTTTTTCCTCCACCTGCATCTGCAGTTTCTTTTGTTCTATTTCAGCCTCTATTCTCTTTTGTTCAGTTTGTTCTTTCATTTTCTTTTCTTCCGACTTCAATGCCTTGGCATATTGAACAGTCGCAAATTCTTCTAATTTATCACCTGTCTTCCCAAGGGCTTTACCCTGCTCAATAAAGTACTCAAATGTAGACATGATGTCTAAAATGTGAGTACAGAACCTGAAATAATTAATTATCTTATTTCAATGTTAAATAGCAACAAGACTTAATAAAGTGCTTGTATAATCTCTATGTTGAACCCAATCTCTGTGGGAAACAGGAGTTGACACCAACTTGTATTATCAAATGTATAATAATATCACAAGTCACCTCTTAATTAACAGTGCACTACCCAAATCAGTGCATAACCATCAGTTATTTATCATAACTGCACTACAATAGTGCATAAGCAAAAAAAACACCAGTTAGTTATGATAAGTGCACTATAGACCAATAGTGCATGAGCATATATTAACAATAGTGAAAGCTAACTATGCAAGAACTATGTAAACAATAACAAGACAATGTAAACAATAACAAAGGTCACCAACAATGTAAACAATAACAAAGATCAAAGTCAATGTAAACAACAACAAAGATCAGAGTCAATGTAAACAACAACAAAGATCAGAGTCAATGTAAACAATAACAAAGATCAGAGTCAATGTAAACAATCAACAAAGATCAAAGTCAATGTAAACAACAACAAAGATCAAACAATACGAAAACATTCGCATAAGTCAAATACACAAACAGCAAAACTAAAAAGAAATATGCGAAGATATGACTAACAAATGACGCTACAGTGTATACACAAAAAATATACGTAAAGAACTGAATAATAGCAAAGGGGAGACCTACAAATACAAACAATCGAAATCGAAACTAAAAAACACAAAGAAAGAGAGAAAAGAAAAAAGAAAAAAAAATATATATATATACAAGAAACAAAAATAAAGCACAACTCGTCACAACTAAACAGATATAGCAACGATTGTCGCTAGCAAATTTCACTGTAGGAAATTCGCACAGTCCCTAACGAAAACGCTAACAGTAGAACCTCTGTGACGTGGTATCTTCTACTGAAAGACACCGCCCAACCGAGAAAACCCGCTGAAATATAAACATATAAATATACAAATAACAAATAACATATAACATATAAACATGTATCATGAAAACAATAGGAGAAAGTGTGAAAGTACAGAAGGCTCAGTTAGAACATAAGGGCACAGTTCACAAACAAAACAGGCCACTTAACTTCTATAAATCCAGCGTCAGCACGGTGCAGAACAGGATGTAATCAGCATTCTGAGGATAATGATCCAACGTTGATTAACTTCTGCTCCCATAAACAGCCATGACGAAGGAAAAGAGCTTCTAATACTGCAACAGTTGTTACGGCACTTGACCTTCTGAATCTTCTAAATTGATTTAACCGGCACTTGACCTTCTGAACCCGCAACAGTACCCCTGAGACCGGAACAGTTGTTACGGCACTTGTCCTTCTTTTCACCAGATCAGGAAATCCATTCGCTCGGTACTTGTCCTTCTAATTTTACATAAACTTCAATATTGCCGAGCAGCGCCGGGTAGTTTCAAAATCAGCAACTGTCAGAAAATCCGGATACTTTCAATAAAATTTCTTGTAAGGTGGTAGTTGATGCTGTAGTTGTATCTAGTATGATGATGATGTCTGGGTTTGCTGACCCCCTTGATAGCTGGAATCAGAGTGAACCAACCTATGGCCACCAAAAAAATGATATGGTGCGCCAAAATATCAGATGATAGAACCAGCTCTGGCCACCAAAAAATGATAAGGGTGGATTTGAGCTGAAGTGGTAACTTGCCACCCTTATCGACACCTGGTATTAAAGTGTAAGATGTAGGTGTCTTCTCTGATTTAGGATGTTGCTGTGTATGTGGTAGTGGAACAGTTCACAGGGTTATCACACAGGCAACATGACGTGTAGAGTCATAGAAAGGGTAACTTCGTTGTATAAGTTTCTTCCATTTATTGCACGCCACAAAACAGTCATGATACTTATGACATCAACATAGTTAACGAGTTCAGCAAGATGATATGGCACATTGAAAACAATTTCTGTAGTCAGCAATGACAGCTGTTGTATATATGCGTCATAAGACATCACAGTTCAATAGATTCAGAAATTCATAAATCATAGAGTTCTAGTTCGTGAAGCTGTATAAATAATAATAATTTCTATAACTTCTGCAACAGTGTCAGCTACAGATCTTCAATGTTCATAAACAATAATAAATGCTCCCATTCTGATGCTAGCAGATCAGTTGTATACAATAAGTCCGTTCACTGTCTGCACGTGAATAGCATACATGGGCTACAGGTCAGCTCGACCTTTATAATGTTCCTAAGTCTAACCATCTGACTTGGACGTGATCTCTGATATAACGAATCCTGGAACACAGACAATAGTCTTGTTGGTCTAGAGCGACCCATATATATTTAACTAGTTCAGGTATAAAGCTACCGGTGACTTAATCCTAGTCAAAGTACCTCTCCATTTTGAATCACACAGGCGAGCAAATAGGCGACAAAATGACGAACCTCTAGATGTTAGCATAAAGTTCGATACAAGAGGAATTACCTTATTTCGGAAAATCAACCATGAACATATGCCTCCAGGCAGGCGTGAATAATACTGGGAAATAGTCTAGTTAGCTAACTAACTCACAAAGACCATGTATTTCCCTCAGAGAATCACAAGACGCAGGTCGCGTCTGCTCGCTTCTTAAACCATTTCTCAACTGCCCGAACTGGGCGGAACACACAGAACGAACTCCCAGCTTTTGACATGCGCAGAACGACAATCTCTGAGTTGCCGTTCACAATAAGACGATTCTAAGAACATTCGAGATAAAAGTCTTACACAGTCGCGCCTTTTATGGTCATGAAAAGAAGCGTTAAGAAAGGTTTCAGACATCTACCATAGTTGACTGGTACTACCAAATAAGGAGATGTGGTCACGCTTCGTTCAAGAAATTATAGACCGAACGTGTCTCTATACAAGAGAAGGCAAACTCCTAAAAAATTGTAGTCTCGATAACTCAGATTATGTCCCTTTGACCATAGAAAACATAATACACACTTCAGTCAAAAAATGATCATACATATCAAAAAATGTTTATACAAACGAAAAATAATAATGATCCGTGCGTAACACTTACCCAGGATTTGAACACTGGACCTTCCGTGCGACAACCCCGCCTAGCCATGCAAGCGAATCACACTATCCGCTCTGCCATCTATGCATCATCAAAAAATGATGTTTCAATGGCAGGTCAATAGTGCGAACCACAATACAATGCCATAGTTACTAGCATCTGTTCGTAAGAAAAATCTTTTGGAAGCATCGGGAAGTCTTAAAATTGGTTCATGCGAGAACAAATTTATAATTTTGTTGAAAGTTTCATTGCATGTACCAGTCCATGTCACCTTCACCGGCATGTCTTTTTTTAACAATGAAGACAATACAGCCGTGATGGATGACAAGTTTGGTATGAATCTACTGTAATATTGAACAAGTCCTAACAAACTCCTGACCTGTTTCTTCGTCTGAGGAACTGCTATGTTTAGAATTTTGGAGACTGTACTAGGTAACGTTCGGATATATCCCGATCCAATGATATGTCCCAAAAAGGTTATCTCATTACACGCGATTTGCACCTTTGTAGGTTTAGCAGTTAGATGATAATTCCTTAGAGTGTCGAAAACATATCTAAGTCCCGAAACATGTTCCTCAAACGACGAACTAAACAAGCATATGTCGTCAATATATGTAATAACGTCTGGTCTACCTGATAAAATTTGTCGCATCAGGCGAATGAAGGTAGCTGGCGCATTAACAAGCCCAAAAGGCATCACATTCCACTGGTATAGACCTTGTGGAGTGGAAAATGCGGTGTAGTACTTAGCCTTTTCGGTCAGTGGTATCTGCCAATAACCTTTAGTTAAGTCTATCTTACTAAATATAGTTGCGTTGGATAGACGTGGCAGTAAGTCGTCGATAAGTGGATGTGGTTCGCTGTCAACTATAGTCTTAGCATTTAATTTTCTATAATCAACACATAGTCTGATGTTATTGTCCTTCTTCCGGACAATCACTAATGGAGAAGAGAATGGCGAATTACTAGTCTCAATGATTCCCAGAGACAACATCTGTTCAAGTTCCTTAGTAGTTTTAGCAAGGAAATGTAAAGGAACAGAATAGGGATGTACACGAATAGGTGTATCATCATTGAGAGTAATGTCATGACTGATAGCCGATGTGCGACCCGGGACGTCGGTCAATACATCTGGATAAGATTGTAATAGATTAGCAATCTGTAGACGCTGTTGCGGTGTAACCGTTGAAGAGATGGTTACATCCCGCCAAGATTCAGTAGGTTGAACTACTGGTACCGGTAACGGTAACTGTACCTCAGGAAAAGAAGATTCTTCTTCCTGGATGACAGATAAGTTAGAATAATAACAAGTAGATACTGTGTTGTCATCTAGTTCATGAAAAATTGACTGTAAGTGTTCAGGACGTGTATGAAATTGCTTGAGCATGTCAATATGAAATATCTTTTTGTGTCCCTTGATATCTAAGACGTATAAGAATAAATGACCAATAAGGAAAAGAAATGATGACTGACTAGAGCTGAGTCATCAAGAAATAAGACAAAAGGGTGAGCGTACACCATTATCTGCGTGGCGCAGAATCAGGTACTAATTGTAACTTTAGATAACGGTGATGAAAATAAACACCATTATCACGCTCGATTACCCAACGAGCGTCTCGATTGTTACGAAATGTAACCATCGCCTGTCTATTCTGCCCATTGCATGATGGCAGAAGACGAACAAACTTAACGTTTGCTGTATAATCAAAAAAATTTCTAAGTGCCTGCCAGGTAGTATCCTGCGGCAGATTTCGCACTAACACTGTGCGAGAATACGCACTTTTCCCAATATATGTAGTATCATCGACATTGTCTTTCTGTTGGATGTCGTATCATCCTGACTGGACTGAGGATGATACCTATCATCACCAAAGGTATTAAGTTTCCTACATGTCGTAGACATGTCTTTGCTGGGCAAAGTAAAAACTTTTTCATCATAATTATTTGTGTTAACTTTATGTTTCCTTTTAAGTCCAGCATTATTATTTAACCTATTATTCTTCCTCATAATGTTTTTGTCAATGTTGACAACGTCAACAGTTTTATTAGGATCAGTTATATCCTTAGTATGTTGTCCAATAGATCTATCATCTTCATCAATTTCCAGGATAGTACTGAGAGTGAAGTTGGAAACTGCTGTGCCACATGTATTTATGTTGTTGGCACGAAGTGTAGCCATATCAACAACAGCGTTAGCGTTGCTAAAAGAATGCAAATTTTTTTTTTTCCCAATCATTAATTTCTTTAGGAGTGCAATCTTTACTCCCATGTATGCGTCCTAATGTAAGATCAGCTGATGGATTCTGTAGCATGCACACCTTGACATTACCTGAAAAAAATGGTGTATTAACATGTACTATGGCAGTGGGGTAGTACTCAATAGTACCCCCGAAGGTCATGCAACGGACATAGTCCCCTGTTGCATAGCTAGGATGTACCAAAGACTGCCGAACTCCAATGGTTGTTGATCCAGAGTCTTTTAAAACTGAGACCACCGTACCATTGACTAATCCTCTATTGAACATCAGGGTACCCTTGCCATCGTTCGCTGAAAGACCAACTGCTGTATGAAGGTGTCCACAATTCAGCACCGTTTCCTTGGCCTTCTGAAAAATAGTATTACAATCTTGGCAACTATTTGCCACATTATAATTAATAGCAAAACATGCAGCAGAAGACTGTGTTGTATTATTGTCAAGTGGGACCTGAGCTATAGGGGTAGTATTATTTGTAACTGCCGCCCCTGTATTATGGTTGTAATGAGATGATCCCCGTGAATGAGATCGATTCCGAGTATAATTGTTAGAATTATCTCGTCGTCCTCTATAGTAACTATTATCTCGATGTCTCGAGCCATGATTATTACCATTCCAGTTATTATTATTATTGGGAGTATGTGATCGATTATAATTAGTGTTATGTTGACCATTGTGGTAGTTTGTTTGAGGTGAATAATTTCTATCTCGTGATCTACCTCTGTTGAACTCATTTTTATTGTTGAAATCATTATTATGTCCCTTCTGAAAGTTAACATTGTGATTTCTTTGGAACCTGCTTCTGTCTACACTGTGATGTATTTGTTTGTTATTATGATTGTAGGCCATATTAGACGCCACAGGTAGAGGTTCTCTTAATGAGGAGTTAGAAATGGTTGCATTCGGATGTGCCGAACAGTAGTTTAAAGAAATTTTTTCTAACTCGTCCATAGTACCTGGTTTACGCTCCTGCAAATATGCAAAAAATGGCTGGCTAACCGAAGATAATACCTTATCCCGTAGTAGTAAATCAACTAATTTGTCGTATGATTTGTTGACTTCTGCCAGTTCAACCCATCTATTAAATGTATTGCGTATGTTCGCAATGAATCCTGCAAAATCTTTTGGAGATTCAGGTAAAATTCCCTTAAATTTCAACCTACAGTGTTCCTCGTCCAGGTGAAACCTTCGTAAAAGCAAGGACTTAATAGCACCGTAGTTATTTGCTATTGATGGGTCAGCATTTTGAGAAGCCGTCAATGGTTCTCCAACCAAGAATTCATTTAACTTGAGTACCCATGACTCTTCAGGCAAATGATTTGTTTTGCAAGTCTGTTCAAAACGTGACAGGAACGATGAAAGGTCGTCCACGTTTAAGTTGAGAGTGGGTAATTTAAAGTTGTAGAAATGTTTAGTTTGGCTGGATGACGATCCATTTTGTGCGTTATTATTCTGGTTTGCATCAGCACTTTGTGCTTGTAATCTTGCTGTCTCCAATTTAATACGCGCCAATTCCATTTCTTGTTGTAAAATAATTTCCTCTCGTTTCAATTTATTCTCTTTTTGTTTGGTTGCAAATGTTTCCCTGTCAATAGGTGAATTGACTACAAATTCCTCTTGGTTGTCTGCATCCATTTTATTATCATCAACTTTTTCCATGAGTTGAGTTGCTCTTTCTTTAATGCAGTCGTCACGGCGTTTTTTAGTGCTTTATGTTTTTTTCCATTCTGATCAGCATCTGACGTTAATTCTTTGAGACAAATAACCATATTCATTGTACCACTTTTAACGTGACAATGATACTACTATATAATGGGAAAAGTGCGTATTCTCGCAAGTGTTAGTGCGAAATTCTGCCGCAGGATAGTCAACCTGGTAGCACTTAGAGTAATTTTTTTACTTATCAACTTAGCAAATAAGTTTGTTCGTATAAATGCCATCATGCAATAGTACTGAACTCTAATGTCTAAGTTCAACAATAGACAATATTTTGTAATCGAGACGCTCGTTGGGTAATCGAGCGTGATAATGGTGTTTATTTTCATCACCGTTATCTAAAGTTACAATTAGTACCTGATTCTGCGCCACGCAGATAATGGTGTACGCTCACCCTTTGGTCTTATTTCTTAATACTCAGCTCTAATGTGGGTCATCATTTCTAGTAATTCCTTATTGTTCATTTATTCTTAATCACGTCTTTAGTCAAGGGACACAAAAAGTATATTCATAATACATGCTACAATGGGCTATTACCTCAAACGGTAGACTATAAGATTATTTTATTTGGTGAACTATATATGACAATACATTATCCTTAGGCATCTCTTATTATTGTAGTGCTACTTTCGTTCCAGGAAGAACTGCATAATTATGCAATTCCCTATTACAGTTACCGTTAAATATCAGAAAAAATTAATTTCAACCTACAAGTGTATTATTGCATATAATATCATATTATTAATGTAGTATTTAACATATATCATGAGGACAAACAAAACAATGATGCAACTAAAGGGTACAAACAATGTCAAGACGCAAACAAGACATTTTCACAATTAAAAATGAATTTATGAACTAAATAAAACAAGCGGAAGTGTCACAAGCCAAATGAAGGGTCAAGGTCTGACCCGAGGTCAACTTAATTTTCAAAGTACACATAAAAAAACTTGCAAAAAATGTTGACATCACTGGGAACTCATGAACTGGTGGAACATTTCAATCTAAAATAAATATAGTGAGATTGTCTGGAGGGGGGAAATAGTTCACGAACTATGATACATTATGAAAAATTAAATGTAAGACTATAGAGACAGCGAACCAAAATACACCAGTTATCTACGAACGGTTACTAACACAAATCTATCAAACGCAACTAGATTTAGTAACAGACTTAACTAAAGGTCCATTGGCAATACCATGGGACCGAAAAGGCAATCGTTTAACTGCCCTTTTCCAAACCACGAAATCAATTCAGTGGCATGTGAGAGCCACCTAATTTGGTTCATCCTCCCTACCTGCCCACGAATTAACAACACATTAAGCAACAAAATTTTACATTAAACATAGGTAAAAAAACATGCCGATGTAGGCAGAGGACATGGACGACTTGTTTAGTTCGTCGTTTGAGGAACATGTTTCGGGACTTAGATATGTTTTCGACACTCTAAGGAATTATCATCTAACTGCTAAACCTACAAAGGTGCAAATCACGTGTAATGAGATAACCTTTTTGGGACATATCATTGGATCGGGATATATCCGAACGTTACCTAGTACAGTCTCCAAAATTCTAAACATAGCAGTTCCTCAGACGAAGAAACAGGTCAGGAGTTTGTTAGGACTTGTTCAATATTACAGTAGATTCATACCAAACTTGTCATCCATCACGGCTGTATTGTCTTCATTGTTAAAAAAAGACATGCCGGTGCACCAGTTGACATGGTGGTACTCTGCAATGTTCCAAACTTTAAAAAAAATTATAAATTTGTTCTCGCATGAACCAATTTTAAGACTTCCCGATGCTTCCAAAAGATTTTTCTTACGAACAGATGCTAGTAACTACGGCATTGGTGCATGCCTGCTCCAGAACCATGATGGCATTCTACATCCTACCTTATATATTTCAAGAAAGCTAAAGCCGGCAGAAACAAAGTATTCCACAGTGGACAAGGAACTTTTATCTGTGATATGGGCAATAACTAAACTTGAAAAGTTCTTGCTTGGTGCTCCCTTCACCATACAGACGGACCAACGTGCTGTAGCATCTTTGCGTCGATCTAACCATAAGAGCCAAAAACTCGCCAGATATGCAATCATCCTACAGCCATTTGAATTCTCCATTGAACATATTCCTGGCACTGAAAACATTGTGGCGGATGCGTTGTCACGTAATCCTATTGACGACGAATAATCAACATTAACATTCCTAAAACATATCAACTATAAGAGAACTAACCTTGCCTTCAATTTAAACTTTATAAACACTATATGCATCACAGAATTGAACTAAAGACAATCAAGGTATACATATTGACATTGAAACTTCGTCTAACGTCCATACACGATATATGAATATTCGTTGAACAATCATGGAACAATATCTGACGACAAGTCGAACTTATTATCCTATGTGCACTTAATTCTTGGATGCTGGGATAAATGACATTTCTTTCCAACGTAAACGTTTGAACATTTTTGCCTAAAAGAATTCATCAGGATCAAGACTACGGATGGATCATCATATCCTATACTAATTAATTAGTTAACTTAACTTCTTAATTGAATTATTATCAATAAAATGAAATGTGAGAAAAAAATGAAATGAAAGAACAAAAAAAAGAGAACGAAATATAAAAAGAAGAAATTATGAAAAGAGAAAATAAATCTCACACAAGTATTAGATTAATATTTTTTTTTTAATGTACCTATACATTATTTAGTTAGTTAAATTAGATAGTTATTATTCACTAACACTTAACACACACAATTAAGTTAAACTTATATTCGAATTTCTTTCTATTTCTTCTCACTTATTTTGTCTTTTCTTCTCTCATAACATCGCGTTACATTAGAACCTTAATAATTTAACTCTTAATTTAATTAATTAATTTAATGTTAATTAGTCAAATTAATTCCTATATGACATACTAATACGACAGACCTTACTTTAATTTAATTCTATCATTCACTATTAACATTGGACATTTTATTTAGTTGATATAATAATATGTATATATTGATATATAATATGATTAATGTTAGATGACTATGACAAATAGTTAGTTGACATGACCGCGACACGGTTCTACTCAGAACATCGTCGGCCATATGTCACGATTGTGTTAAATTTTTTTTTTTTTTGAAAAATTGTTAAGTCGGATAGATCTTGAAAAAAAATCTATCGATTTTTTTTTTCCCCCGGTGTACAGGGAATTGTTACGGTATATGATATTAACGCCGTCTGCTAAAGGTTATCAGACGTGCAATTGTAAAGGTTAAGGCATTTAATATATTGCGATAGATGTTTCAATTATTGAACGCTCCATACACGATCGATTATGACGTGTATAGCGTTGTTTGGGTCACAGTCGGTAACTAAGAAACGCTACCCTTTGTTACTTGACCGCCAAGCTGAATAGCTGCGTTTTTCTAACCTTCCAATTCAATGGCATGATATAGCCATATATATGCATTTTTTGATGGACCAGGGTCAGTCCTAGAACTCTATATGAGAGGAAAATTTATGGAGGTTAGTAATTAACTAGAATCCTCAGAAGGATGAGAATAATCGTCAAATTCATATGAAATATTCAGACTCGCAGTCTCACTGTCGGCAGGTAGCCATGTCTATCTGCTCGTGCATATAGCTGTGATGTTCTGACGACAATACTGCATTGTATCCTTAAACGGACATTGACACGTAAACCAGCAGTCTACGTTATTGATTAATTTATGCATGACTTATATGGACTTATGCTCTACTCCTATTTGAAATGATCATCCTGTGTGTACAACTGTGAATTAAATGTATGGACTCAATGAAATGACTTATCAAATCAATCGTATTCCAAGGTTCAAGTATTGTTCGGAATCTTCCACCCCCGCATTCGCTTAATCTTCCATCGAAGGCACGATGCACTATCACTGAATGAAAAAACTAACATATCAAAGAAAAAACAATGGCCAGAAATTTATAATTGTTTTATTCATATCACATGGAACATTGTTCAGAGCAAACCACATTGCAACAGGCAACATCATCAGCAAATGCCAGCTCCGAAATATAGACCTGTCTCATCTTCCAGTACCCCACTGAATACTTTCTTGTTCTCTCCTTACATGCCTTGATGACATCGCCCATGAGGAGTATGAAAAGGTAAGGTGATAGGATATCACCTTGTCTTACACCAGTGGTGGTCCTGAACTCTTCTGACTTATGGTTTGCTGTCCTCACATAATTTCTGCAAGACTTGTAGAAGCTCTGTATAGCATGAATCAGAGGTGCTGGAACATTCTTCCTTGCCAAACAGTCCGAAAGTTTGCTCCAGGGGACCCTGTCAAACACCTTTTCCAGATCTATGAAACAAAGATGGATCTCACTCTTATACTCAAGGGCCTTTTCACTCAGCTGTCTGAGTGTGAAGATTAGGTCTTGAGTACTTCGGTTTGCTCGGAATCCGCACTGGACCTCATCCAATTGTGGCTCAGCTAGGCGTCGGAGTCTCTGCTCTAGGATTCTAGAGTAGATTTTACCAGGGACACTGAGAAGGGATATGCCTCTATGGCTTCCACACTGTCGATTGTCACCCTTTTTGAAAATTGGTGTTATGATGGCAATCTCCCAATCCTTTGGTATGGTCTTGTTGTACCACGCTGCCTGTAAAACCCTTAAGAGTAATAGGTCGTCTGATGCTCCCATGTACTTAACCATTTCTGGTGTTATACCATCATGCCCTGCTGCTTTGCCCATCTTGATTTTCTCCAGTGCTGCCTTCAGTTCTTCCATCTTTATGTCATCTTCACCATCATTGGTTTTCTCTTCTGTGCTAGTGGTTATCATTTCTGATGCTTCACCATGCTCACCATCCAGGAGTTCTGAGAAATATTCTTTCCATCTTTCCATTACTTTCTTCGGGGCAGTAAGCAATTTGCCTTGCTTGTCCTTTATAAATTTGAGAGGGCATTGTTTTTCCTTCCTCATGTTCTTTAGGGTCTTATAGAACAATTTCTGGTTTTCTAGTGCATCTTTTCCTAGCTTTTCTCCAAACTCTTCCCAGGACTTCTGTTTTGCTGCTAGCACTTTGTTCTTTGCTTCTGTTCTGAGTGTCACATATTCTCTATATTTTTTCCATTTGTCCTGTTGTATTTTTGGCTCCTAAGTATTGTTTCCATGCCATTTTCTTCTCTCTTATTTTCTCTTTGACTTCCTCTGTCCACCAAGGTGTCCTCTTTCTCTTGTTCCCAAGTCGGACTTCACCGCATGCTTCTGCAGCAGCTGTCTTTATGATATCCTTGAATTTAATCCAGAGGGTTTCCAAGTCCTCTACACTTCACGGTAGAAGGGGAACGACTAAGTAAGTAAGTAAAGGTTTCCAAGTCATCAGGTCGTTCTTCTGTGTTGATCACCGCTGCA
This sequence comes from Oreohelix idahoensis, assembly GCA_024509875.1. Taxonomy (NCBI): domain Eukaryota; kingdom Metazoa; phylum Mollusca; class Gastropoda; order Stylommatophora; family Oreohelicidae; genus Oreohelix; species Oreohelix idahoensis. The sequence continues at coordinate 188,468 of JAMPIV010015621.1, forward strand.
GCAATAAGCCCCTGATATCTGGTCTTAATTTCTGGCTCTCTCAGCTTGTAGGTCCTAATGCTCATTTCTCCCGCTCGTTTACTTGGTTTCTTGCGTGATGTTGGGCAGTTCTTAGGCTGAGCAACTCTTTCAGTTGTTCTTTTGATTGTTAGCAGGTAGTGATCACTTCCAATCTCTGGTCCCCTCCAGACTCTAGCATCTCGGACATATTTGAATGAGCTTCTCCGAACAATGGCATAGTCGACCACTGACTTCTCATTCTTTGTTGGTTCACATCTAGTGTATGCATGTATGCGCTTATGGGGGAACTTTGTGTTTGTAATGATCAGATTCTGCTCACTGCAGAATCTAAGGAGTCGCTTTCCATTGTCATTGAGAGTATCTTCTCCATATCTTCCGATAACTCCACCCCATCTAACATGGTCATTTCCAACTCTGGCATTAAAATCTCCGAGCATGATAACTTCATCTAGGCAGTCATCCACTGTCCTTTGAAGCAGCTCGAAGAATTCCTCCTTGACCTCTGCTCTCTCATCCTCATTTGGCCCATACACTATGACCAGGTTGACTATGGTTTCTCCTTCTTTTAGTTTTACGACCATAATGCGCTCCGAGACAAAGTTCCATCCCTTGATACTATCTTTTTGATTTTTGGCCACAATGCAACCCACGTCCCCTTTAGCTCTTTCAGATGTGGGTACACCACTGTAGAGCAGCGTGTTGCCATCAAGATCCATGACTCCTTGTCCTTTTTTCTTTGTTTCCGTTATAGCCAGGATTTCTAGTTTTGCTTTCCTCATCTCTTCCACCAGCTCCTCTTCCTTCCCATTTATACTTCTTGTGTTCCAAGTTCCATAAGTCGTAGTCCGTTCCAGTTCGTCGCCTTTAGAATCAGTCTGGTTTTCTCTCTTACGTTTTGCATAATCAGGTTTTAAGACAAACAGGTGATTGGCCTGTTGTGCCTTTGCATGGTGGAGGGGCTGCCTCCTTACGGCCTCCATGCAGGCTGCCCTCCTCCTTTTTCATCCGGGCTTGGGACCGGCATAGGCGGAGTTAGGTTTACTTCCACATACATATATTGTAGCATTGTGCATAGCTGGTGGTCATATTAGGAAGTTTCCAGATATGCCTGCATGCATGGAATAAACATGAAATAGAGAAGACATTGAATGAAAGTCACAGGACATGAAGAGTTGGCATCAGCTTAGTGACAGCCTAGGCTTCTCAGGGAGCATTAGGACAATATTGGTAATGTTTTAGGATTATTCTGAAAGCTCACAATTAGATCTCAAACATTCTTACTTTTAAGTGAAGAATCTATTGTCAGCAGGGTTGAAATTAAAATTAGTGGGACATACTACAGATTTCATCGAAATGACTATCAATCCGGCACCCAAGTAAGTCACCCACATCATTAGGGTCAGGATTTCTAAACCTAACCCTTACCTCTCATAACTGCATCTCCGAATTATTACTTACGGCAATATCAATATGGGTCTTCAGATCAATAGACGTTTGGGCAAAATCACTGATGTTCATTTCACCCACCAGCACCTTGAGTTCTCAGCTTCTTTCCAGTAAATACAGTTCTTTAACTTTAACATTTTCATTCATAATTACTTGCAGCTCCCTAATGTGGATTCTGGCAAAATATACTGTTTTAATCACAGCAAGTGATAAGGGCCTGCCATCAATGGTGTCTATACCAAGTAGCGGTATGGCAGCTTGTGTACCTTGACAACCCCCAGAGCTATGCCAGCGGGAGTTTTACTCCTGGAAGGTTCTACCAAGCTGGACAGATCTGTGCGAGTAGGGGTCAGGCTAAAGCTGACATCCTGGGAATTCAAGTGGGGGGGGGGGGGGGGGGTTAAGCACATGGCCAACACACCTGTCTATGTTAAAAAAAAAACAAGTTACAGAAACAGCAACAGATGAACAAGTACTGCCATGCTCTGAACTCCAGAAGGAAAGCAAATGTGAGACCGACCAAATGCTACCTGGCAGATACCTGTGGAGGCAGAGAATGCAAAGCATGAAACAGAGCTGGGGCACCACATGAAGGATGGCTGCTGATCGAGAAAGGTGAGGTAGTTTATAGCTACCCTACAAGACGCCACCATGTGTGATAGTCCCTGATTGCTTTGTCAGCCAGTGGCCAAGGACCAAAGAAGTAGTGACAAGGGCAGCTTGAATCAGCCAACAAGAGGGCAACTGTAGGCCTACACTGTTCTTTTATTCAACCAATCTGTAGATGTATACAGTAAATTGGTACAGATTGTTTCAATCCTTTATAAAGTCTTGGCAGCAAAATAGACAAAGTAAGGGATTGAGGGATAGTCTTACTTAGTCGTTCCCCTTCTACGGTGAGGTGTAGAGGTTTGGAAGAGAGAGCGCCAGACTATCCTATCGGCTGTCTTCCTCCTGGCCTGGTTCCATTCTAGTCCTCGGTCCTTCAAAGATTGTCTAATGTTGTCCTTTGAGGGATAGTCAATGATATCAAAATAAGAATACACAAGTGCTAGATGACCTTTTAGTGCACTGGGAAATATATGGAGAAAGTTCAACACCAAAATAAGAATCTTAGCTCAAATGTCAAGTCAGTCCTATTGTATGGCTATGAAACAACAAAATCATCAACCAAAAAGCTACAGACTTTCATAAATGGGTGCCTGCGTAGAACTGAAGGATTTAAATGGTAGGACAAGGTCATCAATGTGGAACTGATGACAAGAACTAGACAAGTGCCAGCGGAACAAGAGATGAGAAGATGCTGGTGATGGATAGGACACACATTGAGGAAACCTTTTGATAGCATTACAAGGCAGTCCTTATTCTGGAATCCTCAGGGTGAGAGAGGCAGAGGTAGACCAAAAACCACATGGAGAAGAGAGCTGAAGACAGAAATGAAACTGATGAAGACACGGAAAGAACTTGAGCTGATGGCTAGCAACAGGAGGACTTGGCATGTGTTTGTTGAAGGCCTATGCTCCTTGGGCAGCTAAGGGTTATTGGTCAATTGATAAGATAAAGTCAAATCCAAGTACCTAGTGATAGTAATACTTATATATAATACCTTAATCCACAATGAAATTATTCTTGCCCTCTTTAATTAAGTAATTGGTATCTGATCAAGCATTTTCAAATATGTTCAGCAGTGTTGACGTAGCATGCAGTCCTTTTCAGAGCTACTTTATGGTGTCAGACAGATATTGTGACATATTATGAAAATAGCTTCATATATCTTTTTCATTATCTACACTTTTCTTTTACCTTTTCTTTCACCTATGCACGTCGTTAACATAAAACCATTCTAACACTCTGAGATCTGTCCCTCTTTCTAAATTAGCACGCATATTTTATTGCTGTTCGCTACTTTCTTTGATGTAGGTTTACCAGCAGACCTATTAGCGGGTTATCTGTAATTTTTAACGCCAGCGATCAAGGGTGAATTACTTTTAGTACTAAGAGCAGATAATTTTGGAACCAAGGTGAGCAAATTGCTATTACCTCCCTTGTAATCCGTTCGCTAGAAAGTTAATACGGTGAATTGCCAGATCAAAGGATACTGCTCGCTAGATGACCATACGAGCAGAGACGTGTAAAATTTGCACTGATTAGCAAATTACGTTATGCCTGATTCTGGTTTTCGGCTCTAGCGTGAAGAACGGCTTTGATCTATGTAGAAGTCGAAATTTGAGCAGAGATTTTCCTGTAGGTGCGAAATCTGGCAGAGAGTCTGGTTTTCGGTCTATAGTGAATCTTTCCCTTTGATTTCAGATATATAAACCCCAGCCCTCAAACTAAAATTTACCCAGTACTCATCAGGCTGTAAAGACATCTAGCTCGATTTCTAGAATCCTTTGTATTAAGTGAAGTTCTTAGTTTTTCGTTGGAGAATAGTCTTAGTAGTTTGTGTGAAGGTAATATATCTACTAGTAGTTTGAGTGATTTAAGTGGTAAATCGTCAATTATATTTCACTAAGATTTACTGTGCAGAGCAATTTACTAAATAGGTCCGTAAATTATATCTCTCTAGGTTTTACGGTGTTACAGTGGATAGCAGAACAAATAATAATTTCTAGCTAAACTCTTCCAGCTATAATATAAATTTTATTAACTGCTAGTAACCAGTCAGAGAATATTTTAACCAACTAAGTAAATGCACTGATTCATCATGAATATTGATGAAATATGTATTTATTTCTAATTCACGATGACTGATTTTTTAAATGACTAGAATTTATTTCATGGGAGTTTAAACGATAAGACAAGCTCTAAGCTTGTAGTTATATTTAAGTTAAATAACCGAAGTGGATAAATATATTATATTTTACGCGGGGTAAGGATAGGATTGTGTATACTATATATTGGTTAAGTATTTGTATGTTTTTCTCTTTACACAGTATTTGGGTCAAACCCTAAAACTTACCAGCGGCTTCCATGTAAATCTGAGAATAATCATACTAAAGAACATTTTTAACTTAGTTCTGGGTCTTCAAGGTAAATCTGGTCTGAGGTTGTGTTTACACCCAGAGAGAGACCAAATACCAACCCAAAGAACATTAAGAGTGACTTTGTAACTGGGCATATAGTTCCAGATTTCTTTTGCAACATCTAATTTACAGTCGGCCCGTTGCAGCGACATAAACAACACTAACAGTTCCTGACGTTGACCATTTGTGGTGTGACCAAGAATTTTTATACTGAGAGAAGTTACCGACCTGACATTTCCTAAGTACTGGAAACCTCAAGATTCTGACACTGTGAACACTGTGACATCTATTACCTGAACTGATTTGAAGTGACATAAACAGTAATCCAAAAAATATATCGTAAAGAGAACGATCCCCGGAGGAATTGGAATTAACTGGTCTCTGTAGAGCTGGGGTTCTCTTTGCCAAAAGAACAATGGATTTGCTGTGGGTGTGTGTGTCCTAAAGTTTGCGCCAGAAGGTGAAAATCAAGTTTGTAGGTAAGAACGAATGTCAGTGGCCACTGTTGTATGGATAGAAAGAAAGCAGGAATGAGTGGTTCTTTGATCGTATGATTCATGTACCCACTTTGTACTTTTTTTTATGCTAAGTTTTTTTTTTTTGCTAATACTGTTTCCCTTTCAGAATAGATTAACGTATAAACTCTGTTCTTTACTGTAGAGGGAATTTCTAGACCATAGCGTATAAATCCTTGACTCTTTGGGGGTTAATAACTTTTCTTCTAACGGGAATTTTGTCTCAACAGAGGGAGGGAGGTTTACACCTATGAGTCTATTTCTTGATTAATTCATTAACTTTATGTTTACTTGTATTTGATTTAATAGTAAAAATATTGTTGTTGTGAAGTTTCTTTATGATAAATAAAATTTACATAAACTTTATTTACGTGTGTTGGTCAGCTCGTTCCAAAAGATCCTATATAGTGTTCACGTCTGTGCGTCTAACTGTCGTCACTTATGTGCGAATGTAGATGAGTGGTTGATATATATATATATTAATATATATTCTAGCAGACTGTCTGACTAAACAGTAAACTAGTTCTGTTGTAGAGATAGGCTGAAGGAGAGAAAGCTTCTCGAGTTCAGGGACAGACTCTACTTATTTTCCACCATTTCACTCGTGTAAAATCTATCTCTTATATTATCTCTCACTGAGTCACCCCCTGTTCTAGTCTATTCAGAAGGGACCAATCTATGTCTTAATTCCCCTATCAAAAATCTACGACAGATGTTAGTAGTCCTTTTCAGGACTTAGTATGTATTAATGCTGCAAGAATGGAGGTCGAGGCTGTTACTGCAGCCTTAAGGTGGATAACTGAAACTTCATTAACTCTTAGTATACGAGCGGCCTTTTAGAAAGGTGATGTGACTCGCAGTCAATATGATAGGGAAAGTTTAAAAAGTGAACAATTTTAGTTGCGGCATGATTATAGGGGAATTTCTTTACATTGAAGCTTAACACCATGTTATCTTTATAAATAAATTATTTAGTGCATATCGATCATCGGCCTTTCTAAAAGGCCGCTCGTATACTAAGAGTTAACAAAGACTATCATTGTGTGTGACTCACAGTCCATGATTCGGAAGGTTCAAAGTGGTTGGTTGCGGCATGAATGGAAAACTTTCATAGAAGCTTCCAGTCTACAAGAGCTGGTGTGGATATACATTCCTGGTCATGCTGGGGTATGTGGTAATGAAAGAGCTGACAGATATGGGTGCTCTACCCATAGTGGGGATACTGGATATGGATAAGATACTGAGAACAATTAATGATTGCCTGTTAGAGAATGACACTGCAATAAATGAATCATCAAGGTTAAGACTGTTGGAATTTGGCATCACTCGTAAAGCTAGTAGAGATGGATGTATGAGAGGATGCATCCGTCGTGTTTACAACCAGCGAGCTACAGGAACAATTAGCATTCACACTCTTCGACATATACTGATGGAGAACAAGCACCTATGGGTTTGCCCAGAGTGCAATGATGTCAAATCTGCATAACAATAACGCTGCAAGAGCTAGCAGTTCTTTTCAGGGCTTCATCCTGCTAGCCGATAGTAGTTAGTTGTCCTTTTTTCAGGGCTTCTTCTTCCTATCTGATAGTAGTTGCTTGTCCTTTTTTTCAGGGCTATGCTTTTATTAACATTATACTTCAATTGACCGGAGTTCAATTATTTTTTAATGGCAATGGCGTTCTGATATAACCAAAGAACTTTAGTCTGGGTTGAAAGAAAGTTGTTATTTATGAAGACCTCTACAGGGTTTGGTTTGGTTTTTTAAAGCACATGGACAACGCCATCAGTGCTCCGATCTCCTCCCTTAGATCACACAAGGAGGATCTCAGCGCAGTGCATGAACTCCATTGCACCGGCGAGAATCCCAGTGAGTATATATAATGTATAGGAATCCCACATTCTATAAATATATTTGGTGTGGTGGGTGTTGTGGGCTTTCCAGGCTTGGATAATTGGGCTGATATTATGCTCAATTCCTGTATTCTATACTCATTCCTTCTACTATCACGAAGTATCTTCTTTCTGTAACTTCGGGTTTATTTATGTAATTGTTATAATGTTCGTTTCAGTGCTTCTATAATAAACTTTGTATTCGTATTATCTGACAGTGTTTATTTATTATTATTATTATTATCAGCTTGTATTTAAAGTGTTATGTTTTGAACTAACCTTGAAGGTTAACGGTTAACAGTCATAGATGTCCTTGAACTTGTGGAACACTTCAGGAAAAACAAATCACGTTTCGACGACTAAATATATTTAATACCGTTCATCAATTTCATCATGAATAAACAACACGAATGTTTCATGTTACAGAACACTTGATAAAGTACAGATCTATAGCCCATAGTCAATCAAACATTACACGGCTGTTACTGTTCATTTTCATTAACGATCATTATTATTTATACAGAATTAATCCTTCTGTTAATAGTTCTCATAGGGTCGCTGCCCAATATATATCACAAGAACTTCGACATATGCTTACTTCAGTTTGGCTTACACAGCCAGGCTCTATCAGCCTTATATATTCTAACTGCGTTCCATATTTTACGGCTTACGTTAATAACAACAATGATTGCGGTTTATACTACCGACATATATATATATATTCGGACTCAATGGTCCTTACACATTATCCATTTAGTTTACCAGCTTTACATTACCGTAATATATTTTCCTAGTTCTGCACTAATATACTTCAGTGGCAATGCCACATTTTAAACATGACCATAAGGCTCAAGGCCACACATAAGACTCTCTGGTCTTTATCCACATATTATTATATTGGCTTAAAAGCACGAACACAGATGGTTATACTCTTGGATAAGTGGCCATGCCACACATTCGAAACACTTTGGATAAGTGGCCATGCCACACATTTGAAAACACTGCCATTTGGCTCCAAGGCCACACAAAGACTGTCGTAACTATGTCTAACGCGTCATGCATCGATGTATGCGATCTATTTTATTTATTTATTCAGCCAAGGTGTTTCATGGTGCAGCCATCCGAATCGAGCTCAAACCCAGATGCATGCAAACCCTGAAACAATCCTTAACAGTGGGTAGGTTTCCTAATTTTTAAATTTTGCCAGGGCAGCGGCCTGATAAAAGGAACCCGTTACACGCCCATTGAGGCATATTGGGAATATGGTGTTAGGCCCATATTATCTTGACCGTCGGCACACGAGGGGTGATGTGGTCGGCATCACGCCGGCTGCCTTAACCTCCCCAGAGAAGCTCTGGTACCCATTTGGGGCTGGGTCGACCCAGGAGCCGTTTGTGGCCTAAAAATTTTTCCGCCTCATCTGGGGATCGAACCATAGACCACTGCGCTAGGAAGCCAGTGCACTAACCACTATGCTACCGCGGCTCCATGAGCGGCCTGATAAGCCTACTCTTTATGATTTCCAACTGCCGTGGGATTTTTAACATGCGCAACTTGCACATGGGACCTCCTATTTCTTTCTGCCCTTATCCGAGAAGGCTAGGCATCCAATCTCACTACCCATGAGACCAGGGGGTGAGTATGACGTAATTAGGACCACTGGTTCAGAAAAAATATTTCAATAAGTTATAATCCCTCAACTGGGATTTCAAACCCGGTACCTATTGAATTGAGGTGGACGCCATACCTCTGAGCCACTCCGACCCCTCTACAGGGTATTATTAGAATATATAGTGTTCCTAATTCCAGATAGTGATTTAAATAGCTGATATGTGATCATGGTATCACTTCATCTTTCCAACTGTTGTAAATTGAAAGTGTCAAACTGTATGGGTGTGCTTGCCTTTGTCCTAACTAGTAGCCTTCTACATACCTGTCATGTTTGGTTTGGTTTTTAAGGGTTATCTACATTGCACACGGACAACTCCATCAGTGCTCGATCTCCTCCCTTAGATCACACAAGGAGGATCTCTACACGGTGCACAAACTTCGTAGCATCAGCGAGAATCCCAATGTGTGTAGGCCTATATAGGAATCACACATTCTACAAATATTACCACATAATCCTAGCGCCGTAGGCGACCTACTTGGATGGCATTGAAAAACGGCTGAAATGAGAACCAGTGGGTCTTGTTCTTTGATGTCGTTCAAATGATTCGCCACTGTCATTAGGGTTAGGATTATGGTTTCGGTTTACGATTCCTACAACTAACCCTTACCTCTTTTTACTGCGTCTCTGAATATTTTTTTTTAAGGCCGTATGCAACACCTTCCCACAGTTTTTCATTTCAACCAAGAAGAGAATTCTAAAGAATTGCACAATAATCTAAAGCATGTTAATCATCATTATAATAATTAGTATATTAATGCATTCTACTGTTATAAAAATAATATACAGTACTTCGAACTTACTTCATGTTCGCAGGGTCAGCGGAATTGGCTCGAGATGATAAATGATTAAAGATAAGCGTAAATGGGAAAATCCTGGAACAAGTCAAGAGCTACGTATATCTTGGTCATATAATAACAGCGAGATCCCAATGTGTGTAGGCCTAATAGGAATCAGAGAATAGGAATGGCCAAAGCTACATTACAACAACATGAAACATATACTGACGTCCAAACAGTTATCTCACAAATTAAAACTGAGAATCATAAAGTGTTATATATATTCTGCATTTCTGTATGGTGCAGAAACATGGACGATGAATAAGCATTTGGAAGAAAGAATGAGGCTCTTGAAATGTGGATATATAGAAGAATGGGGCGTATCTCATGGAAAGAGATGAAAACAAATAAGGAGGTCCTAGAAAATCTAGGTATGAAAAGAGAACTAATGAGGGAGATCAAAGTTCGGCAGCTAAATTACTTTGGCCACATAAAAAGGCATAACACCTTGCAGAAGACCATAACAGAAGGGAGAGTTGAAGGCAAACGTGCAAGGGGAAGACAGCGCTATAAGTGGGAAGATAACATCAAGAGATGGACGGGAAAGAGTCTATCAGAGTGTACCACCAAGACAAGAGACAGAAGACGTTCGAGATCCATTACAGCCAACCTCCGTTGTGGAGATGGCAACTGATGATGATGATGATGATAAATGAACTGTTTTAAGTCACCCACTCACTGTTCATTCTGCACTGCACGCGTAAAGCTTTGAGATGGTCACGTGGTGTGTGTTTTAAAATTAATAATGTTGGATTGGTTGTTAATTTTATAAAGGTTTTTTTTTTTAACATGATAACGCCTGAGGTGATTCAAGCAATATGTATTACGTACTTAAAAACTGGTCTAAAAGAAAGGTGGTCAGGAATGCATCTATGACGTGATTTTGCAAAAGGATTGCACTTGGAAAAAAAAATACCAAGTAGATAGTAACTGAACTTAGTTTAAAACTATTTAAAAATCAAGACATAATTACAGAACCAGTAAAGCGCATATACAATTAATTCTACTTCTACTACTTAGTCGTTCCTCTTCTACCGTGAGGTGTAGAGGATTGTAAGAGGGAGCGCCATACTATTCTATCGACTGTCTTCCTCCTGACCTGGTTCCATTCTAGTCCTCGGTCCTTCAAAGATTGTCTAATGTTGTCCTCCCAGCGGACTTTGGGTCGTCATGGAGGTCTAGATCCCTGGCTCTTAGTTTCCCATGCTTGCCGTGGTATCCGATCTTCTCCCATTCTGCAGACATGGCCAAACCATCTTAGTTGGGACTGTTCTACTTGGGTCTGCAGGGGTTCGGTTTTTAGGCCTTGACGTATTGTCTGGTTGCGGACCATGTCTGTTCTTGTTACTTCAACCACCTTCCTCAGATTTCAAGGGATTAAAATCTCGAATTCATGGATTCATGAAAAATATATATGATCTTACTGCTTGTTTTGTTCCTTCGCGTAACGTGAAGTAACAAAACAAGCAGTAAGATCAAAGAAGTACTCCATTCAACCCCCGATGGGTTATAAATAGGTTATATAGTTATATAGTGTAGTTAATTCAAGATAATAACGTTGATTTCTGATGTCTAAATATGGTATCATCTCCCCCCTCAGTCCAAATAGAGTAAATAAACAAATGTCAAATTGTTTGAATGGATGTGTCCTACCCTCTCCAAACAAAAACAAAAAAATGAAACGAAAAATAAAAACAACAACAACAAACAAAAAAGGTCTCTCACAATTGCCATGTTGTTAACAAGGAAGGGGGGCGTAGGGAAAGCCTGGGATGATAACTAATCCACCAATCATCTGCTATCACGAATACGCAATACGAGAACCCCACCAGACTCCCCCTTTCCCCTCATACCGTCACTAATCCTTATATATTAATATTTTGTCTTATTATATACTGTTTTACTAAATTGTGCAGTTCTCTAGGTCTATCTATTCTCAACACCTGTTCTACAGTTCTGGATAAATTGGATGCCTGCAAATAAACTAATGTTGTTGTCATAGTTGTCATATTTCCCCCGTTTCGTTGTGCATTTTGTGCTGACCGAGACATTCGCATAAAGTGATCTGGTATCGGCAACGGAAATTATTATTTGGAATTAGACACATAACATCATTACGATGGGCTCACTGCAAGGGTCATGGCTGTTGAGGTGGGTACAAGAGGCTTCATGGCTGCCTCAGTGTATGATTTACTGAAACTGTTTGGTTTAAAAGGACAGTCAAGAACAAGGGCACTTAAGAGGCTCAGTGAAATTGCAGAAATGGCATCGTGCTGGCTGTGGAACAACCGCAACGGGCTATGGAACTCGGGACAGTAATTTGTTTTCAACATAGGGGTAGCCTCCAGATGGCAGAAAACAGGAGTGACGTTGAAAGCTGCAACCAAGGTGAAGTGGGTTCAATTTTCTGCACAAGATAACAGGAAGCTGACACTAGGGAGTCATGACCCAAATGAGCCCGCCCTCCTTAGAGTGTAAAGGACATTAAGGGGCCGAAACACTTGATCGATGGGGGTCACTTCTGATGGTCAGATTGCCTCCTATTGTTTCGCTCTGTATAGTTTTCTATCATAATTATAACCCATCACAGGTTTAACTGCATACTTACTAAGTGGTTCCTCTTCTACTCTGTGGTGTCAGTGAAAGCGCGCCAAACTATCCTATCGTCTGTCTTCCTTCTGGCCTGGTTCCAGTCTAGTCCTCGGCCCTTCAGAGATTGTCTAATATTGTCCTCCCAGCGGACTCTGGGTCGTCCTGGAAGTCTGGATCCATGTCTCTTCTTCTTCTTTGATCCTTAGCCGCCGACCGTCAAAGCAGTCAGTGGCCATCACGCTTAGTGGCGTCTTAAGGGCAATAACAAATTGATTCCACTTTGCTCGGTCGGCGGCCATCCTTCGTACAGTGCCCCAACTCTGGTTCATTCTTTGCATCTCAGCCTCCACAGTCCTCCGCCAGGTTGTTTTTGGTCGGCTTCTCTTTCGTTTTCCTTCAGGGGTCCAAAGCATAACTGTTCTTGTGATGGCATCAGGGTCTCTTCTGAGGCATGGCCAACCCAGCTCCAGCGTCTGCCAGCTATGATGGTGTGCATGTCCTCTTGCTTGCTCCGAGTAAGCAGATCTTGGTTGGTGATGGTATTTGGCCAAAAGATTCTGTGAATTTTTCTTAGGCATGTTGTGTGAAAAGAGGACAATTTCGACAACCATGGCTCTTAGTTGTGCATATTTGTTTTGGTAGCCGATTTTCCATTCTACAGACGTGGCCAAACCATCGTAATTGGGACTGATCTACTCGGGTCTGCTGGGAAGGGTAAGGGGGGGGGGAGGGGGGGTGGGGGGGAAGAGAGAACTCATATAAACAAGACAAGAGGATGTAAATTTATTTTTCAAATTTAAAAGGTAGCCCACGAACAACAAAGAATCCCAATATTAGAGCAATTGCAGGTTTCAAATTCACCCATAACTCCTCAACTAGTGTCAAGAATAGACAATCAGTATTTAACTAGAATAAAAGTTAATATATAATGATTGATGGGGATAAGGCAGGCAAAGTGATGGTCTAGTGATGTTCTTATAAAACTTATTACTTATAGCAAATGAAAGCCAGTTAAATATCAAATTTAACACCTCAGATTTCGCACCCCCCACCCTTCTTGTTTTTTGTTTGTTATTTTCGGTTGGTTATATTATAGGTTTTAATTGTGTCACACCATGATAAGCATGATGAAACTACTATTTTAGAGACATAAACACACACAAACTAGTAATTTTGATTTAATCTGTTTATAATAATTGGACAGGAGATATGAAACCACTTTCGCATATCGACAAATGAACATATTATATGGACATGAAGACACTATATATCCGACTTATGCCCCTTCAGAGGCTGAACGGGATATTTTTCATCATAAATTTAAAAAAAAAAACCCAGCAAAACATTAAAATCCAAGCGAGCAATTAATAACAACCACTAACACATACATAAAAGAGGCAGCTTGTGATCCAATGAAAAAGCAGCATGGAATGACATGTGTTCCATTTTGTAGTTGGGATGGTCATGTCAGTTCATAACGATATTTGTGGCATTTACGAACAGCGAAAATGATTTACAATGCTTCCGTTTCAATTTTTCGTTTGTTACTTTCTGCACTTATTATAGTCTTAGATGTAAAAGCAATTTGTTTCTTGAATCCATTTGGGTACCGGCGGGAAAGAACCGCTCCAATCCCATAAGGCCTCTGTTGCCATAAAGATCAGCAGGCTTCCAACAAAACGTATGCAATTTGTAGCATCAATTATCGCTGCTTTCAAAGGTTGAAAAGCCTTGAGTCTTGAACTATTTGAACACAACATATGAGGAACAGAGAAAGCACATTGCCGTCACTAGTCCCATTCGTGGAAAAGATCTACGGAGATGCAAATATCCTCAAGCTGACTACTGCTTTCTTTGAACACATTCAAGTAGACGTCTGAGAGTGTACGAAGAAGAAGAAGAACCACTTGGAAGGATCATTCTTCCTCCTTAATATGATCAATGGGTCAGCTGAGAACAATATTGGTAGTACCTGGTTAATTGTTTATCTTGTTTATACCCGACTTAAATCACGTTATCTTAGAACGGTAGGTGTTCTTTCGCGGTAATAGTTGACTAAGAAGGTCTTAAACCATTATACTGCCCACACACCCAGCGTCTGATTATTAAAAAAAAGCCGCATTTAGAATATCCAGGTGGCGAATTAATTCCTCGTGCATTGAAGTTGCTCTTAATCAGCTCTACCAGCGAAAAATAATGTCAAACAGATAATTAGCAGTCATCTAGGTCCACAGTGATTTTATTCGATGAATCGCTGACAATTTCACGGGCACTGACTTTTCTGAATTGTAATCTTTGGTAATGAAAAGTAAATGTTCAGTGTTAATGACAATTAACTGCTTGGATTCAGAATTCAACTCAGTTTATGGGGGGGGGGGAAGGGGGCATAAGAGAGTTCGATTCTTGAAAAGTGTTGTCCTTTCTGAAGCTTATGGAAAAGTTCATCAGGTCTTGAAGAAAATGGATATACTTCCACGGTCAACTAAGATTGTGACATTAAAATCATCACATATCCTGAGAGTTCATTTAATTTGGGCATAACGAAGACAGATTGTGATCAGCTGATCCCCGAATGGCTTAAGAACGTCGCCCATTTTCTCTTAAATGCTTACGGCACTGAGTGTGGTTCGTAAAAAGATAAATAAAATAAAAAGTGAGATTTCATTTGCTTGAAGATACGAATCTGTTTTGAAAGTATTAATTTTCTTACCTTCTGCAAAAACATTTAATAGGAAGGGACTGACCTTTATGGGCGTGTTATGAGAAGAAGAAAGATGTCATATATTGTGACCATGGGAAAGATTGAAGGAAAAAAAGAGATCGAGGGTAAGAAAGACAGAGGGTACTGGGAAACTGGCCAGTGGCATGGAAAGAAGTCAACAACATAATTTATAAACAGTAGTGGAAACAGAAAGTTATAAAGATGCATGACCACGTAGGTCACCACGTATGGTACTTAAATAACAAGAAGATGGGGGATAACGAGGAGAAAAGAAGAAGGAAGAAGAATAAGAAGAAAGAAGAAGAAGAAACAGAAGAAGAAAGAAGATGATAATGATGATGATGGAGAAGAAGCAGATGATGAAGAAAAAGAATTTCGTAACTGCTTCTTAAATTTTTATTTTGTTGCAACAGTGAGATTTGACAAGTCAAGACGAAGTGACAAAAATATGGTGTTGCAACTATAAAAGCGTAGCAATTTTTACATGGCAGGGGGCCATGTAATTCATGTTCAGCTTCATTTTAACATGATCAACCAATATTCTTTGTGGTGGCTGTTCAGCGACTGCTTGTATTTTCTGAAAATATGAGCTTATATTTCTTTTATAAACACATTCTTCAGTCATTTACTCTTCTTTGGTGTTTTTAATAATGCTTTCTCTACTTTTTCTTCTTCGTGTGACGGTATTGCCTCCCCTGATTTGCAGTAGTGGTCCAACAGTGGGCAAAACTCAAGAGTATCTAATATGGGCTTCAAATGTGTCTACCTTCGCACAAGATTACTTTTGGCAGATATGTAAATAGAAGAAACAAAACGCTTCTATCTCCAGGTAGTCTTCACAAGATATTCAGAATAAGCGAGAACAATACTGCTTTGGCTGGGTATGTTAACTCTGTAATTCTGCCGATGCTTTTGTGAAGGATTTAAGCACTTATTAATTTCAGCTCATTTAAGCCCTCACCCCTGATTTACTCAGTGGAATTCTATTATTCTAGTATAGCTCTATTTAGAGTGTGTAGTAAATTGACTGAGACAAACATGCAGTAACTGTAAAATGATTAAATCGAAGTTAAATTTGTAACATTACAAATAACAAAATTTAATAATCACTTTAGGTTTTAACAGTTGGAAAATAATTTGAATATTTATGAAAAGGTTTTCATCACTTGAATGGGATTTAACTGAATAAAGGAGGTCACGTTGGCAGCGGATATTTTCACTTAGCTGCCAATGGTAGTGTCTTCTCCCGCTGGGTTAGTTCTTTTTCACTGCCCCCGCTTATCACTGGTCAAAGTTCAGGCGTCGCACGTTCCCAGAACGTCAAGTAGTAACTGCCAAGGTGGTCCTGCGTCTGTCTAAAAGACCCTCTTATGATGACGTCTCGCACAATGTCAGTCTACTTCTACCTTCACTTGGTTCCAGAGATAGTACTTTCTGCTGGTACCACCAATAACTGGTAACAGAAATAGAAACGAAACGCTCTTCTGAGTGAGTATGGCGTTTTTGACATGTGAGTCCTCTAAGATACTGATCAAAGATATCATTTAGACCAGTGCGCTGTATATAATATTTCATCATAGATAGAAGTGTTTCATTTACGTTTTCTCTCGCGTGATGATGTAGTTAGTAATTAGCAGGAGTGTGAAGGCATTATTGTTGACTGAGATATGTTTATTGTTGAGATATGTTTATTGTTGATTACACACATACACAGACCTGCATGAACACACACACACACACACATGGTCATTTACTAGCATATTTTCATACATGTGTAACACCACACACAACATACACATACATACATGGACATATAAGTGCATGTACTTGCATATTTTCACACATATGTATGTATTATTACGTAGATGATGTTTGTCCATTAGTACATGCTAGTTTATTTTGTTTCATTTTATTTCAGAGTCCAGCAGTCTGTGCTGGGTTATATGGTGTTACGTAGAAAATACCTTAATAGCTTGGTTATATGGTGTTGTATAGGAATTACCTACAAAAGTAAACTTGTGCACAACATTGTTTTCTGTATGATTCAAATGCTACCTAATAGGGTTTCATTAATAAAAGTGGGACCCCTGTCATCAAGAGAGTATTTCTGTGACTGCGGAACGTGTGTGAAAGTAGGCCAGAGAGAGTGACGACATTACACGAATTCTTCTTCTCCTTCACATTTAGTCTTCGCACTGTCACATACACATAGTTATGTGCCCCACTCTTCTACACACACACACACACACACACACACACACACACACACACACACACACACACACACACACACACACACACACACACACACACACACACACACACACACACACACACACACACACACACACACACACACACACACACACACACACACACACACACACACACACACATATATATGTTAGTTCACATGTTAGTAATGAAACATAGAATGAAAAATGCACTACTTACGCCAATCTTGGCTACAGACTTGTTGCTCAGATGAATAAAAGAGACGAGTCGATCTCTTACACGCGTCTGGGGTGTCTTTAATTTGACATTAGATTCCCTCTCTGACACCGTGTCTTTGTCAGTTTCATAGTCCCGATGTTCCTTATAAAAATGTAGAGATTTCATGTGCTTTGTAAGTCTTATTTGGTTCTCCAATAAAAGGAATTATGATGTTGTCTTGGCGAGCGTGAAATTCACAGTGAAATGAAACTGCGACATGGTCAGACTATATTCCTATCTTCCCACGCATTGTTGTTATGAATCTAATCAGAAAGATCCAATTATTTCAAATCATACAGATAGGGTGTGATAATTTCAAAAATATTCCACGTGAAATAGGGTGCGTGAAGCAAACGTTCACGTATTACCATGTATGGACATCTGGGGCCTTGTATATACTCTTGCAAACACATTTGTAGACTCATATTGTCTCAAAAGTAATAAATCCATGATTACTATTAAACAAGTGACCGGAAGCGATTATGTCACACTTGTCTGCCCACATGTGTCACACAGACAGTAATCTCGTTATCTGTCGTATAAGTACGCAAAAACTCCGTGTTTGCCCAGCTTGTTAACAAACTTGTCGCTTATCAGCGGTTTAATCTAAACACGCCGGCGCTCATTTATCTAGTTGCTTCTCGCAGGCTGGGATAAACATTATCTGCAAGGAATGTCACAAATGTTTGAACATACAAACTACTTGCTCCTTAGCCGATAATGAGAAGAAATTGGTACTTTTAAAAGTACACAAATAAAAATCAGTACAAAATATGTCTCTGATCCTGTCGGAGTGAAACCGAGATCGTGAAGAGGTCATCCATTTCGTCACACTTCGTACACTCTCAGACGTCTACCTGAATATTTTCAAAGAAAGCAGTGGTCAGATTAAGGCTATTTGTATCTCCGTAGAGCGTTGCCACTAATGGTACTGGTGACAGTCATATGTGCTTTCTCTATTCCTCATATGTTGGGCATCTTTGAAGCTGATGTTCAGAAGTCATTTTATCACTGCCACAGTTACACTCATCGGTAGTTCTTATCTTTAGCTGGTATCTCAATCTGTTGCGGCCCGCGTAGAATCTAAAGATTACCACTTGTTCTCTTCTGTTAAGATGGTAATATGCATCATTTTGTGTGTGGCCTGGATGCTCTGCATCTCATTTGTGTATGTATCTGGTTCTGATAAAACTCTTTGCTTCCTCGAAAGTTATGCCTGTATCAGGTTGAGGTAGCTTTCCACCTTCCTTTACCAATATGTCAGCCTCTTCACTGTTGAGGATGTGTGACGTATAATGGAAATATAGTCTACAGTATCTGACAGCCTTCCGTGGCCACGCTGTAGTTCTACGATTCGTTCGCAAAGTCAAGCATTTGACAGCCTGCTTTACTCATATTTAATCCATGCCTCTTTTCCTTGAGATGTAAACAAACAGACATATTACCAACTTTCGCGACCTGCCAGCGCATAGGGTTTGTTTACAAAAGTTTCTCACGCGAGCTGATCTGTCAATCATCGGACATCGGACAGACCGCACTTTGAATAAACACTTAACCTTTTGATCTTCAGATACGGGGGAGTCTCTGACGTCGATTAGCATTTCATATCGAGACGCGAGCGATTTAGAAAGTAACCCTGTTATCGTAACGAGAGCCTTTTGATGTTGGTCAACCTGCGCTCGACGAGAGAAACAGGCGATATTTGGTAAACTGCGCGTATGGATAATTAAATAATAACTGACATTGTACGCTGATTGTTAGCGCACGCAGAAGGAGCGGGGATGGCACATACCTTCACCCAAACTAGACCCTCTAAGCGATAATGATAGGATAGGCTAGAGACATCGTGTGCCTGTTTTAGGACTGAATATGTAGAGATATAATGGTAGCATGTTTTTCATAATGTTTCTCTATTTCTCGCAGACCTTATCAAACGGCGACCAGCGGTTTATTTTGGTCCTATTTCTTCATTTACTGAGTGATTGATGTGGTCTTATTCTTGGCTTACACGTCCCCAAGTTCATTTGTGAACAGGATTGGCCAGATGGACACAGAAACAGTTTAACAGTAAATTTTAACTGGACTTACAAGTACCCAGATATACTTTTTGCAATTTTATCAGCCCACTGGGGTGTAAAAGATATAACATTTCTCCCGACTTTTGACAGTGGTTTTCATCGGATTTATCCAGCAAGTTACGCTGTTTCAAAAACGGCACTCACCACAGAGACAGCCGATAGGATTTACCACCATCATCACTTAACAATAATTAACAGTTTTTATGAGGATGAGGCAATTGATACATTTTATGACAATCTGGATGAAGCAATTAAGAAAATTCCAAAGAAAGATCTTCTCATCGTGTTAGGTGATTGGAATGCTAAAATAGGGCCAGATGCATACGGTCATTGGGCTGGTACAGTGGGGAGATTTGGGACAGGTGAAACCAACGATCGAGGACTAAGGCTACTAGAATTTGCCAGCAACTATAAACTAACCATTGCAAATACACTATTTCCTCATAAGTTATCAAGAAGAACAACGTGGCATGCCCCAAAAACTGAGATACATGGCCAAATTGATTTTATTCTTGTATCCAAAAGATTCAAGTCCAGTATTAATAAAGCCAAGACTAGGACTTTTCCTGGCGCCGACATTGGTAGTGATCACGACATGGTATTGATGACGCTCAAGCTTAAACTTAAAAAGAACTATAATCAAAACAGATGTTCTCAGTTAAGATTCAATTTAGACAAACTGAAAGATCCAGAAATCGCGGGAATCTTTGAGGCAACTGTTGGAGGAAAATTCGCAGCTCTCAACTTTTTGGAAGATGATATCAACTCAATCACAGAGAACATGAAAGACGTGCTCATTGAATCGGCAACAGAAATACTTGGTAAAAGAAAGAAAATAAACAAACCATGGGTTACAGATGACATTCTGAAGTTATGTGATACACGGCGGGAAATGAAAAAGGTTAAGAAAGAGGTTCCTGAAGCAGCATGGCAATACAGTATGGTGAATAAAAATATTAGGAGGAAAATGAAACAGGCCAAAGAAAAATGGGTAGCTGATCAATGTGAGTCCATTAATACGGGGCTAATAAAAGGTAACAGCAAGGCAGCTTTTGACACATTAAGAAAACTATCGAAACCCCAACAGCCCAGGGTAACTGTCATAGAAGATAGCAATGGGGCTCTGCTCAATGAAAAAACAGCTGTAATGAGAAGGTGGACAGAATATTGTAAAGAATTATATAACTGTAAACTTGACACTGACTTAGGCATATTAAACAACATTAAGTGCGAAAACAGGGAACTCGGAAATGCAGCAATATTACGGGAAGAAGTGGAAGAGGCTATATGTTCGATGAAAGGAGGGAAGTCACCGGGTGTGGATAATATCCCAGCAGGGCTCTTGAAATATGGAGGACCAGATATAGTAAAAATCATGACAACAATTTGCCAGAAGATATGGAGTACAAAAAAATGGCCAAAAGAATGGACGCAGTCATTAGTAATACCGCTTCCAAAGAAAGGAAATCTAAAAATGTGCAAGAACTACAGAACCATTATCCTTATTAGTCATCCAAGTAAGGTGATGTTAAGGATACTTTTGAACAGAATAAAACAGAAATCAGAAGAAATCTTGTCAGAGGAACAGGCTGGCTTTAGACCAAAAAGAAGTACCCCAGAACAAATCTTCAATATTAGATTACTTATCGAAAAACATCCCCAACATCAACACGATTTATACCATAACTTCATCGATTTCACAAAAGCCTTCGATCGAGTCTGGCATGAAGGCTTATGGCAAATAATGAGAAAATTCAATTTTGATACTAACATCATAGATATCATTGAAGCACTATACAAGGACGCAAGCAGTGCTGTTTTTGCAAGCAACGACATTGGAGAATTTTTCAAAACAACTGTAGGAGTTCGCCAAGGATGTATCCTGTCCCCAGTGCTCTTTAATATATATCTAGAACATATTATGCAGGAGGCTCTCTACGATTATAAATCAACCATATCGATTGGAGGCCGACCTCTGTGCAACCTACGTTTTGCTGATGATATTGATCTGATAGCTGGATCAGAATCAGAACTTCAAGACCTTACCTCTAGACTGGAGAAAGTAACAAGAACGTATGGGATGGAAATTAATATAGAAAAAAGCAAGATATTGGTGAATAGCCATAAGAAACATGTTCCGACCAACATTACGTTAAATGGGCAAACGTTAGAAGAAGTTAACACCTTTAAATATCTCGGGTCCACTATATGTAGTGATGGAAGATCAAGTAAAGAAATCAAGACAAGACTAGGGAGCCGCGCTAGCGTAGTGGTTACAACACCGCTTTGGCGACCGGGTGATACAGGATCAAACCCGGGCGACGGCATTTGAGGATTTTTCGTCGACCGGGAATTGGACTGGATTAACTCGAGACCTGGCGAAAACATTTGAAGGAGTGTCGTCGACCAGGGACTGGCGGCTCCTGAGCCGACCCAGCTGCAATGGGTACCTCCGAAATCGGAGAGTATTTGCCTGAATGGCGAGGGACATTTGTCTCTGTACAAGAAATAAAGGGATACTCACGTAAAATCAATGTCAGGTTAGACATAAATGATAACCTGAGATTTCGCCTCGAGTATTAGCGGGCGAACGAAAAAAAAAAAAAAAACAAGACTTGAGATGGCCTCAGCTGCCATGACAAGGTTGAATGTGATCTGGAAAAGTAACATCAGTTTTCCTGTGAAGATCAAATTATACAAATCACTTGTATTATCTATTCTCTTGTATGGGTGTGAGAGCTGGACACTCACTGCAGATACGGAGCGAAGGATTCAGGCTTTCGAGCATAAATGTTATAGAAGAATTTAGCGCATTTGCTATAAAGAGCACAAAACAAATGTCTATGTTAGAGAGAAGATAAACACCTATGCAGGCCACCAAGAACCACTTTTGTCAATAGTGAAACGTCGAAAGCTTGCCTGGTTTGGGCATGTAACTCGTCATGACTCCCTTTCGAAAACGATCCTTCAGGGAACAGTCGAAGGTAAACGGAGAAGAGGAAGGCAGAGAAAATCCTGGGCTGATAACATCAAAGAATGGGCAGGACACGGTTTTTCCACACTTGTACGCATTGCTGAGGATAGAGAGCAGTGGAGGACCCTGTCTGCTGATGCTTCCACCATGGCACCCCTACGACCCATGACGGGTTACGGGCTGAGATGATGATGAACAGTTTTTAGCAATCAGATGTTTTCCTACTGTTTACTGTAAACACCAGATCTCAGACAGTCTCGGCATTAACTATTCAAGGTGACATTGTTTATCCAGGAATCAACCACCAAATTAGGCGTCCCCCTTATAAAATTTAATTATTAGTGGAGGGACTGGGGTCCCATTCGGAAGATAAATACTCTGTACCTTATATACATATTCATGGATTTTTACGTCCAACAGACTGTTTCACCAAGAATAGGGTAAGAAGCGAGATTGTGTGGCCACGTATGACAGAGAGAGAGAGAGTGAAATATTTTCTTTATTACAGGAAACATTGTATCATTTGCACTCTGTTTGACTATTGTTTAATTTTATTGAATAACGTTTAGTAGGAATTTTGTTCTTTCTTTACTGTCTATACTGTAACCTAGTGCTAAAAGTTTAACCTTTGGGGTTATTAACTTGTTGCGTTCTTATCTTCTCAATGAGGGGAGGGCACAGGTATTCTGTTATTTTTTCTATATATATGTTAATTCTGATTTGTTTGATCTCTTTTATATATTCGATGTTGTAAAGTTTAAATGATAATAAACAACAAAAGAACTAAACTTTGTGTGTTGGTCAGACCCATACCCCAATTAACCATAGTTTACACGTTTGTGTGTTTTGTTGTCACATAACTGTGTGTGAGTGTTTAGGTAAACATATATTTCTAGATATAGGGAGGTGCAAGATTGTCTTATACTAAACTATAGTCGTATAAATAGGCTGGACTAGAGAACCTACTCAGTCCAGAGATAGATCTTCTCCTTAAACTATCCACTCGTGAAAATCTATTTTCTTACACCTTTACTTCTCACGTATTATTAATAATAATAATAAATTCTTTAAGCACCAAACACGGCGCATAAGGCAGAGACCAGTGCTCTCCAGGTTGTTCGTTGTGACGCCACTCCTCTTAGCTCTTGCACATTATTTAGGCCCAACGTTCTTCCTTCTCTTATTATTGTTCTTCTGAGCGTTTCTTTTGGTCTTCCTTTTTTCCTCTTACCCTCAGGAACCCAAGTGAGCGCCTGTAGTGGTATTCTGTTGTTTTGCATTCGTAGGACATGACCGATATATGACCATCGTCTTTTCCTTATATAGCCGGAGACATATTTCTGCCTAGAGTCTTCTCTTATTTGTCGATTAGTCTTGAATTCTTTCCAACTGATGTTCATGAGTTTTCTAAGACATTTGTTCTCGAATGTATTCAGCTTGTTCTCCAATGATTTTGTTATTTTCCAACTCTCACAGCCGTATATTAACACTGAGATAACATTTGAATTAAACAGACGAAGCTTGGTATGTATATTCAATGATCGTAATTTCCAAATGTTAGATAATCTATTGAAGGCGCTAGCTGCCAAAGCAATTCTAGTATGGATTTCTCTTGTTGTGTCACCATCCTGAGTCATTTTACTGCCTAAATAATTGAAACTTTCAACTTTCTGTAGTTTTTTCCCCGTTCAAGATGATATCAAAGGTCTCGTTAGAAAAGTTCATAGCTTTAGTTTTAGAGGCATTTATTTGGAGACCTATTTTAACCGAGGGATGACACAAATTATTTATTGCTTCTTGGGATTGTCTTGGTGTTGAACTTAAGAATGCTACATCATCTGCGAAATCCAGGTCCCCCAGGAATTTTCCATTTGTCCATTTTATACCCAATTGTTCATTGTGGGTATAGTTTCTCATAACCCAATCAATCATCATCATGTGACATATTCTTTCCAGAACGTTGTCTCCATTACAGCTGCTCTGAACGCATCACGATTCTGGGCAAGTCGACCTGCATCAGCCAAAGACAAGTTCAGACTCTCTGTGATGTCCTGGGTCCACCGTCGTCTAGGTCGACCCCTTCCCCTTTTTCCAGGGACCATGCCTTCCATCACTGTTTTTTCCAGACTATTATGTCTTTTTATATGACCGAAAAATTTCTGCTTCCTTATTGCGATGGTATTTAGGAGCCAATGTTCCTGTACGTTTAGTGAGTGCAGTACTTCTCTGTTGGTCTTTTTTTCTGTCCAGGGTATTCTCAACATCCTTCTGTAGCATTTCATTTCGAATGATGTAATCTTTTTTGCAACTGTTTTATAACCCAATCAAGAGCTATTCCAAAAAGTAGTGGTGACATAATACAGCCTTGTTTCACCCCTGTTTCTACTGTAAACCATTCTGTATTCCCTTTATTTGTTCTAACACAACGTCTTGCATTGTCACACGTATTATTGCCATCCCCTATACTCAGACGAGATCTTAAATAACTTTAAAACCTATCTGAGCACGACAGGATGCTACAATGAGATGAGATCCATTGTATCACAACCCCTTTGAACCGTTGACATTGTTTATGCAGCACTACACTACTCTTAGGTCATCCAGGTCTGCATTTAATGTCTTCCATTCGTTTATTATCTCCGGTGACATTAACAAACATTAATCTTCCATTAACCCCGGGTTGTTCCTGTGGATCTTTGACGAAACGAAGAAAGGCTAAGCCTTCTGCTCCCACAAGCATGTTGTAGGTGGCGACTATTACGAGGTTGTGCATGAGGCTAGCAACCTCATCTTTTAAAAAACCTTCTGCAGACACCATTGCTGCTACAGCACATGAATTGTTCCGCGTGCAGGCTTCCACGGGGGGACCAGTTGCAGTAGTAACCCCATGCTTAATGAGAAGAGGGTATGAATGAATGAATCTGTTACACTAGTCAACAAATTTTCAAAAGTTATTTGTACCAGAAATTAAATATACCATTTCTTATTGATTTTGACATGCTGATTTCAAATATCATAATGAAATTCACCAATTGGCTCTGGTTTTTTTTTAAATGATGAATTTACATTACAGTAATACAAATAATGTATGCTTGTTTAATTCTCTGGGGTGAACAGCTAGTCTTTCTACTTAAGCATTATAAAAATTGTGGTTACATACTCAATTAATTGATATTTCAACATAAAATGATAGAAAAAATAAAAACATTATTTAAAGTTCACATATCATGTTTTAAAAAGGCACATTTGAACCCATTCCGTCCACCACTGACTTAAATGCTAGCCATGCTGCTTTTTCCTTGCCATGCAACACGCAAAGAAACTCGTCATCATGAAGAAGTTTTCGAATTTGCGGACCAACAAATACTCCCTCTCTTATTGTAGCTTCACTCAGTCTTGGAAATTTTCTGATGAGGTATTTGAAAGCCTCATCTGTTTTCTCCATTGTCCTGACAAAGTTTTTCATGAGACCCAGCTTAATGTGCAAGGGTGGCAACAAAATCTTGCTGGTGTCGACAAGTGCTGGGTTCTCAACGTTCTTACTGCCAGGCTGCAATGACTGCCTGATTAACCAATGTCTTCTGATGTAATGGTCACTTCGTGCACGGCTATCCCACTCACAGAGAAAGCAACAGTACTTGGTGTATCCACCCTGTAGTCCAAGCAAAAGAGCGACCACTTTTAAGTCACCGCAATGTAATATAAAGCCTAATAAATACATATAATAAATAAAGGAAGAAGAATGGTAAAGAACAGTGCTGTCACAATGACTGTACTCGAAATCCCCTTGTTTTCTACTGCGTAAGCAAATTGTAACGTTTCACGTCGATATTAAAGGCTTTCTGCAACATACACGCGTTTCCCAAACACACAATAAAATGTGCTGCCTTTCTAAGAAAAACCTTGAAATATGCAAGTTGACCTACATTTTAAATTCCATTCATGTCTTTTTCTACACTGCGTTACCAAAACGAACGAACAGATGGTCAAAAGGATAAAGAGAGAGGGGAGGGCTGAAAATCAGGAACGCATGCAACACGCGTCGCGCGATACACAAATGCCGCCATCACGCGTGTAAGTCTACATGCACTAATTTTTTTTCAGACGGACAGTGATAAAATACACTACCCTTTCCCAGAGTTAGGTTTATAAATCATAAAAAACGCTTATTAGAAAAGATAACATTAGATGGGTTTACGGTTGAAAACATAACAGTACCCAGACAGCACATCTTCGAAACAGGAGGTAGAAAATACATATTTTGAACGCAGCCACGTAGCTCTTTCAAATTGGTATATTTGGGTTCCTTAGGGCTTGCTGACAAATAATATGTAAAACGTTACGCAAATAGTCCAGGAATTAATAAATTATACCCAAAATAAAATAGTGAGGATGCCTGACAGCATGGAATCATTTCTGCTCATAAAATTTTTTTTATAACGTGTTTGAAAAAAACCTTACGTTACATAAATAGCCTACCATGTAAACTCCAAATTGATTGGAGCGCAACAAATGAAAGCCTAACCACGATTGGTCGGGCTATAAATACTATCTTTCGTTGTTAGGGGAGACGGGAAAAGGTAACATTTTTTCAAACACTTGTCGAAACGTGGCTCATTGGCCAGTCTCGCTGATATACACACTTGGGAGCGTTAGTTCGAAACCACTTGTTTAAATAAGCTTGATAAAGCATCAGTGCGTTGAAGCCAGCTCACAATTTTGCTAAAATAAAAGCCTGGAACATAAGCAGATGGAAATTTGTGCCAGTAATTGTGCCAGAATTCATTGCTAATCAACGTATCTGTGTTTATTTCCATGAAATTGTGGTAAGCTTGAACCATTCAGTATCTTTTAATGAAAATTGAATGTAAATTGTTGATTTATGCCTGTATATATATGTGTAGTTCAGTGGCAAACGTGAGGTAAAGCCTATAATGCTCCAGCCTGAACAGAGGGTGTCGGAGGGAAGTAAAACGGCATGGAATGGCCAAATAGTACACTGACACCTAGATGATTGACTAGAAAGAAATAATGCTGGAATTGCAGAGGCGTAGTAACCATTAAGGAGGTTAATGCTGGTATAAAGTAGGCTACTTCAGAATGAAGCTGATAGTTGGCCTAACGCTCTGAACTCAATGTTTGTGCTGTATTGTGATCAGTGTAAAAGAGAGTATAAGTTAGTTATGAAGTAGAAGGTACATCCTTCTTGATTTCAGGGACAGTGGTCTTGATGGTACTGAGCAGCACCTGGTCAGAGCTTTGCTGAATCCAGTGTCGGACAGCATACTCCTTGGTCCTTTTAGCTATCAGTGAGGTGTCTCCAGAGCCCAGAGGAGAATTCGAGCAGAGGAGTCCTTTCCTGCCGCCATCACGCAAGATAAGCAGAGTTGGCCAGCTGAGCTCAACATTATGTCCCCTCATCTTGAAATGACTTTGTAAAAATAATATTAAGAGGGGAATTTAATTGTCTTAATATCAGGAACTGAGAACATCTCCAATACTAGTCCCTAAAGACAAACTATTGAAGTCATGATGACAAATACCAACAGAGCTTGAACAAAACAAAACCAGTATTACCTCATATTACTACTACACAACTGACACACATAGGATATTTTTAATAATATATGTCACTACGATATTCATATTGATAAAGTCTGTACATATACTTGTAATTAAAATTGATTGTGATTCCTGGTTCCTTTGTGTTTGAATCAGGACACATATACCTTTATGATAGCAATTAATACATATTGTTATTTGAAAAGTTATCAGTGCCTCCTTTAAGATATTCTCATAGAGTGTTATATGTATGTGAGTGTCACAGTGTTGTCAAGTGTAGTGGATTAAATTAAATTGTTTATCTGTCTGTTGTTGTGAATTACACTTCATCATACACATACCCTAGACACATAACGTAGTCATCACACTATTCCAGAATAATTCTGACTGAGATATATATAGATATGTGGTAGCAAGTAAGGTTATCTATAATACACTACTCTTAATAGATATAGATACCTTCACAGCTGATCTCAGTCAGTACACTAAGTCCCCTATAAATATTTATAACATCCCACTTCACCACACCATTATTCAACAAAACAGCTTTAAGACTCGTCTTGGATGAATCAATGAAAAGCCTCCACTCTTCCGGTATGTAATTGATTTTGAGGGCTGCTATTAAACCAGAAATGTTGTGGCACGCAGAAAGGTCACCCTCTTTGAAAAAGAATGTAATAAGCGGCTTCTGGCGGTTCCTATACACATAAATTGTAACATCTTCTGCCAGGAGATTCCACTGTTGCAATCTGGAACCCAAAAGCTCCGCCTTGTTCTTCGGTAAATTCAGATCTCTTACAAGATCATTCAGTTCACCTTGGGTTATTAAGTGTGGTTTAGTGGATGTAGTTTGCTCAAAATCTAGGTCGCTTGAGGTTGATGGTTCAGGACCACCAATGTCCTCTTCTTCATCAGTGGAAGCAGCTGAAAATGATTCTGGCACTTTGGGAACTGGTAGGTCATCGCCATGTGGTACCGGACGTATTGCAGAGGGGATGTTTGGATATTCCAGAGTCCATTTTTTCTTCTTTGATATGCCTTTCCCAATTGGAGGGACCATGCAAAAGTAACAGTTGTTGAGATGATCAGTGGGCTCTCTCCAAATCATTGGGACTGCAAAAGGCATAGCTTGCCTTTTGCCAGTCAACCACAGTTTAAGATGTGCTGCACATGTATTGCAGCATATGTGTGGCGCCCAGCTCTTATCGTGATCTCCTATTCTGCAGCCAAAATACAAACTGTACGCATTTTTAATCACTTTAGTTATATTTCGTTTTTGTGATACAAATGTCACCTCACCACATATATAACAGAAATTATTAGCACTGTTCACACATGTCCTAGGCATTTCTAACTACGATACTTTTGACAAGGACAAATGCACTAACTAATGGCAAAATTTTATCAGAGATAAGATATTTATACACAAAGGTGATGTAATCATAGGTAGGATTGCATCATCAACTTAAAGTTACATTTTTATTGGTCATTAGAAAAAATTATGCAATCGCCCACAACAGTTGCATCATATATATAAATTGACCGTAATTAAATAAACTAGTAGCATATATCTTGAAAACTAGAGCCAGTCAACATTTTTTAATGTCATTTTCGTTTTCAGCACACCAAAATTAGTTAAGGTCAGCTATTTTCATTTCTGGTACATTTTGGTTGTTGACTAGTGTTATTAGTCTTATCACACCGATTCTTCTTGCTTCTTAAACTCTTCAATAAATTCTTTACACATGTTACAGCTACATTCTCTCTTCAATGTCTTGCTTTCGTACATTCTCCCTTCATTGTCTTACATTTGTGCAACTTCTCGTCAATGTTTTACATTCGTAATTATATATTTAATTGTCTCGCATTCGTGCTGAGCACGTGAAGTTTAAAGAAAGTAGAATCTGATATTGGAGTTAGGTTTACATATGAATAATACACTATAAACACGGGACTGTTCGGGAATATCATTCATCAGATGATTTTTTTTTTAATTTCTCGTCTTGGCAAGGCGCGTCCCGTTCAACCTAGTTGGTCATATTAGGGCGCTTGTCCAAATATGAAAGATCTTTATGTCCGGTATTTCATAATATGCCGCAATTTAATTCGTGGGAAAACAACTAATTAAGAAAGATAAGTATTAAACAAGAACGAAATGGGAATGCAAATAAACTAACTACAACAAAACAGTAAAGAATATCAAATGAAATGAATGACATGAGTGGCCATATGTAAATGTTATGTCATGCGATGAGCCAATGTCGTCTCGAAATATGGTGAACATAAAGGGGAACCAACCATGTGTCATTCTTGCTCCACTCAAGTTACAGAAACAATTCAAAGAAAACTGGCCACAACGTAACGTTTATTTATATTTTTCTTATTCACGATCCTATTATGATTATACAGTATTTTTTCTGTGGTGCACTGTTGTAGACAGAGGTTTCCCAAACGTTCACTAAAAATATTATTCCCACATGTGAGATCTCGTCTAATAACTTCAAAGACGGAGATTCCCAGCTTCATCAGTACTGAAGACACGAAAACTACTCCAAGTCACGTGAAGCCCAGTATGGAACGTCGCGTTGACCCTAGTTCTGGTTTTCCTGGAGAAAGAAAAGCATTAAAATTTTAGTTTTTCTGTAATCCCCAGGGTAAGATATGTATAGGGAGGCCAAAAAATCACATGTATCGAAGGTCTGCTTTCATTGACCAGCAACGTCTTCTATCTTATGCTTTGTTAATACACTCTGACAGACATTTTCCTGCCTCATGTCTTGACCGTATCGTCCCACTTATAGCTTTGTTTTTCTCTTCCTCGTTTGTCTTCAAAGTTTCCTTCTATTATTGTTTTGAGCAAGTTGTTCTCTGTCGTTATATGTCCAGAATAGTTCACCTGTGTCATTTTGAAACATTCTTTGTCTTTCTAAAACTATTTTGTTGGGTTTTTTTTTAAATTTATTTTATTATTATTTTTTTTTTAAATCAATGCTTTGATTACCAGGGGCCCGAAGGGGAAGAAACAACCTGCCCTATCACGGATGAGCCAACTAAGGAATGCAGAAACTTTAAGCCAGATAAACTTAACCCACAGGGTAAGAGAGGTCGAAGAACACAACAAAAAAATACAGAAAGAAAGAAAATAAAGAAGGGAATAAGAGATATTACAGTTTTTTAGTATAGTTTTTTTCCTCGTTCCCAATGAAAACTCACGATCCAGCTTACAAAAAATCACTTTCATCGTAAACTGTTTGAGATAGAAACACGATCTTTTCTTTGAAGTAAGATATCCTTTTCCATCGCCCTGTTGATGGAAGTTCAGGAAGCAGGTCGGTCAGCTTAAGAAAAATGCTAAATAAATATTAGACAAACTTGAAGGTATGTTTTCAGGCACTCGTTAGAAATAAAGAAGTAGAAAACTAGACAACAGAAAAACAACAGACGTGAGTGGGTTACCCAGGACTCGAACCCATGACCTTCCGTGCGACAACCCCACTTAGCTATGCAAGCGAATCACACTATCCTCCCTGCCATCTAGGCATCACCAATAAATGATGCTTTGATGACGGGTCATTAGTGCGACCCGCAACACATAACAGCGGAAGTTTACCATGGGCAGTCCAGCCTATTAATGACGCAATCACTTCTGTTGTTCCCCTATTATATAGTATAGATGAGACTACACAAGACAAAGACCTTAATTCTAGTAAATGATAGAAGACTAAGAACAGTAAGTACAGGACAGAGGGTATGTTTTGGTATTGTATAAACATTTATAACACACAAGGAAGGGAAATCCGAGGCCTGTACAGTAAATAAATATTAGACAAACATAAAGGTGTGTGCCCGGATTTGTAGTTTATATGTAGACGAGATGTAGAAAACACCACGGCGAGTGGTGTAGCCCGGATTTGTAGTTTATATGTAGACGGAGATGTAGAAAACACGACGACTAGTGGTGTAACCCGAATTTGTAGTTTAGATGTAGACGGAGATGTAGAAAACACCACGGCGAGCGGTGTAGCCCGGATTTGTAGTTTAGATGTAGACGGAGATGTAGAAAACACCACGGCTAGTGGTGTAGCCCGGATTTGTAGTTTAGATGTAGACAGAGATGTAGAAAACACCACGGCGGGCGGTGTAGCCCGGATTTGTAATTTATATGTAGACGGAGATGTAGAAAACACGACGACTAGTGGTGTAACCCGAATTTGTAGTTTAGATGTAGACGGAGATGTAGAAAACACCACGGCGAGCGGTGTAGCCCGGATTTGTAGTTTAGATGTAGACGGAGATGTAGAAAACACCACGGCTAGTGGTGTAGCCCGGATTTGTAGTTTAGATGTAGACAGAGATGTAGAAAACACCACGGCGGGCGGTGTAGCCCGGATTTGTAATTTATATGTAGACGGAGATTTAGAAAACACCACATCTAGTGGTGTAGCCCGGATTTGTAGTTTATATGTAGACGGAGATGTAGAAAACACCTCGGCGAGCGGTGTAGCCCGATTTGTAGTTTAGATGTAGACGGAGATGTAGAAAACACCACGGCGAGCGGTGTAGCCCGGATTTGTAGTTTAGATGTAGACGGAGATGTAGAAAACACCACGGCTAGTGGTGTAGCCCGGATTTGTAGTTTAGATGTAGACAGAGATGTAGAAAACGCCACGGCGAGCGGTGTAGCCCGGATTTGTAGTTTATATGTAGACGGAGATGTAGAAAACACCACGGCTAGTGGTGTAGCCCGGATTTGTAGTTTAGATGTAGACGGAGATGCAGAAAACACCACGGCGAGCGGTGTAGCCCGGATTTGTAGTTTATATGTAGACTGAGATGTAGAAAACACCACGGCGAGCGGTGTAGCCCGGATTTGTAGTTTAGATGTAGACGGAGATGTAGAAAACACCACGGCGAGCGGTGTAGCCAGGATTTGTAGTTTAGATGTAGACGGAGATGTAGAAAACACCGCTGCGGTAGCACATCATTTCTCTGATGTTGGTTTTCTGCAAGGAGACGGGCTGCAGTGATGGCTTTGCTCCATAAGAAGCGAACAGAGAAAATAAAAAAAATGCGTTTGTATTTATAAGATGTAGTAGTACCAGTAGTAGTAATAGTTATAGTAATAGTAGTAGATGTTGTTGTAATGGTAGTATCAGTAATAGTAGTGTTAGCTGTAGCGATAGTAGTAGTAATAGCAGAAGCAGCAATAGTAATTGTAGTAATAGTAATAGTGATAGTAGTAGTAATAGTAGAAATATCAGCAGTAATAGTTATAGAAGTAATTTTTATAATATTAGTAGCAATATAAGTAGTAGTTGTTGTTGTTGTAGTGGTAGAAGCAGCAGTAGTAATTGTAGTAATAGTAATAGTAGTAGTGAAAGTAGTAGTAATAGTAGTAGTGATAGTAATAGTAGTAGTAATAGTAGAAGTAGTAATAGTTATAATAATAATATTAGTAATAGTGATTTTAGTAGTAATAGTTGTTGTTGTAGTGGTAATAGCAGAAACAGTACCGTAACTGTAGTGATAGTAGTAGTAATAATAATAGAAGTAGTAATAGTAATAGTTATTGAAGTAATATTAGTAGCAGTTGTTGTTGTAGTACTGGTAGTAGCAGCAATAGTAATTGTAGTGATACTAGTTTTGATAGCAGTAGTAATAGTAAAAGTAGCAATAGTAAAAGTTAAAGTAGTAATATTAATAATAGTACGAAGTAGTTGTTGTTGTAGTGGTAATAGCAGCAATAGTAATTGTAGTAATAATAGTAGTGATAGTAGTAGTAATAGTAATTGTAGTAATAATAGTAGTGATAGTAATTGTAGTAAAAATAGTTGTGATTGTAATTGTAGTAATAACAGTAGTGATATTAGCAGTAATAATTATTGCAGCAATAATATTTGTTGTTGTAGTAGTTGTAGTGATAATAGCAGTAATAGTAGTTGTAGTAGTAGCAGCAGTAAAAATAGTAGTAGTAGAAGTAGTAGTAATAGTAGCAGTAGTAACCAGAGCCAGCCCTTAGGACTTTTCAGGATGGTGTAAGGTCTAGAGATGGCAACCCCTCCCCAGGCAGAAGTGATTGCGTCTATAAATAGTCTGAGTCGTCCTATGGTACATATTCGGGTCACGTGGGGGGTCGTGCTAGACCTCTGTCGGTGAAGCATTATTTTTGTAATGCTTAGCTGGCAGGGTGGATAGTGGCGATTCGTTCCCGTGGCTAGGCGGTGGGTGCCGTTCGGAAGGTCCTGGTTCGAATCCCGGTAAGCCTATCACTTCTGTTTTGTTTCTGTTGTCTGGTCTTCTACTTCTTTATTTCTCACTGAGTGCCTGATAAAATACCTTTGTGTGTTGTTTGTTTATTTATTTGCTCCCAAGGCCGTACTGTATTGTACTCTTCGAGCAACAATTTTAGGCTGTTGAGTTGGGTCACACTGTTATTTCCGAAAGTGTTCGCTGTAGAATTTTAGAAAAAAACATAATTAACGTATACTGTTCTGTTTTAACTGCCATCACCGGTGTCAATACCTTGTCGAGGTATGGCGGCTTGCGTACCCTGATTACCCCCAGAGCTATGCCAGCGGGAGTTTTACTCCTGGAAGGTTCTACCAAGCTGGACAGGTTTGCGCGGGTAGGGGTCAGACAAAAGCAGACACCCTGGTCCCCCAGGTTGGGGGTTTTAGCATAGAGCTGACACTCCTGTCTATGTAAAAAAAAAAAAAACTGAAGTTACGGAAACAACAAAGAATAAACAAATTTTGCTGCGGGACGGACATCCGGAGTCTGAGGCTCGAATGACTGTCAGTGGTGAAAGCCGAAATGAAGCCACTGACATGAGAACGGACGTCCTGACCGCAAAACATGATACAAGAATAGGATTTTGGAATGTCAGGACAATGAATGAGACGGGTAAACTAAAACAGGTCACGGCAAAAATGAGAAACTATAGGTTACACATTCTAGGGATAAGCGAGAGCAGATGGACAGGGGCAGGAGAAGTTAAAACAGCAACAGGAGAAACAGTACTTTACTCTGGAAGAGAGAATGGACAGCACAATGAAGGTGTAGCCATTATTCTACAGAAAGGAATAGAAAGGACATTACTGGAATGGAAACCCATCAACAACAGATTGATAAGATTAAGAGGTAGATTCACCAATACTACAATAATACAATGCTACGCACCAACGAATGATAGCGATGAAGAGGTCAAGGATGAATTCTATCAACAACTGCAGAAAGAAATGGAAGACACATCTAGATATGATCTTATTATAGTAATGGGAGACCTCAATGCGAAAGTTGGTACACACAATACATGTAATGAAAGAGTAACGGGGAAATGCGGCAGCGGAACAGCAAACGAAAATGGGGATAAATTAATAAGTTTCTGTAGCATTAACAACCTGGTCATTGGAGGAACACTTTTCCCACATAAGGAAATTCACAAATTAACATGGGAATCACCAAATGGTCGGGACAGAAACCAGATAGACCACATCATGGTTAACGGTAGATGGAAACATGCATTACAAGATGTGAAGGTAAGAAGAGGTGCAGATGTGGGAAGTGATCACCATTTAGTAGTAGCAAAACTGAAAGTGAAACTAAGAAGGGCTGGACCAACTGTAACCACACAGAAAAGGTTTGACATCAGCAAATTGAAGGACCCCCTTACCAGAAAAGCTTTTGCGGCTGACATAAAGAAACGATATCAATTTGCCAAAAGTCAGGAAAAGACATTGACTGATGATATAGACCAGAAATTCAACACCATTTCAACAATATATAAGGAAAGCAGCAAATCATGCTTGGGATTCCAGGAAAGGAAGAAGCAACACTGGATAACACCAGAAACATTAAACACCATAACACTGAGAAAGGAAATGAAAAGAAAGAAATCAGAAGCGAAGTCCCCCAGGTTAAAGCAACTATATAGCGAACAGTACAGTCAGATGCAGGACAAATTGAAAACACTCGATGAGTGGTCACAGCAATTGGGTCTGAAAATACACAGGGAAAAGACAAAAATAATGCGAATAAATGCAGGTAATGATAACAGGGTTGAACTTGAAGAAACACCAATACAAGATGTAGAATCATACACATATCTTGGCAGTAATATAGACAAAGTTGGAGGGACAGACAGCGATATCAAAATAAGAATACAAAAGGCAAGAGGAGCTTTCATTGCATTGGGAAATATATGGAGATCAAGAGAAATAGGATCCAACACGAAAATAAGAATCTTCAACTCAAATGTGAAGTCAGTCCTATTGTATGGCTCAGAGACATGGAGAACAACAAAGACAACAACCAAAAAGCTACAGACTTTCATAAATGGGTGCTTGCGTAGAATAGAGGGATTAAAATGGTATGACAAGGTTACCAACGTGGAACTAATGACAAGAACTAGACAAATGCCAGTGGAACAAGAATTGAGAAGAAGACGATGGCGATGGATAGGACACACACTGAGGAAACCTGTTGATAGCATTACAAGGCAGTCCTTGTTCTGGAACCCCCAGGGCAAGAGAGGCAGAGGAAGACCAAGAAGTACATGGAGAAGAGAGTTGGAAACAGAGGTGAAAATGATGAGGAGAACATGGAAAGAACTTGAGATGATGGCACGTGACAGGAGGACTTGGCATGTGTTTGTTGAAGGCCTATGCTCCTTTGGGAGTGGAGGGTTATGACAGTCAGCTGGACAAGGAAGTTAAACGCCAAACCCGACCAACAAAAGGCAGAAGAGGCAGCACTGAGAAATGAACAAAGCACAGTATACAAAATAACTAAATTCATCAGCGGAAAACGAGGTGCAAACAATATTACATTAGTAAGAGACAAGCAAGGAAATCTCATCACGACAGCAGAGGGACAGGAAACAAGATGGGCAGAGCACTTCAGAGAAACTCTGAACAAGGAGCCACCAGAGACACAATTGGATGTTCCTGAGGCTTAAAACGATCTAGATGTAAATACAGACATTTCACGAAAAGAAGAAATCATCACAGCAATCAAAGGGTTAAAGAACGGCAAAGCTCCTGGCCATGATAACTTAAATGCAGAGCTATTTAAGACAGACCCTGAGCTAGCAGAAGAACTATTAGAACCACTATTTGCACAAGTCTGGAAAACGGGGACAACACCATCAGAGTGGAACAAAGGAATAATTTTCAAATTGCCCAAGAAGGGAGATCTTGCAGACTGCAATAATTGGAGAGGAATCACTCTTCTCTCAGTTCCCAGCAAAATACTAGGCAGGATAATTATACAGAGAATTTCAAAAGCAGTAGACCACAAACTGAGGAAAGAACAAGCAGGATTTAGAAAGAACAGAAGATGTGTAGATCATATATTCACTCTCAGGAACATTATAGAGCAGTACTCAGAATGGCAAAGACAGCTGTAAATTAATTTCGTTGATTTTGAAAAGGCTTTTGACAGCATACATTGGGACAGTTTATGGAAAATACTGAGGGCTTATGGAATTCCAAGCTGCATAGTGTCAATCATAAAAAGCCTCTATGCCAACTTTACGTGTAGTGTTGGGCAGAGCAACCTAACATTTGAGGTGAAGACAGGTATGCCCCTTATCAACCACTCTATTTTTAACAGTCATAGATTGGGTGATGCGCCAGACAACAGAGGGCAGTACAAGAGGAATAAGATGGACTACATTTTCTACATTGGAAGATCTGGAATATGCAGATGATATTGCACTACTAGCACATTCACATCAACACATCCAGGAAAAAACGGATAGACTTAATAAGTTTAGCCAGCAGGTGGGCTTGAACATCAATTTAAAGAAGTCAGAGGTCATGACGCTCAATGTGAGCAACCCTGAGCCCATATCAGTAAGGAATCAGCAACTGGTATAGAAAGACACCTTCACATACCTAGGATGCATAGTAACACCAGACGGCGGGGCAGGCAAAGACATCAACATCAGAATGAATAAGCCAAGAACAGCCTTTTTTAGCCTAAACAACATCTGGAAGTCCTCTCAATACAGCACAAGCACAAAATTAAGATTATATCAGAGCTGTGTGCTTTCTGTGCTTCTCTATGGTGCGGAATGCTGGAGAGTTACAGAGAAGGAAATGTCGAAATTGTCCTCTTTTTTCACACAACATGCCTAAGAAAAATTCACCGAATCTTTAGGCCGAATACCATCACCAACCAAGATCTGCTTACTCGGAGCAAGCAAGAGGACATGCACACCATCATAGCTGGCAGACGCTGGAGCTGGGTTGGCCATGTCCTCAGAAGAGACCCCGATGCCATCACAAGAACAGCTATGCTATGGACCCCTGAAGGAAAACGAAAGAGAGGCCGACCAAAAACAACCTGGCGGAGGACTGTGGAGGCTGAGATGCAAAGAATGAACCAGAGTTGGGGCACTGTACGAAGGATGGCCACCGACCGAGCAAAGTGGAATCAATTTGTTGTTGCCCTACAAGACGCCACTGCTTTGACGGTCGGCGGCTAAGGATCAAAGAAAGAAGAAGTTCTGTTTTAAAAATCATATTATATGAAGTGTTATTTTAATTCCTGTTGAATTACAGATGGACGATCACTGTGCTTTTTTTGTTCGTTTGTTTGTTTGGTTTCTCCTTTTGAAAGAAGAAGAAAAAGAAAGAATAATACAGACATGGGATAAACGAAAAAAAATGTATACTTAAGAAATAAAATAAATATAAATATAAAAATAGTTCGTACTTCAAACTCCGAAACAATACTGCTTCAAAATTCTTTACAATTTTTATTTTAAAATATCGTTAAAATACATTTCGGTGCATTCTTCCCAAGACGGCGTAGGTGAGGCCGCACCGCTTGAACCGCCTAGGAGCCGGCCTAGTAATAGGAGCAGCCTGACGAACTAGTATTGGTGGTGGTGGTGGTAATAATGGTGATTGTGATGATGGTAGTAGTAGTGGTGGTGGTGGTAGCAGCAGTGGTGATGATGGAGGTAGCAGTAGTGAAGATTGTGATGATAGTAGTAATAGTAGTGGTGGTGGTCGTAGTGGTGGTGGTAGTAGTGGTGATTGTGATGGTAGTATTGGTGGTGATAGTAGTGATGATGATGGTGGTAGTAGTAGTGGTAGTGATGGTAGTAGAGGTGGTGGTGATAGTAGTGATGACGATGATGGTAGTAGTAGTGGTGGTAGTACTAGTGGTGCTGGTAGTAGTGATGATGATGGTAGTAGTAGTGGTGGTAGTAGTGGTTGTGGTAGCAGCAGTGGAGATTGTGATGATGGTAGTAATAGTAGGGGTGGTGGAAGTAGTGGTGATGGTGGTAGTGGTGATTGAGATGGTAGTAGTAGTGGTGGTGGTGGTAGTAGTGGTGATTGTGATTGTTGTAGTAGTGTGGTAGTAGTAGTGGTGGTAGGAGTGATGATGATGGTGTTAGTAGTAGTGGTGGTAGTATTAGAGGTGGTAGTAGTAGTGGTGATAGTATTAGTGGTGGTAGTAGTAGTAGTGGTGATGGTGGTAATTGTAGTAGTGGTGATGATGGTAGTAGTAGTGGTGATGGTGGTAGTTGTAGTAGTGGTGATGGTAGTAGTAGTGGTGATGATGGTGGTAGTTGTAGTAGTGGTGATGGTGGTAGTACTAGTGGTGGTAGTATTAATGGTGATGATGGTGGTAGTAGTAGTGGTGATGGTGGTAGTAGTAGTGGTCATGGTGGTAGTACTAGTGATGATGGTAGTAGTAGTGGTAGTAGTAGTAGTAGTGATGATTGTGATAGTAGTAGTGGTGGTAGTAGTGTTGATGGTGGTGATATTAGTAGCAGTGGAGATGGTAGTAATAGTAATGACGGTAGTAGTAGTAGCAATGGTGATAGTGATAGTAGTTGCAATAGTGGTGGTGATGGTAATAGTAGTAGTTGTTGTGATAGTAGTATTAGTGGTGATAGTAGTATTTGGTGATGATGGAGATAGTAGTGGTTGTGATGGAGATAGTAGTGGTGATGATGGAGATAGTAGTGGTGGTAGTAGTGGTAATGATGGAGATAGTAGTGGTGGTAGTAATGGTGGTAGTAGTGGTGATGATGGAGATAGTAGTGGTGGTAGTAGTAGTAATGGTAGTAGTACTAGTGCTAGTAATATTAGCAGCGGCGTCAGTGATGGTGGTTATAAAACTTGATTAAAAAAAACAAGCAAATAAAACACTTACAAAGGACTGTGCTTCACCACAGCATCCTCCTTGTTCGGTGCCCCACCCCTCGGGTTTCTGTTCTTGGCTCCATTCTCTGGGCCTTTCTTCCCAAGTCAATGGTCTTTGTTCAGTGCCCCATCCCTCTGATTTCTGTTCTTGTCTCCATTCTCTGGGCCCTTCTTTCAAAGTCAGTGGGTTTTGTTCCGCGCCCCATCCTGCTGGCTCTTCGTTCCAGCCTTGGGATTGCTGTTCCCAGCCCCAGCCCTGCACTTCCCCATCCTTCATACTCGCTTCCTTTCGTTCCTTACTCCACTCCGTGACTGGTGTAACCTTGTCCACATCCGCCCACAGCTTGGCGAAGTCTACGGCTACTACTAGGGGTATAACTAGCTGAATCACGAGTATCTTCATGGTGACCTGAAAAGATAGATAGATAGATAGATAGATAGATAGATAGATAGATAGATAGATAGATAGATAGATAGATAGATAGATAGATAGATAGATAGATAGATAGATAGATAGATAGATATAGACAGATCACCCATGATGGGTACACTAGATATTGATAAGGGAGATACACAGCACAATTAATGATCGCCTGTTAGAGAATGACACTGCAGTAGATGAATCATCAAGGTTAAGACTGTTGGAATTTGGCATCAAACGTAGGGCTAGTAGAGATGGACGTATGAGAAGATGCTTCCATCGTGTTTACAACCAGCGAGCTACAGGAACGGTTAGCATTCACACTCTTCGACATATACTGTTTTAGACTGAGCACCTATGGGTTTGCCGGGAGTGCAATGATGTCAATTCTGTATAACAATAACAATAGATAGATAGATAGATAGATAGATAGATAGATAGATAGATAGATAGATAGATAGATAGATAGATAGATAGATAGATAGATAGATAGATAGATAGATAGATAGATAGATAGATAGATAGATAGATAGATAGATAGATAGATTTTTTTTTTTTTTCTTAACCAGCGGCACTTGGGCTTTCAGGAGCTTCGCTCCTTCCCATCCACAGAGGGTTTATCACAGGAGCCGTTCAGGCTATTCAGTCAAATTTCCTGCCGTAAACATTTCCTCAAACGCCGACGCCCGGGTTTGAACCATGAACACCTGGTCGCCAGTACAACGCCGAAGCCATTACACCAGCGCGGCTCCCATAGATAGATAGATAGATAGATAGATAGATAGATAGATAGATAGATAGATAGATAGATAGATAGATAGATAGATAGATAGATAGATAGATAGATAGATAGATAGATAGATAGACCTTCCTTCCTTCCATTCCAACATATATTTCTACGCTCCACGACCTTCTCTTCCAACACGTGTTTCTCAAATCTTCGATGTTCTTATCCAGCAAAGCACTAAGAATATCTACATTCCTCGATCTTCTCTTCCAACAAGAAATTCTCAACTGCTCCCAAATGATTGTTTTTTCCAAGTCTACAAACTGCATTTTCGAATGTTCCCAAATTTACTTGCTAAATTGAGCATGGTTTCAAAGTGTTAAAGCAGGTAAGGAAGTTATGCCGTTCAACAACGGACCGAAGTTAATGGAACAGCTTTGAAAAAAAACATAAACAGATTCACATAAATAGGCACTATGATAACATTAGATGGACGAGGTATCTAATAGGGAAAAAGC
The DNA here is from genome assembly GCA_024509875.1 of Oreohelix idahoensis. Classification (NCBI taxonomy): domain Eukaryota; kingdom Metazoa; phylum Mollusca; class Gastropoda; order Stylommatophora; family Oreohelicidae; genus Oreohelix; species Oreohelix idahoensis. Next base: position 230,125 of record JAMPIV010015621.1, read on the forward strand.
AGAACAGCCCAGGCAAAAGCAGCCTTCCACAAAATGAATTGTGTTATATGCAACAACTCTGCCATAAGTAAGAAATATAGTTCTTCAATGTTATATAGAGCCCATTCTGACATATGGAAGTTCGTCACTGGCAGTTAGTAAACCAATAACATAATCCCTAAAGGCCACAGATATGTGATTCTTTACAAGAAAGTTAAGTATACCACGGACAGCTAAAAATAGTAATAAGAATGACCATAAAGGAAGCGTATTACTTAATACAAAAAAGGAGGGGTGTAATTAAAGTATTTAGCACCCGGGGCGGATCCTACTTTTGGCACCGCCCACCCCATAAAGAAACACACTTGCAAGTATATTTTTAACTGTGAACACTATCATAATAGTGTCCGATTAAGCCCTCTCCTCAGTCTCCTGGCTTTTTTTTTTTTTTTTTTTGAAATTTCTGAATAACATGTCTGCAGTTTATATCTTTGCCATGTCCTTCTCGCATTAAGCATAAAATTTACCTTTAGCAGACGATATCAGTAAATTTATGGAATTTTTTTAAAAAAGTACCCCGTTCAACCCTTGAAGGGTTATAATTAGGACATATAGTGTAATAAATTCAAGACAATAAAATCAGATTGCCGATATCTAAGTATAGTACCTTCTTTCCTCCTCCACTCAGTCCAAATAGAGTAAATCAAAACCAAATTTGTGTGAATGTATTTGTGTGTGACCTCCCATTTCCAAGTAACAAACAAACAAATATTATAACTGCTCTGTTGTTAAAAAGGTGAAAAAACATATTAGTAGCTCTAGTGAACAGTTGAAATGTGGAAATTAAAAGGTAGCCTACTTACCTTACCAAACACAGTTTGAAAATGTCGGCGATGAAATGATACATCGAAAAATTGCCGTTTTACCTAACAACACACCGGAACCAATGCTAGATTCACTTTATTTACTTTACCAGTTTCTTCAAAATGATCTCTGTTTGCCAAGGTGTTGCAGTTCAAGATCGTCTATTTAATTTCAGCGTTGGCTCAATAATATGTTTCTACTCGGGTTGAATACGGTTGTAACTGTGTCGAGGTTCGTACCTTCTAGAAAAGGTAAATGTAAGAAGGCAAATGAAATATTGTATGTAAAAAGTTTCCAGCATCTACCGGCGCTATTTTTTACATGTGATATTCATGGGACGCAAGTGAATGAGGTATATTACAATGCAATAAGATTTTATAATAATTCTTGCTACACTGGAGATTAAAAATTATGAGTGTCACTAAAAACATGCAGACCACACACACACAAATAATAATAATAATGTTTGATTCAAATATCAAAGCAGTTATACTGTATGGCTTTGAAAATGGAGGCAAAAAAAAAACGACAACCAAAAAGCTACTGGCCTGTGAAACAAGAAGTCAGAAGAAGACGCTGGCACTGGGTAACACACACACACGCACGCACGCACGCACGCACGCACACACACACACACATACACACACACGAGAGAACGAAGAGCCAGTCTGCAACAGAGAGACGAGACATAACCACATAATACATAAAGAAACTTTACCTAAGCAATGTCTGGACCCATGCTTACACAGATGGATCATAAACAAATGCAACAGATGATGGAGGTGCAGGAGTGTTGCTGAACAGGTAGGTACACACAAAATAAGCTGTCAATTACAACAGGGAAATTCTCATATAACTTAAGAGCAGAGGCAGAGGTCTTGAAAACTGCAGCAGATGTCCTAATGACAGAGGAAAGCACCGAGAGACTAGTTGCTTCCTTTACAGATGCACGGTCAGTAATTACAATGCTAAATAGTCAGAATAATGCAGACCAGGATGACCCAAGACAAGTACTCCACAAACTGAGTCAGCTATTCAAGAGTTATATTACAATGGATACCATCTCACTGCAACATCTCCGGCAATGAAGAGGCTGACAGATTGCCAAAGGAAGGTGGTAAGCTACCTCAACTTGACACAAGCATAACTTATGAAGAGGCCATTAGTTTTATCAGAAGCAGATATAGGAGCAAGTGGGAAGCAGCATTCAGGCCACACAAAAATTAATTGATGCATATTACTAACTCAGCAGAAATGAACAAGTGGTAATCTTCAGCCTCCACATGGGCCACAACAGATTTGGATACCATCTATTCAACAAGCAAAGATAGGAACTTCTGATGAGTGTAACTGTGGCAGTGATAAAAGATAGGAACTTCTGATAAGTGTAACTGTGGCAGTGATAAAAGATAGGAACATCTGATGAGTGTAACTGTGGCAGTGATAAAATGACCGCTGAACATCTGCTTCAAAGATGCCCAACATATGAGGAACAGAGAAACCGCATAAAGAGTATCATTCCTGGAAAAACTCTACGGAGACACCAGCAGCCTCAAGCTGACTACTGCTTTCTTTGAACATATACAAGTTGACGTCTGAGGGTGAACAAGGAAAATATCATTGACCTAAAGATAACTGCACACCCCCAGGACAAAATTTTGACTGTTCACAAGAATTTCTTACTTAGTTGTTCCTCTTCTACCATGGGGTGTAGAGACTAGCCAGAGAGAACGCCAAGTTATCCTATCAGCTGTCTTTCTTTTGGCCTGGTTGCAGTCCAGTCCTCAGCCCTTCACAGATTGTCTGATGTTTTCTTCCCAGCAAACTCTGGATCTAGGAGGTCTGGATCCCTGGCTCTTGGTTTTCTATATTTATCATGGTAGTCAATCTTCTCCCATTCTGCAGACATGGCCAAATCATCATAATGTGGATGTTCCACTCGAATATGCAGGGGCTGGGTTTCGACTGTTCATAAGATGTAATAAGACCATCTCAAGTCATCCCCCCAACCATCCCAATTTCCCATGACAGGCAAGTGCTTTAATATTTTTAACACCCTGGGATGAGGAACAAGGAATGACTCACCTGGTCATGATTCTTTAGTGATGTTCTCCTTTAACGTGTCTGCCAGTGCAGATACTCAAGTAAGGTAAGGGTAAAGGATCCTGTTACACACCCATTGAGCATACTGGGAATATGGTTGTGATAGGGTGGGCGAGAGATGATGATTATGTTGTGATATGTGATCACTTTCTTGCACACTCGCACCGACCCGAACAACAATAAAACTCTTGATTCTAAGGCAGGGGCTGTATTTATCCACTAAATTCAGCAACAACAAGCACATACAGCAAACGTTATAAAGTAAACCAAACGAAACAAAACGCCCAGCCAGTGCTCAATTGCTAACCTGAAACACAAACAACGCACTGACTAGTTAAAATCATAATAAATAATTAATGAGAAACATCGTCCTCTCACCTGCAAAACAGTCCGTTCTTCCACGCTACCTGAAACATCCCACTATTACACACACATCCACTCTCATACATGTCTCACATAGTGTGATGTTGTGCATGAGGCTGGCAAAGTCACCATGTAACACAGATCGCTACTGAAACCACTACTGCAAAAGCATATGAATGCTTCATGCGGAGGCCAGCCACATTGGTGGCCCCATGCTCCATAAGGAGCGAGAAGAGAAATGTATATCTCCAAGTGAACCCACGTGCTCTCATAAACCATTCTACACATAACAATAATTAAATAACACTATAATGAGCATAATACAGTATTAAACGCTATGTACAACGAATATTCTCTTTAACGAAAATAACTACTACCTCGCAATTGATCCATATCAATATACTTTCCTACATTGTGAAGCATGTCGTATGTGACGACTGGCTCACCTGACAACAAGCGTGTCGTATATGACCACTGATAAAGCTGGGAACCTCATCATATTAATCGCATCGTTACAGAAACTAACCATTGCCATAGCATATAAATGCTTCGCGCAGGCTTCTGTTGGACCCAGCCACACTGGTGTCTCCATGCCCCGCAAGGAGCGAACAGAGAAACACTTATGTCTCAAAGTGCCTTACGCACAAAGGAGTAGCATTACGCCCACAAGAAATCTTAATACCTAAAGCTAGATTTATCTTCTCAAAGGGAACTTTAGCACTACAAAACTGTGTACACAACAGATGTAAATAAACTAATCTCACATACACCATACAATTATTCGTTCACTTACTTCGCGTTCCACTATAATAAACTATCTTGGCATGAATGGAGAAAATTATATTAATCTTGTACTTCTAAAATAGCACCTCTTATAATAACCCAATTTTCATCCAACACTAAATAAATTGGCCCACTGTGCTCTCAAATAATAAATAGCTTATCATTGGGCGTATAGCACGTGGTTACTAAACATGTTATTGCTACTAACATGCGTCATCATTATGCACATTTAACACATAGCCCTGGCTGCCATCTTGGCACTAGCAAATATTATCTAAATTTCAGTCCCTGATATCATCTCTGTCCAGTTCCATGTATGAAATACGTTCCTACTATATTCTTACAGCCGCAATCTGGACTTAACACTAGTAAAATCTATCCACACATATTTTCACTCATCTATAACTTTAAAACTAATTATAATGTTCTAAAAGAAATCTCCTTAGGAAACACATTTATTTATCTATTTCATTAAACATGATACCAAACAGGTGGCAGACCTACAGCCCTATATTCTTTCTAACACTATAGACCGAAATGTTGAGGAATCACCTTCTACCTAAATTAACTCACGTGTTCAACGCATCTTCATATCAACTCTGGTTGTCTCACATCTTGCCTCTACTGCGAATCTCACCAAACTGACCGCTTCTCCTGCGTCAGACTTTTCATACGCCAGCAATGAGGGCTCGCGCAGTCACATGGGCTGGGGCTTAATTGTGGCCCTCACAAGGGCTGGCGTACTCATTGGAGCGTGCACATCAAAAATATATGTGCGTTAAACACATAAATATGACATGAACTTGAGGGGGCCTCTGGGGTGTTTTTATGGCCCCATCACATGGTGTTTAGTCCATATTTTCTTGACCATCGGGACACTAGGGGTGTTGTGGTCAGCATCACGCTGGCCACCTTAATCTTCCCAGAGTTTCTCTTGTACCCAATTCATGAGGCTGGGTCGACCCTGGAGCCGTTTGTGGTTGTTAAACTCACACTGGCCACCAGTTGTTAGATCACGCTTTATTTGTTAAATGCCGTGAATGTCCACCAGTTGATAACTGTAGATGTTGGGACTGGTGTAGTAAAGTGTAACGATTGTCAACTCATTAAACCCAGCACAGTTTTGGTCATACAGGTCATCTTGTCCTGGAACGTGATGAGGCTCCGACAAGAATGTGAGTGTAGACAATGAGTGTGTATATGAATGTCAGAACGCGAATGGTAGAATGATTCGATAGAGTTGACAGGTTGGTAGTACATCACTCATGCTCACACTGTTCGAATTCAAGAAGTACTGGAACTACGGTGGTCTTCTTATAACATTTAATGGGACGCACACTTGGACAGTACGTGTATGGTTACAGGAACAAATGTCGACATAGACAGCATAATGTTGATCACAGGAATATCATCTTAAGTTAGCATTCATGCTTGGCAAATATCATAATGGAGCATTCGTAAATAAGCATTCAGAGTTCCATCATGTAAATCATCTGGCTTTACTGACTGGGCACGTCAGACCATAACCAATATATAGGAAGGCTCCTAGACTTAACCTCGTCTAGCGAATATCCCTTCACGTAAAGTTCAATATATATATTTTTCATAAAGATGTAGGAATCCCAGACATGGGTTCTCACATGTAGCAGTGATCTCTTGGTTCATCGAGCGATAGTACAGGCATCCCTTTTTCTCACTCGATAAATACAAAGTATATTAATTTCAACATGGCTGTGCTTCTCTCGTGAGCCTCACTCACCATTGGACACAGACCAAAATTGGTCATTCGTTAAATGTCCTCATTTCTTCATAGCTTCTATCATAGAGGTAATTGAATAATATCATATAATCTAGTGCTGATACATAGGAATGTCATCTTCCTTTGAATAAATATTCTTTTCAAAAGTACCACTGTGCATCTGCTTATCGACAACGATGGCGAAGCCCAAGTTCATAATAAATTGTGGTTTTACCTTTCTATGCGAAATATAACTTTGCCATTCCTTGGCTAAAGAGAATAAACACTGGGGTAAAGTACATACAACATGTCTAAATGACTATCACTTTTCCCCATCTACTTATAGATCACTTTTTCGGCGATAAGCCCGCTACAACAAAATTCGACATCCCGACAGGATGACAGCCATGAATCACACCCCCTGCTAGCGATACTTCCGCTGCATAGCCTTTGACCTTTTCTAGCGACAACCAACATAGTTCGACTTAGAAATGTAAAGATATCCATATATAAGACAGACTCGTCCTACTCATACAAACACTACGTATAAATTCAGGCCATAGATATACTGAAGCAAGAACAATCTATTCCTACCCAGGCAAAGAATAAATCGCAGTAGGCCTAGACTCGTCCGCGGAGTCCGATCGAAGATGACGGAACTCCTTCCAAGGGAAGTAACTCAAAAATGACTTCTCCTTAAGCACTTAAAAAAGGAAATACTTTGTTTACAAAATATTTGCGAACATTCTCCGTGTGGTCTTTCGTCTACTTCTGCCTCTCTTACCCTGGGAATTCCAGAACAAAGGACTGCCCTGTACTGCTATAACAGGTTTAGATTCATCATCACATCATACAAAACCAAATACAATATCTGGTAGCACATTCACAATTGAGACAGTCAAAGTAATAACTATTCCAGTTTTTAAGTACTTTTGAAAAACAAAAACAAAAACGAAATCGTTGGCTTTCTGCAAGGCCAGATTAAGAACTCTGGAGACCCTAGGCCAGAGGTTTTCAAACTGTGCGTCGCGGCTCCCAGGGGCGTCGCGGCCCTCGGCTAAGGGCATCGCGGTGGCTTGGGAAAAGTGTTGGGCTCGATATTATGAGCCAAGGTCCATCAATAAATATAGTATAGAGAGCAGCCGCGGTGATTTATGCACAGGTCAAGGGAGCTGCGGACCAAAAAAGTTTGAAAACTTCTGCCCTAGGCTAATAAGATATTTTGGGACCCCTCTTCAATCTTCTGAAAGGTAAAACTAGAAAAAAAAAAAATTGATTTCAGAAAAATGTTTTTATTAATATATAATAATATTTTTTTTTTTTAAAACACATGTTCACTACAGCCCCTAGATTTTGTTAAAGGTAGTAGTGCCTCTGCAAAGAAAGTATAATAAAAAAAGGAACAAAAGCGGTGATGGAAGTAACAAATAAACTAAATGTTGTACAGATACTATTACCCTGCACTCACAGCGTACTATCGTGCACGTGCCGTTGAGCTCTGTGCATTATGACTCATTGCTTTTTTTGTGGGGGTCACTGTAAGCCTGGTCCTAGGCCCATGTCTAGTCAATCAATACCCTTTAGCTCCCCAAGGAGCATAGGCCTTCAACAAACACATGCCAAGTCTTCCTGTCCTGTGCCATCCGCTCAAGTTCTTTCCATGTTTTCCTCATCATTTTCACCTCTGTTTTTTCCAGTTCCTCTTCCTCCATGTGTTTTTGGTCTACCACTCTGCCCACTCTGTCGCCTGTGAATTCCAGAAACACGGATTGCCTTGTAATGCGATCAACAGGTTTCCCTCCTCAGATGTGTGTCCTAATCCATTGCCAGCATCTCTTCCTCAACTCTTGTTCCTAAACTGGCAACTTGTCCTGGTTCTTGTCATCAATTCCACATTTGTGACTTTGTCATATACCATTTCAGTAATTTCTATTCGAACGCAAGCTCACCTGTTTATAAAAGTCCTGTAGCTTTTTGGTTGTTTTGTTTTTGTTGTTCTCCATGTCCTCAGAACCCTACAATAGGACTGACTTTCACAATTTGAGTTGAATGATTCATTATATTCGTGGTTGGACTTGATTTCCCTCTTGTTTTTCCATAATGGTTTTCCCAAAATGCAATGAAAGCTCCTCTTGCCTTTTTTGTATTCTTATTTTGATATCGCTGTCTGTCCCTCCAACTTTGTCTATATTAACTATTCCCAAGATATGTGTACAATTTCTAAACATCTTTTATGTGTGTTTCTTTCCAGTTCAACCTTGTTATCAATTTCTTGCATTTAATTCTCATTATCTTGTCTTTTTCCCTGTGTATTTTTCAGGCCCACTTGTTGTGACCTCTCAATCGGGAAGAATTTTTCATTTTCCTCTTTGCAATCTGATTATGGTTATGGGACAGAAGAGCCAAGTCATATGCCAAAAATCTAGATCATCAAACTGTTTAGTCATAGTTCACTGGATTCCATTTATGTTGGCTCAAGTCGATGTTTTCATAACCCAATCTATTGCTAGTAAGAACAGAAATGGAGACAAGAGGCATCCCTGTCTCACTCCCTTTTCACTAATCCCTAAACGGTTCGGTAAAGTTGTCCTTCAAGAAGAACTCTACATGTCATGTCTTCATAGGTCTTCTTATATGCAGAGTTTAAATGAATGCTTCATGGGAACGCCATAATGCATCATCAATTTCCCAAAGTTATTCTTCTGTCCCTAACACTGTCCAAATGCCCTTTTCATAGTCCACGAATGCTGATGTATAGTGGGGAGAATTCCATTCCAGACTTTGTTCAAACTATTATTCCTCAATGTGGCCTTATCTGGTCTCCTACAGGATACTGTTTTGGTCGAAAACCTGCTTGTTCATCCTCTCAGTTTGCTTATCTAATGGACTATTTGTTAAGCGCTCCCAGGATGATTCCTATTTATACTTATGCTGGCACTGATAGTAACATTATCATCCTCTATAATTTTTGTGCACTCTTTTAAATTTCCCTCTAAGGCAACTTGACCAGATAACCTTCCTTCCAATTCTGCTGTATTTCCTCTCTCCTCCCAGACTTTGGCCAAGTAGTTTGTATAATATCTCTGTAGAGGTATCCAATATCTGTTTTTGATGCCCTCTGCTGGAATGACAATCTGGACCAGCTGCTTATTTCCAATCCTTTCAGAAGCTTTATGGCTTTTCGTTATTTCTTCTCTACTTGGTTGTTCACAGCTGATTTGTAAGCTCCTCTTCTGCCTGGGCTGGAATGTCCTGGGGATCTAGTTGAGATGGTCTATTGAGAAGTTCCTCAAAATGTTCTGTCCATCTCTTCATTTGTTCTTGTATATTACTAAGCAATTTTCCATTCTCATCTTTTATTAGGCCATTAGCTTGCTTATATTTCCCCTCCCGTTAGGCTTCTTTGTGTTGTGTTGTAACAGGTCCCTCCTCGTATTTCCTTTTGCTGCAGCTTCCTCTGACTTCCCTTTGCCAAATCATCAATATATTTTCATCATGTCTCTTTTGAATGTTTCTTCTTACTTTCTTGTTTGCTTCTAACTGTACAAATTCAGTGAGCCTAGGCTTTGGAGCTTCTGTTTTGCTTCTGTTTGAAATCCTTCCTTTCTTGTTATTTCCCGTCTTCTATCATACACTAATGGGTTTCTGTTGTTATCCATGCTTTGTGCTGACATTGCGCTCTTTTCTCAGTAACTTCTTCACATGTCCTCCGTTCCATATATTTATTACCTTGTTGCCAGTGTTACTTCCGTATCTGTGTCAATCTTCCAGCTGTTTCCGAGTAATTTGGTATTTGTTTGATTTACTGGTGATGTGAAAAATTTTTCTCCTTATTTCCTGATTTCTTAGATACCCACATGATTCTGTTGTCCTAAGAGCTAATATGCGAGTTGTAAATTTCTTGAGTTTTTAATTTTGTGTTCAGCCAACAGAAGATGGTGTCTGATATAACATCTGCTACCTCTAACATACTTTTACATCATGTCAAATGATGACTCTAAACGTCCTTGCCTTATGCCATATGTGGATCAATGTGATTCTCAGCATTCTGTGGTCTGGTGATATTTCCATGTTGCCTGTTATGTATTACTTTATGTGGAAATATGCTTCCTCCTACAACTAGTTTGATTTGAAGCACAGAAGTTTTGCTAAATAGTTCCCCCATTCTCGTTCATACATACCTAATCCCAGCAATTCCCATGATTTCTGTCAGAGCCAGTTGTTGTCTGTTTCCTATTTTCGCATTTAAGGTCCCCCATCCAAAATTGTGGATGACCGTTCTCTTTTCTTATTGTCCCAAGACACTTTCTAGCCTGGAGTAAAAGTCCTTCTTTCACAGATTCTTCTTTATCGTTTGTTATTGTGGCGTAACACCTGAATGATGTTTATAATTTACTTTCTTTTTGTCTGAGTTAAACGTGCCTGCTGTTATAATTCGGGTCCCATTGCTTCACATTCTATAAGTGCCTTCTGTGCTTCCTTGGACCGCATTAGAGCCACCTCTTCACTGTGGTGAGCTCTTTCCTCCTCATCTCCTGAGGGCAACACCATTTCTCCTGTGATCAATCTCTTCTTCTCTATGCCTTTCCACCGTGTCTCGCAGAGACCCAGGATATCAATCCTGTAATTTGACATTTCTGCTGCTACCTGTGCAGTTTTCCCTTGTTCACACTCTGTGTGAACATTCCAGGTGCCAATCCTGGAGATTTTCCTAGACGAAAAAAGGTTAGTCGGCAACCCAGACTCCTTTCGGCTTTCTCTAGGTTGCTTCATGCTCCTCCTTTCCTGAGGACCTTCTTCTGTCTTGGGCGGCCGAGTTGATTTATATTCTTTATTTGACTTGTCCATGTTTGTTGAAATTTTTGTAGTAAAAAGTTTTTTACAGTTTGGGGTAACCAGCCCCATGCCCAACCCTCCTTAGTCACTTTTTACGACATGCCAAAGCATAGCTGTTTTTGTGATGGCATCGAGGTCTCTTCTGAGGACATGGCCAACCCAGCTCCAGCATCTGCCAGCTATGATGGTGTGCATGTCCTCTTGCTTGCTCCAAGTAAGCAGATCTTGGTTGGTGATGGTATTCGGCCAAAAGATTCTGTGAATTTTTCTTAGGCATGTTGTGTGAAAAGAGGACAATTTCGACATTTCCTTCTCTGTAACTCTCCATCATTCCGCACCATAGAGAAGCACAGAAAGCACACAGCTCTGATATAATCTTAATTTTGTACTTGTGCTGTATTGACAGGACTTCCAGATGTTGTTTAAGCTAAAAAAGGCTGTTCTTGCCTTATTCATTCTGATGTTGATGTCTTTGCCTGCCCCGCCGTCTGGTGTTGCTATGCATCCTAGGTATGTGAAGGTGTCTTTCTGTACCAGTTGCTGATTCCTTACTGATATGGGCTCAGGGTTGCTCACATTGAGCGTCATGACCTCTGACTTCTTTAAATTGATGTTCAAGCCCACCTGCTGGCTAAACTTATTAAGTCTATCCGTTTTTTCCTGGATGTGTTGATGTGAATGTGCTAGTAGTGCAATGTCATCTGAATATTCCAGATCTTCCAATGTAGAAAATGTAGTCCATCTTATTCCTCTTGGACTGCCCTCTGTTGTCTGGCGCATCACCCAATCATTGACTGTTAAAAATAGAGTAGTTGATAAGGGGCATCCCTGTCATACTCCTGTCTTCACCTCAAAGGTTAGGTTGCTCTGCCCAACACTACACGTAAAGTTGGCATAGAGGCTTTTTATGACACTATGCAGCTTGGAATTCCATAAGCCCTCAGTATTTTCCATAAACTGTCCCTATGTATGCTGTCAAAAGCTTTTTCAAAATCAACGAAATTAATGTACAGCTGTCTTTGCCATTCTGAGTACTGCTCTATAATGTTCCTGAGAGTGAATATATGATCTATACATCTTCTGTTCTTTCTAAATCCTGCTTGTTTTTTCCTCAGTTTGTGGTCTACTGCTTTTGAAATTCTCTGTATAATTATCCTGCCTAGTATTTTGCTGGGAACTGAGAGAACAGTGATTCCTCTCCAATTATTGCAGTCAGTACCATATATACTCAAGTATAAGTCAAGGAATATTTTCCAGTTTTTGGAACTTAAAAGTCATACTCCTGACTTATAGTGGAGTAAACAAATAAAACAAGATTTACAAAATCGGACAATGGTGTTTCATCCATATTTCCAATTTGTCCCAGATCATTCATAAGCCTCCTCCCACCTTTCCAGCTGCATAATTGTATCCCTGAGATATAAATTTTCTGCTTCATTAAATGTTTTTAACAAAATATCTTAATACATTAACAAATGTTTGAATCAATACTATAGGTTGTTAATTGTGCTAATTATTAAAATAAAAACAAACACTCGACATAGATACAAACCATACAAATAAAACAATCCCATCATGCTTTCTGTACTTCCTGTCATGCATCCACCGACATGCACAGCAATAATTTGTTTCGAAGGTGCTAATACAATGAATTCAAAAAGAATGCGTACTTCTACGAAACTGGCTTTAAGCTGAAAATGATGGAATTTGCAGAAAACTATGGCTATTCCAATGCAAAGTGGGAATTCAGAATTGACAAAAGACTTGTTCAAGGCTAGCATATAATGAAAGAGTCCTTGCAAGAAATGCCAAAAGCAAAACCAGCAAGGAGAAGGAACACTTCCTCATTTCTGGTTCTTGAAGAAGAACTAAATGAATGGGTTTAAAGTACTTGTACTGAAAAATGTTTTATTTTGTTCAAATAAAGTACAAAAACTAAATAAGTAAAGTTCATTTGTTCGCCGCCCCGTAAAGTATACATAGTGTTGTCAGTCATTGCTAAGTAGCAACAAGACCTCGATATTTAGTAAGACCTGAGTTATAAATAGATTTCCGGTATATTAAAATTCTTCCGTTTTTCTGAATTTTTGTAAAAGAATATTACGAATTATCATGATTTTTTAAAAGCACGGGTTTCTTGGCGAGCAAATGTTTGCTCTGAGAAGGGACTTTGATCAGATTGTTTACAGTGCTGCCGTTTTATGTTCCTTATATTCAAAGGGTTGAGACGTGGGCACGCAGGCCCATTTAACATTCTGTCCTTCCTTTCTCTTATCTTTTATACTGAATTCATTTACTTACTTAGTTGTTCCTCTTCTACCGTGAGGTTTAGAGGTTTGGAAGAGAGAGCGCCAGACTATCCTATCAGCTGTCTTCCTCCTGGCCTGGTTCCATTCTAGTCCTCGGTCCTTCAAAGATTGCCTAATGTTGTCCTCCCAGCGGACTCTGGGTCGTCCTGGGGGTCTGGATCCCTGGCTCTTTGTTTCCCATGCTTGTCGTGGTAGCCAATCTTCTCCCATTCTGCAGACATGGCCAAACCATCTTAGTAAAGAATTCATTTACTCTGACATGCATTTTACATTTCAATGAGGGCAACGTCCAGCATTTTAAACGGAAAAGGATTAACTCTTTGACTCCGCAATTATTTTCCACCCTGTGCCATAATTTTAATTCATGATAGATGCTCAGAGAGTTGTTTTGGCATGGGTGTCAAATCTGACCAACGCTCTGAGCGTTGTTCTGGAGTCAAAGAGTTAAGCTGAAAGTGAACAAAATTGCAGAAAGTGCAATGCGGGAATTTGGAATTCATGAAAAACTCATTCAACTTATAATTTGGTCATTTGTTTTGGATGGCTTTTAAATCCCAAAGTCTAGGAGTTGACTTATAATCATATTGACTTATACTCGAGTATATACTGTAATTTACCCCCAGTTGCCAGCGACTGGGCTACCCGATCCCATAGAAACTTTAAGCCAAAAAAACTTCACAAAAGAAGGCAAGTCCACTTCAGGAAGCTGAAGATATCTATATATATCTGGTGGTGGTGGCATGGGGTGAGTGGGGGTGATGGCGGTGGTGATGATGATCTTGTAATTAGATGTTTAAAGCAGGTATCCTCAACCTATTTAGCACAATTTAGACTTATAAAGAGTGTGGTTGGCACCAAACAAGTATCGCAAGTCACTTATAATAAAAAGGTTCATTTTTACAACAAAATAAACAAAATACTTATATATGGCTGAGTAAACACATTTAATGATAATAGAAATATTTAGGATTAAAAACAAAATTTGATCTTCAAATCATTTGAGTCAAACGTTTAATTAGTGTAATCTGTGGCACTGCATGTCACTGGCCAACTGTTCATAGTTACAAGTGTATGATGGTGTTCCTGCATGCAAACAATCATACAGATGAGCATCAGTGAGCCATGATCTGTACTTAGATTTGACAATGTTCATTGTTGAAAATGAAACAAAGATACGTGGAGCCAAATTATGAGTGTTATGCCATACTTTTTAAGAATGGTCACTTTTTTGCGACCATATTTCAAAAGTTTTAATCAGATAAATGTGATTTTAAAACAAGATCAGTCTAAAGGTCCAAAACTTGTAACTCTAGTTCTTCTGTAGTCTGTCAATAAATGAAGCAATTAGTGTCAAGTCTATTAGACAAATAAGGATCCCATTACATGCCTATTGAGAATATGGTGTTAGGCCCATATTTTCTTGACCATCAGCACACTAGGGGTGATGTGGTCAGCATCACGCCGACAGCCTTAACCTTTCCAGAGTTGCTCTGGTACCCAATTCATGAGGCTGGATCGACCCCGAAGCCGTTGCGGTCTAAAAAATCCCACTTCAACTGGGGATCAAACCATGGACCACCGAGCTAGGGAGCCAGTGTACTAACCACTGCACAACCACGGCTCCTATTAGACAAATAAATTTGCCACACACAAGAATGTTGATAAAGGTAAATTGTTAAAGCCATTTTTCAAACTCATCTAGGAATATTTGGAGGTGGCCAATATGTTGTGATGGAACGAAATCTCCTTAATTAATAAATGTCTTCACACTGGAGAAGTGTACTATTGACCAGGGTAATTAATTCTGACCACAATTTACAAAACTGTATGTTCATTTTTTCATCCACAAATCTTCTGCTGGCACACAAATAAGCCTTGGCAGGTACCATCGTGCCTATGGGCACCGCACCGAGTACCCCTGGTTTAGAGAAAGATTTAACCTTCATAAAAATACTGTATCTTTTTATTATAAATTTATAAAAACAGTTAAAATTATTTCATTAAAATACTGTATCCTATAATTATTGTTTCAGAGCAAATGATAACATTATTTCAAAACAATATTGCAGTCATAACAAGTACATCAACTGTATTAAGCACTTGTACAACAACTTGTTAATAAATGATAGTTAACTTAAATCCAGTGTAATCAATGCATCAGTTACAATCAAACAGAATGCTTGAATATCAACACATAACAACAGTTGCTACCAGCTGCTTGTAATTCAGTTTATTAACACATATTTTAAATAAAGTATTTTAAAAACTTGACCCAATCATTCTATGAAACAATGCCACAACCTTCAATGATCTTTTATGTATATTGTTACATGATCCGCGCAGTTCCCGGGGGATCTCTGATGAGACAAAGAAAGAACAGGCCTAGTGCATGTTGTACAAGGTGACTAATATGAGGCTGGCAACCTTACTTACTTAGTCGCTCCTCTTCTACTCTGGGGTGTAGAGGTTACTTTTTTAAATATAATCCCTCTCAAATGCTTCAAGTTAAAAAGTAGTTTCAGAAATTTGTTTTGGTTTTTTTAAGAATTATGTTCATTGCACATGGACAACTCCATCAGTGCTCTGATCTCCTCCCATAGATCACACAAGGAGGATCTCAGCACAGTGCATAAACTCTGTAGCACTGGCGAGAAATGCAATGTGTTTATATATGATTTTGTTTATTTTCCAACTCTCACAGCCGTGTGTTAACACTGCGATAACATTTGAATTAAACAGACGAAGCTTGGTATGTATATTCAATGATCGTAATTCCAAATGTTAGATAATCTATTGAAGGCGCTAGCTGCCAAAGCAATTCTAGTATGGATTTCTCTTGTTGGTCATTTTACTGCCTAAATAATTGAAACTTTCAACTTTCTGTAGTTTTTCCCCGTTCAAGATGATATCAAAGGTCTCGTTAGAAAAGTTCATAGCTTTAGTTTTAGAGGCATTTATTTGGAGACCAATTTTAACCGAGAGAAATCAGGAATTTTCCATTTGTCCATTTTATACCCAATTGTTCATTGTGGGTATAGTTTCTCATAATCACCCCTGTTTCTACTGTAAACCACACATTATATAAATATTTTTGTGGTGGGTATGTTTCTAATTTTTTAATTTTGCCAAGGAAGCGGCTTTATGGCCTACTCTTTACGATTTAAAACTGCCGTTGGATTTATAACGTGTGCAATTTGCACACGGGACCTCCTATTTTTTCACCCTTATCAGAGACACTAGGCATCCGATCTCACTACCCAGGAGACCAGGGGGGAGTATGACATCATTAGGACCACTGGTTCTGAAATAAATTTCCATAAATTATATTCCTTCTACTGGTACCTTTAGAATTCAAGGCGGACGCCATACCTCTTAGCCATTCTGACCCCTAGAAATTTTGTATCACCAAATCATCATTCATCATCATTGTCCCCTGCATGCAATCGACCATGCCACTGGTCCCCTAAGGAAATCCTACACCAAGCAGTAGTGAGTAGCATGCACTTACAGTGGTGGCTTCTATAGCAATGATTTTTCATGATGAGGTTGCCAGCCACATGTAGAACTTCATATTTGTGGCCTTGTTTGAGATGCCTGAGGGTGCAGTAATCTTATTTTTCCTATATCTCGTCAGAGGCCCCCCCCCCCCCACCCCATGTGCTACTACATGGGGCACTACAATTCACAGTTTTACAGTAACTATCACTGTTTAGACAGCTCCACATTTTCATACTTTTATTCCACTATAAAACTGGGTCTGGAATAAAATTTATATCAATCATAATAAACATTAAAAACAAAGACTAGAAAATCTTATACTGACAAATAAATTTAAATGGAACAAATTACAACAGAACATCGATTATAAACTGACAAACTACATTTTTCTTTCTTATATAAGAATAAGTGTTCTTAGGTCAGTTTCTTGCGCTGATTTCAAATCTGAAATCTGTTTATCTCTATCACATTGGGTTCTTAAGATATTTGTGAATAAATATATTTTTGGGAAACCATTTCATTTTTACTATACTCGTAACTTATTAAAAATTAATAAAATGCAAAATAATTCTACTTTTTATACTGCTAAAAGATGCAGGACATATGTTATGCTATTTTTCAAATAGTTACTGTATTTTGAAATAATTCTGAGCAAAATATGGCTTCTAGAAGTTGTAGAAATTCGGCTGATCTGTTCTGTTACGTGTGCGGATATTTTACCGATCGTGTTCACCAGAAAAACTTTACACCATTACTAAAGAAAGCATATGAACTTTATTTCGATTCGAAAGTTGATGATGCAAATAAATCTAGGAAGCCAAATGCAGTTTGTTCGACTTGTGCAAATACATTGGCAGGTTGGTTACGAAAATCGCCGAAGCATAAGTCGATGCCTTTTGGAGTGCCAGTAATATGGCGTGAACTGACAAATCATGCTACTGATTGTTACTTCTGCTCGACAAATATCCATGGTTTCACTTTTAAAACTAGAAAGTCTGTGGTTTATCCAAATATTGAATCGGTTTCGAAACCAGTGCCTCATGATCCAATCACGTGTCCGATCCCAGTTCCACCAGAACAATATCCGGTGGACGTGAATGAACCATCAGAAAGTGATAGTTTACCTGCTTTAGAAACTAATTCTGACTCGGATTATATACCGGTGAATGATGGTGTTCACTTAATTAACCATTCAGAACTTTCAGATCTAATACGTGATCTCACTCTTACCAAAGGACATGCGGAATTACTCGGTTCACGACTCAAAGAATGGAACCTTTTAGCGCCCAATACTCCGATATCTAAATTTCGTCATAGACACAGAGAACTTGTTCAATACTTTGAGATGGATGATGACATTTGCTACTGCAAAGATGTAAACGGTCTAATGGCGACTTTTCATTGACTCTTCCAAGACTAGTCTAAAAGCCGTGTTATTGCATAACGGAAATTTATTTTCATCATTCCAGTCGCCTACTCTGTTCATATGAAAGAAACTTATGACAATATAGCTATACTTTTGGCAAAAATAAAGTACAATGACTACCAATGGCGAATTTGTGGAGACCTAAAGGTCATTGCAATTCTCACGGGCATGCAGACTGGGTATACTAAATTTTGTTGCTTCCTATGTGAATGGGACAGCCACAACAGACAGGAACATTATGCAAGAAAGGTGTGGCCTATCAGGGATCATATGCAGCTCAGGCATAAAAATGTAATAAATGAGCCATTAGTTAACAAAGACAGCATCATTTTACCACCGTTACATATAAAGTTGGGGCTCATGAAGAATTTCTTAAAAGCGTTAGATAAAACGAGCAAAGCTTTCACTTATCTTCGAGAAAAGTTTCCGCAAGTTAGCGATGCAAAGATAAAGGAAGGTATCTTTGTAGGACTTCAGATTATGAAAGTTATTGCAGACAAACAATTCGAGAACTTGTTACATGGTAGTAAACTTCGCGCATGGATGGCATTCAAATCGATCGTCAATAACTTTCTGGGAAATCACAAATCTGTCGACTACATGCATATTGTTAAGCAGTGCATAGATGCATACAGAATTATGGGCTGTAACATGTCCCTCAAAATCCATTTGCTCAATTCGCATCTTGACTTTTTCCCCGACAACCTTGGCGAAGTCAGCGATGAACATGGAGAACGATTCCATCAAGATATCGCCGTAATGGAGTCACGTTATCAAGGACGGTGGAGTGTGACCATGCTTGCCGATTATTGTTGGATGCTTCATTGCGATGTACCACATGCCATTCACCGACGAAAGTCGACTGCAAGGAAATTCAAGCCTACATAATTGTTATACTTCTTGTACGAATGATGTTGTATTACTGTATGCGTTGTTAAAAAACTTTAATTGCGTATTTCTAGAGATCCCAACCTGATAGAGAAAAACGGTTTGCAGATTTAAAAACAGCGCATTAAAGTTGACCAGAAAAACATAGAAATGTTAGAGAAAGAAAAAAAAATTTTTTTTTTGTTAGCCAATTATTCAAGCTCCCTCCCTATAAGTATGCCAGCTGCAGTGGTATTTCTCATGCTCCATATAGAGCTCAAAGGGAGAGTATGATGATTATCACAAACAGGTCAATGGAAGAACGTGATAACCGCCAATGGTCACATTAAAAACAAAATGCAGCCACTGGAAGGACATGGCCAAAAGCATTTGTCATTTATGTCACAAATAAAGCAGTCATGTAAATACATTGACTGTAAATAAATCAGGTAAAGGAGTAATATTTTTTTTAAAAACCCACATCTGTCACAAACAACAGCCAATTGAAGGACATGATAAACTCTGTTACAAATAAATCAGCCAATAGTAGGATATGATTCACATCTGCCACAAAATAAAACAGCCAATGGAAGAACGCAAAAACATGTCAGAAACAAAACAGCCAATGGAAGGATATGATAAACATCTGCCACAAATAAATCAGCCAATACAAGGATGCAATAAATATTTGCCAGAAATAAATCAACCAACAGAAGGACGCAATAAACATTTGCCACAAATAAAACAACCAATGGATGGACATAAAAAACAAATAATTTGCCACAAATAAAACAGCCAATGAAGGGACCAGATCACCAATAAATGCCACTAAACAAACTGCCATTTTAAAGACATCTTCATCAACATATGGCATTAATAAAGCAGCCAGTGGAAAGTCTTGTTTGTCATTAATACAACAGCTAACGGAAGAACATTATCTCCAGTGTCTGCCAGCAATAAAACAGCGAATGTAAGGACAAAATTATCAGCGTATGTCATTAATATAACAGCCAGATAACTGACATATTCTTTTTGGCGATATTGATAAACTCAATGCGGTATAATTATTTATTATTAAGACTAAAAATTCATCACAGTATCAGCAGACAATGGGTTATCTCTCAGCTGTTTCAGGTCTTGTTAGTCATTCAGAAATCTCTCATCTGTCCTGACTTGTAACCACTGAAACAGAAATCAAATAATGTAACTGTTAAAAGAGGCAATTTAACAACATTAGAATTCAAACATTACCCTTTCGGTCCTGTCACGGAGTGTTTTGAGGGTATTTTGCAGGTGTGAATGTTCCCATGCTCCAGTGGGAGTTTATTAGTCATGTGAGTTGTTGTGAGCTGGGAATGCGTGCATTGTAATAATTCAGCTACAGGGTTGTGAGCATTGCTTGAGACAAGCTGTTAGCTTTTGTGATGCGTGAATGAAGATCAGTGGAGCGTGAAAGGGTTTCACGGGTTTTAGTGAATACGCATGAAAGGGGCAGTCAGCGAGAGGAGTGTGTTGGTTGGAGACATGTGTTGGGTCAGTAGAGAGAGAGAGCAGACAGTAGACAGGAGACAGCGTAGAGTGTAGAGAAGAGAAAGGTGGATGTCTATAGTAGGGCGCGAGTAGAGGGCCGGAGTTGTGTAGTAGATGTTGCAGTAGTTATTCATGGAGTAGCCTATTTGTGGCTGTAGTTATTCCGAGAAGCAGAGTGTGTGCGGATACTCAGGATTTGTGATGTATCTAATGTTTGTAATGGCCCTACGTCCATTGTGACTTATTTGTGAGTCTAATACATTGTTGGAGATTGACAGAGCTGTTGGAGTTAGTACTTTATTCCTAGACAGTGAGCTATACGAGCGGTGTATAAGTGTTGTCTAACTTACATCCACCCACATACACCCTACTCGTCACACGTCCCCATGGAGCAAAGGCTTTTAACAAATTCATGCCAAATTCTTCTGTACCATGCCTTCCCCACAATATATCTGAACATTGTCTTTATCCATTTCAATTCCATCTCTAGTTCTCTTCTCCGTGTTTTGTTGGGGGATTCCAGAACAAGGACCACCTTGTAATGCTATTAACAGGTTTCCTCACTGTCTGTCATATCCTTCACCAGCATCATCATCTTCTCATCTCTTGTTCTACACTGGCACCTGTCTGGTTCTTATCAAAGTTCTACATCTGTGATCATGTCCAGGGCTGGATTAAGCCAAGAAAGGCCTCTAGGATTTTTGGTGTTTGGGCCCCCCTTCACCTAATAGGCAATAATTTTAATTTTTTTTTTTCAAACACCTTAGCATGGTGATGGTATATACTAGTATTATTAATAGACTGGTATGTTAGTTTGTTAGCATGGTGATGGTATATACTAGTATTATTAATAGACTGGTATGTTAGTTTGTTAGCATAGCTTATCTCTTTTATTAGTAATTACTTTTTATTAATGTTTATTAGTACAGCAAATAGTTCATGCCCCGTTATGATTTTGCCAGGGTGCATTATGTCTTTTAAGCTACTTTTGTCTTTTTAGAACATTGTGAATGCGATTCAAAGTGCAAATATTTTCTTTTTGCACATAAATCTATGTACTTTTTTAAATCTGTTTAACTTATGTACTTTATTGTAATGGGGCCATAAAGTGTAAAGACGCCCCCTTCCTGTTTCTTGGCATATTTATTGCCCATATATTTTCGGTCAGCCCACGTGACTGTCAGCCCACGTGACGGCACAAGCAAGCATTGCTGGGATGTGAAAAGTCTGATAAAGAAGAAGATTGATGACTAGGCCATAATAAAGCCTAAGAATTAATTGTGTGTATAGTTGTGTGTTATATTTGGTAGTCGTGTGTTATACTTGATAGTTGTGGGCCATACCTGTGTTTTCGTGCCTAATAGAGCAAATATCGCGAGTGTTATTTAAGTGGCTAAATTAATGCGCGCAGCGCACTAAAGTTGAGTGATCAGCCATAGGGTCTATATAAGAAGTGCCTAGCCGGCGAGCGGGCCTATTTTGCATTTCAGCCATCTGGCTCTGACCTCTGCTCTGAGTTGCTCCACTTTGGCGTTTCCTTCATGTGACCTAGGTGCCATTTCTTCGTCGGATGCTGTGACTGTGGCTATCCCAGCTCTTGCTGTTTGACCACTCCCAGTCCATCTCAGAGCATCATCTCTTATGGATACAAATGACACTGCAGGCTGGTGCCGGACCCTGTCCTCCATCATTCTCCGCGTCAAGTCGTCCCTTAGACTGGCAACAAACTGGTCCCTTAGCACTGTTTTGTCAAACTTGACACCATTGGCTTTCTCCTGCGCCTCTGCTGCCTGCTCAAATATCTCATGCAGACTATGGGCAAACTCACGCACCGATTCCCTTGGCCCTTGGTGCGCTGAATAAAATAGCGCCATTAGTTCTTGGGTGCTCCTCGATTCCCCATACACCCTGAGTATGGCCTGAAGCATTGCCTCCGGGTCATTGTCTCTTACTTGTATCCGCAGCTCCCTGCGGACAACTGGGGTCACACTGTCGAGGATCACATCAGCTTGGTCCTCCTTACTCATGTAGCCGGACCTTCACGCAGCTCTAACCTCACTTGCATAGTCCTCTGTGTTTGGCCCTGTGCGTTCTCCAAATGTTCTCACTTTCTTGTGGTTTGGCACCATTATGCACTGTACGTGTTCTGGCTGGGGCAGTGGACCTGCTACTGATACCTCACTTTGCACCACTGATGCACCGACCACTTGTGTTGGATCTGCATCCTCGTGCTCCCCTCTGCTCGTAGCACGTGTGCTCCTTGCGGCCATCTTGCTGCAAGACCGCACTGCTGGGTGTTTACACTATTTGTTATATTTGTTCGTTTGCTGTTTGCTCTGTGTCACTGTCTGCCTATCCTGTCGACGACGCCAATTGTGATAGGGTGGGCGAGATGATGATGATGAATGTTGTGATATGTGATCACTCTCTTTTCACACTCGCAACCGACCCGATTCAACAATAAAACTCTGATTCTTGAGGCAGGGGCTGTATTTATTTCTACAACCCTATCAGTGACATTTAAACACACGAAGCAAACATTAAACAAATAAACCAACAAACCAAACACCAAACAAACACCCAGCTAGTGCTCGATTGCTAATGTGCTCAAGGCATTTACAGATTGAGTCTGGTGTCTAATTTCGTTTCTCTCTCGTCTGGGCGGTTTTTGCGTAATAGGCCCGCTCGCCGGCTAGGCACTTCTTATACAAACCCTATGGCTGATCACTCAACTTTAGTGCGCTGCGCGCATTAATTTAGCCACTTAACACATTAACTACCGCAAGCCGCTGTCAGCAGCTCACAATGTAATCACATTTGGACCGCAAGCCGCTCACAGCGCCAATCTAATTTTAGTAATAATACGAATGAAAAATGTACTGAAACACTTTCTGATCTGGTTCGAGATTTTAAGTTGCCACCGGAAAACAAATTCTCAAAGTATGGTTGTTGTAGAACACTGGAAAATTGATATTATGTTCATATTTTTCAGCGTTTTGGGTTAGTTACCAAATCGTGTAAAACTGTTTACCGTGGCAACTAGTGATAGGACTACAAAAAATGTGTGTACATCTCGTCTAACGGCTGAATAGGATAGAAACGTGTTTCAACAATTGACTGATAGATCTAGCGACGAGGACAAGAGTGAAAACGGTGTGCACATTGACTGAAATTGTGATTTTGATAAAGATGGGGCGCAAGCAGTTATAATTGTGAAAATATTGCAAGTCCTCGGCCATCGGAGGGCCTTGAAATAGCAACAACCTCTATTAGAGTTACAACCGGTGTTTATTGTAATAGTACATTCATTTATCTTTAAACTGACGTGTAATTCATAAAAATCTGTAAACAATTATGAAAACTACAGCTTACTTTGTGCAAACACCTACAGGATGAAAATGGGGAAAAAATTTAATTCGGCCACAGTGTGTTTTTCAATTCGGTAGTTAATGTGTTAAATAACACTCACGATATTTGCTCTATTAGGCACGAAAACACAGGTATGGCCCACAACTATCAAGTATAACACACGACTATCAAATATAACACACAACTATACACACAATTAATTCTTAGGCTTTATTATGGCCTAGTCATCAATCTTCTTCTTTATCAGACTTTTCACATCCCAGCAATGCTTGCTTGCGCCGTCATGTGGGCTGACAGTCACGTGGGCTGACCGAAAATATATGGGCGATAAATATGCCAAGAAACAGGAAAGGGGCGTCTTTACACTTTACGGCCCCATCACATTATGTATCCAAGACCTTTGGGCCCCTACGGTTCAGCCTACTTAGCCTAATGGATAATCCGACACCTGATCATGTCATACAATTTTGTTCTTTCCATTCTTTGCAAGCATCCGTTTATGAAAATCTGTAGCTTCTTGGTAATATTAGCATTAATTTCTATATATTTATTATTCACATCTAACTTTTGCTAATGCAATTACTACTCACATTTCTGTCATGACTACTAACATTATCATTACCACAACTACATTACTACAATTACCACTACCAGTTCTAATACTACTGTCACTACTAATACAGGGAGCCGCGCTAGCGTAGTGGTTACAACACCGCTCTGGCGACCGGGTGATTCAGGATCAAACCCGGGCGACGGCATTTGAGGATTTTTCGTCGACCGGGATTTGGACTGGATTAACTCGAGACCTGGCGAGGACATTTGAAGGAGTGTCGTTGACCAGGGTCTGGCGGCTCCTGAGCCGACCCAGCTCTAATGGGTACCTCCGAAAACGGCGAGTATCTGCCTGAATGGCGAGGGACACTTGTCTCTGTACAAGAAAATAGGATACTCACGTAAAAATCAATGTCAGGTTAGACATTAAAAAATAACCTGAGATTTCGCCTCGAGTATTAGCGGGCGTACGAGAAAAAAAAAAAAAAAAAACTACTAATACAACTGTAGCTGTTGCTGATAATACTACATCCTACTACTGCGTCCGATTGACAGAGTGGTTACAGCGCTGGTCTCTCATGGCAAAGGTGCTGGATTCTATTCATGGTGTGTCGATACGCTTCTGTCTACCCAGCTGTAAATTGGTACCTGACTTTACTCTTGAGTTAAGGAAGGAAAAGGCAGCAAGGAAGGGAACTGGTCACCCCACCTTTTGATGCTGGACCTAGTATGGTGAAGTTTCTAACACTTCACTCCTCTATGGCTGTATCTGCTATGGGACTACCTTGACCTTTCTGTTTTTATGTCTGAATTTTTGTATTGTATTTATTTTTGTCAGCAGTGTCATACCCCGAGCTTGCTTGTTTTTCCACACTAATCATGTACTGACTACTTTAAACCAGAGTACAGTACATATGGTTTACAGTTAAAAAATCAATCTAAAGAAGACAGAGATCATGACACACTCAATGTGGGCAATCCTGAGCCCATAACAATAAGGAACCAGAAGCTGGAACAGATAGATTCATTTACATACCTAGGATGCATAGTAACACCAGACGGTGGAACAAGCAAAGACATCAATGACAGAATGAATAAAGTGAGAACAAGCCATTGCTAGTCTAAACAACACCAGGAAGTCCTCTCAGTACAGCACAAACACCAAATTAAGATTATATGAGAGCTGTGTGCTTTCTGTGCTTCTCTATGGCGTTAAAATTGCCCTCTTTCCACACAATCTGCCTAAGAAAAATTCTCGGAATCTTTTGGCCGAATACCATCAGCAATCAAGAACTGCTTACTCGGAGCAACCAAGAGGACATGCACACCATCATAGCTGGCAGACGCTGGAGTTGGGTTGGCCACGTCCTCAGAAGAGACCCTGATGCCATCACAAGAACAGCTATGCTATGGACCCTTGAAGGAAAGTGAAAGAAAGGCCGACCAAGAACAACTTGACGGAGAATTGTGGAGACCGAGATGCAAAAGATGAACAAGAGCTGGGGTACTGCTGCTGATCGAGCAAAGTGGAAGCAGTTTGTTGCTGCCCTAGAGGACACCACCAGGCGTAATGGCCACTGTCTGCTTTGACAGTCTGCGGCTAAGGATCTAAGAAGAGGACAGTAAAAACAAATAACAGCAACATTA
Source organism: Oreohelix idahoensis (assembly GCA_024509875.1). NCBI lineage: Eukaryota > Metazoa > Mollusca > Gastropoda > Stylommatophora > Oreohelicidae > Oreohelix > Oreohelix idahoensis. Next base: position 255,989 of record JAMPIV010015621.1, read on the forward strand.
GCAACAGTTAATCTTACCACAAAGCACTTCAGAGTTTTTTTCTTTTTTTTAAAAACTACATATCCTCTATCTTGTCGTCAGAATTCAATCTCTTTCTGTTTGTGGTTATTTCTTCTACAGGCATTGTATTGTCCATTGTTTAGCCCACGAATCGAAGCAGCTTCCTTAGAAACGAGAACGCCATTAATGGGGATTTCAGAGTTTGGTACAAGTGATACCAGACCATCATCAAGCTACTGTTAGCAAAATCAGAATTAAAGATTTCTTGATCATAGAAAAATGGAATGTCACGATGTGATAATGAGAGTAGATATTAGACAGTTTGATATCATGCATTGAAAGAAGTTAACAAAACAAGTGCTAAAAGCCTTGGAGATAGCATGTTGTGGACAGACATGAACTCCCATGCCAACTGACATGGTACTTGAAGAAAAAACTGCCAATCCATGAGTTGTTCATAAATGATCCTACATTATTTCATTGTCTTCAACATTTCATTTTTCAGTCCTTATGGAGCATGGCAACCCCCTAAGCTGGTCCCTTTGATGAAGCATCCACAAATGCATTTATGTTGGTGTAGTTGCTGTGGTGGTTTCTATAGTAATCTGTTTTACATGATGAGGTTGCCAGCCCCCCCCCCCCCAATTTAAGTCAGACAAAAAGGAAATAACTTACTTCTTGTGGTCTAACTAACAGAGGCCTCATCAATTCTTATATCTTGCAAAGAAGTTAAGCCCTTTTTAACCACCTTATTAGGGTTCAGGGTAACAAAATACCTCAAGAAAGCCATGGTGGCGTTGTAGCCTCGCTGAAACATTAGAAGCATTAAAAAACGTCGATTGGTATTTAAAAAAAAAAAAATCTCAGATATCAAACCAATCAAAATTATTTTAGTAAAAAATCATTATCATATATCAACAAATGAAACTGCCAAATTTCATAACTCAAAATACAAGGATAACACATGTTCCTCATTTGTTGGGCATCTTTGGAAATAGATGTTCAGCAGTCATTTTATTGGTATCACAGTTACACTAATCGGTAGTTCTTATCTTTAGCTTGTTGAATAGATGGTATCTCAATCTGTTGTAGCCTTTGTGGAGTCTACAAATAAGTTTGACACACAACATTTTAACGTAATGAATGTGCACTGTAAGTAGAACCACGTAAATAAGAGTATGTATTCACGAATCACTAAGCCCACATAGATGTCAAAAGCATCATGCTCAAACAGGTTCCAGATTTTAAACGTATAGGAAATGTTTTCACAAACTATGGAAGACGTGACAGAGAAAATGAAACTAGATGTCAAAAAGCCAGTGCTGTGACTTACTGTCACAACTATTCAAACATCAGAATATCAGTAAGGAATGTAAATGACAATTGATAAATAGTATATTTTATGAACTCTTTGCTATTAGTTTCAGACATGGTCGCTGACCCCAGCACACAAAGGAAAATCATATCGTGCAAGATGAAATGCTTAAGAACCATCAATGTTACCAGAAGAGAAAGAATGAGAAATGGTGACATCAGTAAAATTATACAAACTACATCATGCATTAAATGTATAAAGAGATGTAAAATAAAGTGGTGTGGCCATCCAATGAAAATGGAGCCTGACCAGTTACCACTGTGCACACCATCATAGCTGGCAGATGCTGGAGTTGGGTAGGCCACGTCCTCAGAAGAGACCCCAATGCCATCACAAGAACAGCTATGCTATGGACCTGTGAAGGAAAAAGAAAGAGAGGCCGACCAAAAACAACTTGGCAGAGAACTGTGGATTCCGAGATGCAAAGAATGAACCAGAGCTGGGACACTGTACGAAGGATGGCCACTGACCAAACAAAATGGAAGCAGTTTGTTGCTGCCCTACAAGACACCACCAGGCGTGATGGCCACTGACTGCTTTGACAGCCAGTGACTAAGGATCAAAGAATAAGAAGAAGACCTACAACAGTAGAAGATCTGGTTATAGTGCACAGGGAAGGCCAAGAATCTGATGGATAGACAATATCACAGAAATTCTGTAATAACATGGGCTATCAACAGTGAATTCAACACACTTGACCCAAAAATGACAAATTCAGCTCCCCACGCTGCTTCAAGGCAAGAGCGGACAAGCAAAGAAAGTATAATCACTCTTCTGCTAGCCAGTTATCATTCTTACTGGGATTCATTATCACCACAACTATTATAACCACCAATACTCTTCTTCTTCAATCCTTAGCCCCTGACTGACAAAGCTGGCTGACAAAATGCTCTCTTTCACCTTCCTTCTGGGGTCCATAGCATAGCAGTTCTAGTGATGGTGTCAGGGTCCCTTCACCACCAAAACAAGTAGCATTAACTCTTTGAGTCCTAGGCAGTTTTTATTATTTACGTAAGCACCAAAATGGATACACATTTTTTTTAAAATACGAGGTGTTTTGTTTTTTATCCTCTTTCGTATACTTTAATATATCTCTCTTTATCGTGTTGAGTTCAAAGGGTTCGTAGGCTTTGCCTTACTGTATCTTTTTCCATCTTTTCTATGCATATGCCAATATAGTATACTGCACCCCTGCTGAATGGGTTATACCTCTATGAAAATTGGGTAGAGTCAGTTTTATAATAAACGGCACATAAAAACAGCTTAGTTAGGATTTACCATTCAAAAGTGAGACAAAGATAGACAAGTTATGATAAAAAGATAAAAGACAAAGCAAACAAGTGGAAAAATAGACAAACAAAACAAGATAAGGTGAGTGACCCAGAAAGATGAAACAAAATAAATGTTAAGTCGTTTTTCGCATAGGAGTTAAGTGTGCAAGACTTAACATAGCTAGATGCATGTCTAACTGTGTTAGATGCACTATGTGTGCACATCTGAGTAAGTATTATAAGTTTTATGGATTACATACCAATGGTTGCACTAAAGAGCACAACTGGGTGCGATCGGTTGAGTTTGTTGCCAAACAGCGTTGATGCAGAGAGATGTAAAAAGCCGGTTGAAGAAGACAGACGTCTTCCAATATAGTTCATTGAAAGTCTTTACCCAATGTCATGAGAAGACTTTGTAATATTATTTGAGATGCTACCTTATAGTGAGAAGGATTAGCTTTAGCCTAGTCAGGCTCGTTTCGTTGTTTTTTTTTCAGTATCTTGATATGATACCACGTATAAATCCTCAGTACGATCTTGTCAGGACTTCGGCACGTCTCTTCATGGCCTGCCGCTAGTGGGTAACAGATCCTCTACTGGGATAATTTTGAATTAGTACACTGTGAAATCTCCAGTGCAGATATCCAGCATTATAAATTACTTGTGGAATGAAATATGAGATGTACAAGAAAATAAGTAATACTCCTGCCGTCCATCGGCAGTCATTGAGGTCAATCAAGTTGACCAGTTATATTTATGAATGATGTACTTTTTTTCCCAACATGATTCTGATAATCGTCTGTAGTTTGTGTGCAAATAAATTAACTGTCCTTTTTGTCAGCCATGATTCCTGCGTACTTACTTGTTCCAGTTGGTCAACCTTATGACCACATCATTAGCACGATGTTCGTTGTTTAACATTTGGTCTATCCTTACGACCCACAATTTGTCGGCCACCTGTAAGCCCGACCAAAGCAAGCGTATTAACATTGCTAACCGTGCCACCCCTACTCACGCAAAAATAAGACACTAACAATAAACAACACATGTAAATACTGGGGAAAAGTAACAACAGTTAAACATAAAGAAACGACAAAAATAGAAAATTAAATAACAAAACAACGAAATGATATGAAACAAATAGTCGGAGATAAAAATAGCAAAATCGCCAGTTCAGTAGGCTTCACAATTAGAGGCAGTGTAAGTGATGAATATAAAGGACAACTTACAGAACCATTTGGGATAAGACTGGAGTGTGATAGGATATCTCTTGTCTCCATTTCTTTTCTTACTAGCAATAGATTAGATTATGAAAACATTGACATCACACAACAGAAATGGAATCCAGTGCAATCTGACTAAACAGCTTGATGATCTAGATTTTGCAGATGACTTGGCTGTTCTGTCCCATAACCATAATCAGATGTAAGACATAATGAAAATACTCGATGAGAGGTCACAGCAACTAGGTCTGAAAATACACAGAGAAAATACAAAGATAATGAGAATAAATGCATGAAATGATAACAAAGTCAAACTTGAAGAAAGACCACTACAAGATGTAGAATCGTACACATCTTGGCAACAATACAAGCAAAGTTGGAGGGACAGACAACGATATCAAAATAAGAATACAAACAGCTAGAGGATCTTTCATTGCATCGGGAAACACTTGGAGGTCAAGAGAAATCAAGCCCAACACAAAAGTAAGAAATTCTTTTACTCAAAAGTCAGTCCTATTGTATGGCTCTGAAACATGGAGAACAACAAAAACAACAACACAAAAAGCTACAGACATTCATAAATGAGTGCTTGAGTAGAACAGAAGGATTGAAATGGTATGACAAAGTTACCAATGTGGAACTGATGACAAGAACCAGACAAGTGCCAATGGAAAAAGAGATGAGATGCTGGCAATGGGTAGGACACACAATGAGGAAATTTGTTGATAGCATTACAAGGCAATCCTTGTTCTGGAATTATCAGTGTAAGAGAGGTAGAGGGAGATTTTGGAATGAGAGGCACAGGTAGCCCAAAAAACACATGGAGAAGAGAACTGGAGATAGAAGTGAAAATGACGAGGACAACATGGAAAGAACTTGAGCTGATGGCATGTGACAGGAGGACTTGGCATGTGTTTGTTGGAGGTGTATGCTCTTTGGGGAGCTAAAGGGTATTGATTGATTGAAGTGATGCAGTCCTATATCAAAGTAGGGGAACAAAAGTAAGAAAATTAAATATGAAGCAAAAGACAAAAAAACAAAAAAAAAAAGAAAGAAAAGAAAATTGCCAGTAAAATAAAAAGTTACTGAAATACAGAACATTCATCAATAGCAGAAATTAAACAAAATGATGCTGGACATTCAATCTGTTAGGAGAAAGACAACCCAATAAAAAAAATAATCAGACAATTCTCCAAAGAAAAAAGTTGAGTTAGGTTATCACCATGACAGAAGCAAATTGTTCTAACCTGTACATCAATGAATGTACATATTTTTAAAACATCCCTTGTGGAAACAAACTGGTACCCATTTTGGTGCACGTGTAAAACCTAACACTACCAACAATAAAAGTGACAATGTCATCAAGATGTCGCTGCTAAAAGCATTAACATGACAACACTAGACAGCTACCTCGATGAGGAATGTTCTATCTTCATTAACATGACAACACTAGACAGCTACCTCGTCAAGGAATGTTCTGTCTTCATCTTCTAACACATAGTTTGATGTTCCCACATGACCTGTGTTGATTCCTACAGTTCTGTTAATATCTTCATCCTGTATAATGTAAAACAATGATCCATACAGTTTTGTTAACACTTGCATAATGTATACCAGGGCTGTGGAGTCAGAGTCGGTCGTTTTTTAGTGGAGTCGGAGTCTGTAAAAAATGTTCCGATTCTGAATTTAACAAGACTTAAGTCAAGGCGACCAACGGGCTGATCACCCGTTTGCCAGTCACTTCGATTACGGAAACAACGGCAGATGGATTGATTTGCCGTTGCCCTAAAGACGCCAATAGGCGTGATGGGAAACAATGGCAAAGAAAACCTATCTGCCGTTGCCCTAAGACGCCACTAGGTGTAATGGCCACTGACTGCTTTGACGGTCGGTGGCTAAGGACGGAAGAAGAAGAAGAAGTCAAGGCAGATCCACGTTTGATCCATGCAAGAGCGGGGGAGAGGGCACTTTAAAAATTTGAAATAACATTTTAAAGTAGTAGAGCTCCTAAAACCACTTTCGTGTTTAAGTAAATCAATTTTTACAAAATGTAGGAACATTTCAGTTGCTTCTGATCATGATAAAGTTTTTATTGCAACTGGAAATTTGTTGGCACATGTAGAAAAAACACGCAAGAAATGAAAATAAAGTGTCAATTGCCCCCGCCATTGTTAAAATGAAACTATTTTGCCTCATGGTGTTTGGCAAAAGAAGTCATTTGTGTGCAGGTGTGGATGATTTGATTTTGTATTACTGTCTGAATGAATGAATAGTTTAAAATGTAGTCTACAAAAGCCACATATTCATTTATTCACATACATACCACATTTATACATATAACTCCATATAAGTGCATAATTTTATGACATATCACTAATTAAAAAAAAACTGGAGTTGCAGTCGCAATCAGACATCTAAAATTTTCAGTCGCAGTTGGAAAATGTTTTGGCCAACTCCACAACCCTGTATAATGTAAAGCAATGATCAGTGCTGATAACAAAGTCCATGAGCAGATTATGAACTAATGAGAACATTTACCCATCAACAAAGTATGATGTGTAAAGAATAAAAGTTACCATATACAACTTTCACCATTTACAGTGGTTAGTGCACTTGCTTCCAAGTTTGGTGGTACTGGTTCGATCCCCAGTTGAGGTGGGATTTTTTAGACCACAAACGGCTCTGGGGTTGACCTAGCCTTATGAATTAGGTACCAGAGCAACTCTCAGAAGGTTAAAAGTGGCCGGCATGTTGCTGACCACATTAGCCTTAGTGTGCCGATGGTCAAGAAGATATGTGCCTACCACCATATTCCCAATATGCCTCAATGGGCATGTAACGGGATCCTTTACCCTTATTTGCTGCATATTTATAAAAACTGAGAAGTTGGAACAGGTAAGCAGAGCGTAATCTGACTAATTACACAACAGCTCTTTAACCACAACATTTTTGTAAATAGATGATTATTATAATGTTTATCCTGATAGCCTGTGTCCTGAATATATACTTTAAGATTGCTGCCTTCTTGGCGTGAGCACAACATACAGCTGTCCATGAGCAAAGACTGCTACTGGTAGGTACACACCTAGATTATCAAATGATTGTCCCAGTACCTTGTTGAGTCATGGCAAAAGCTAAAATCACAGGAAACAAACGTTTCAACATCATTGTCCCAGTACTTTGTTGAGTCATGGTAAAAGCTAAAATCTCAGGAAACTCAAAATGACAGGAAGGCTGAAATCACTTGGCTCTAAACTGAGGTGTGGAATGAAAACTTGTCCACTTTAATTACTGCCTGTGATGATTTTTAGTATTTTAAGAAAATTCAGCTCTATGTCTTGAACTTTAACAGAATGGTAAAGTTAAAAAATAAAACATGAAAAGGTATTGGGTAACAGAATGTTAAAGTTAAAAAAGAAAACATGAAAAGGTATTGGGTGGCTCTTCATTTATGAAACTAAATTATCAAACTTTTCTGTCATTTTTTGACAGGTTACTTGCAAAGAGATCTATGAAATCTAAACTAAGTAGATTATTTTGGTCTCTCCATGGGACGAACATTATGGATACTCAAGATAACGTCCACTCAAAACACAGCGCAATGTGGAAAGGTAGTGTGACTCTTTCAATGGTTAAAGACATTTCATTAAAAAAATTTGTAATACTTCTTCTTCTTCCTCGTTCGCCTTCAGACTTCCACACTTATGACTCTAATAAAGGCAGTAGTCAACTCAAGGTTCCCGACATCTCCAAACAGTTTTTACGTACGTGAACTGTATTGTCTAACTTCTATAAACTTGGGAGCTACAGTTGAAACAAATATTTACCCAAATAGTATAAAAATACCAAATTTCATACTCCTCATGGACGATGTCATCAAAGCATATAAGGAGAGGACAAGAAAGTTTTCAGTGGGGTACTGGAAGATGAAACAGGTCACTATTTCAAAGCTGGTATTTGCCGATGATGTTGCTCTGATTGCTAAATCAGAGGCACATCTTCAATTTAACCTGCAAGTCTGGAAGAAAAGCCGGAGAAGAGAGGGACAGTCATCAGCAGCTCCAAAACAAAGTCTATGGTGAAATCACGAGAGGGAAGAAGGCATCAGATGTTAAGCTGGGAGAACAGGTCCTGGAGCAAATCAACCACTTTAAATACCTTTGAGCTGTCATAGACTGGAAGGGAGGCATCAAAGAAGAGTTGGCTACCCAAAGAGCAGCAGCTAAAAGATTTTTTCAGGCCATAAATCAATGATTCCTCAGTAAAAGAGAAATTGGGAAGAAGACGAAGATGGCTGTATACAGCTCCACCAGACTTGACCTATGGATGCAAGTCATGGACAATGACAACAACCCACAAAAGCCAGCTCCAAACCTCAGAAATTAGGTATCTGAGGAAGGTGGCTGAAGGAACAAGAAGAGATATGGTCTGCAACCAGACAAAATGGCAAGGCCTCAAAACCCAGCCCATGCAGACCCAAGTAGAACAGTTCCAACTATGATGGTATGGCCATGTCTGCAGAATGGGAGAAGATTGGCTACCACAACAAGAATGGAAACTAAGAGTCAGGTATCCAGACCACCAGAGTTGGCTGGGAGGACAACATTAGACAATCTCTGATAGACCAAGGACTAGACTGGAACCAGGCCAGGAGGAAGACAGCTGGTAGGATAGTATGGCGCTCTCTTTGGCAAACTTCTACATCCCAGAGTAGAAGAGGAATGACTAAGTAAGTAAGTATAAAAATAAAAGATAAAGATTTGTACATTCTTTCTTAATATTTCATCTCCCCGTGTAGCATGGCTCTTAACTGATTCCGTACGCAAGATCTTTTAAAAGACGCAATGGCCGACCACTGTGACTGCAAGATCTTTTAAAAGATGCTGATTTATTTCATTGTTTCTTTCTATTCTGATATTTTATACTGCCCGGAATTTATCTCGAACGGAAGTAAACACAAAACTGGGCAAATTTCAACAAGCTTCAACGTCTTTTATTTGCGTTTGAAGGGATTTTTTCACATTTATCTTCATCTTTAATCGTGTTTTGTCGTATCGCCGTAATGGCCGAAAAACACACAGGATATGTTACTAATATGTGAACAGTAAGCAAACTGTGTGATCAACCATAACTTTCTTACTTTTTCTGTGTTTCTAAATGAATTACCTGCACAAAGAGAGCAGTGAAACTGTATTGTGATAACAATTTATGTTACAAGCCTTACATAAGTCGAAAATTTTTGTTCAAAATTTCAAGTTTATCTTTTTTCCATGTACATGTTATCTGTTATAACATAAACAAAACATAAAATTAGCTAGAAAGGCATATGGATTTATATTGTTCATCCAATGTACTTTAATTTGATATATAATATGTTATACTTAACTCATGATTAGACACACATTGTCAGTAAACGTAAATTATGTATGTGTAAATTTTTGGGGCTTAAAAATAATTCCGTCCAGAGCCGAAAATAATTACGTACGGAAAGAGTTAAATTAATTGACCCCATGCACTTATGTTGTGTGCCATCTGTGAAAGTTCTGTTAATGTCTTCTTTATCCTTTTCCTCCCATATGTTACTGAGGCCAGAAACTGTAACCAAACAGGCATGTCAAAAAAGTAAACTGGTAATCATCATTATCATCTCAGCCCGTAACCCGTCATGGGTCGTAGGGGTGCCATGGTGGAAGCATCAGCAGACAGGGTCCTCCACTGCTCTCTATCCTCAGCAATGCGTACAAGTGTGGAAAAACCGTGTCCTGCCCATTCTTTGATGTTATCAGCCCAGGATTTTCTCTGCCTTCCTCTTCTCCGTTTACCTTCGACTGTCCCCTGAAGGATCGTTTTCGAAAGGGAGTCATGACGAGTTACATGCCCAAACCAGGCAAGCTTTCGATGTTTCACTATTGACAAAAGTGGTTCTTGGTGGCCTGCATAGGTGTTTATCTTCTCTCTAACATAGACATTTGTTTTGTGCTCTTTATAGCAAATGCGCAAAATTCTTCTATAACATTTATGCTCGAAAGCCTGAATCCTTCGCTCCGTGTCTGCAGTGAGTGTCCAGCTCTCACACCCATACAAGAGAATAGATAATACAAGTGATTTGTATAATTTGATCTTCACAGGAAAACTGATGTTACTTTTCCAGATCACATTCAACTTTGTCATGGCAGCTGAGGCCATCTCAAGTCTTGTCTTGATTTCTTTACTTGATCTTCCATCACTACATATAGTGGACCCGAGATATTTAAAGGTGTTAACTTCTTCTAACGTTTGCCCATTTAACGTAATGTTGGTCGGAACATGTTTCTTATGGCTATTCACCAATATCTTGCTTTTTTCTATATTAATTTCCATCCCATACGTTCTTGTTACTTTCTCCAGTCTAGAGGTAAGGTCTTGAAGTTCTGATTCTGATCCAGCTATCAGATCAATATCATCAGCAAAACGTAGGTTGCACAGAGGTCGGCCTCCAATCGATATGGTTGATTTATAATCGTAGAGAGCCTCCTGCATAATATGTTCTAGATAAATATTAAAGAGCACTGGGGACAGGATACATCCCTGCCGAACTCCTACAGTTGTTTTGAAAAATTCTCCAATGTCGTTGCTTGCAAAAACAGCACTGCTTGCGTCCTTGTATAGTGCTTCAATGATATCTATGATGTTGGTATCAAAATTGAATTTTCTCATTACTTGCCATAAGCCTTCATGCCAGACTCGATCGAAGGCTTTTGTGAAATCGATGAAGTTATGGTATAAATCGTGTTGATGTTGGAGATGTTTTTCGATAAGTAATCTAATATTGAAGATTTGTTCTGAGGTACTTCTTTTTGGTCTAAAGCCAGCCTGTTCCTCTGACAAGATTTCTTCTGATTTCTGTTTTATTCTGTTCAAAAGTATCCTTAACATCACCTTACTTGGATGACTAATAAGGCTAATGGTTCTGTAGTTCTTGCACATTTTTAGATTTCCTTTCTTTGGAAGCGGTATTACTAATGACTGCGTCCATTCTTTTGGCCATTTTTTTGTACTCCATATCTTCTGGCAAATTGTTGTCATGATTTTTACTATATCTGGTCCTCCATATTTCAAGAGCTCTGCTGGGATATTATCCACACCCGGTGACTTCCCTCCTTTCATCGAACATATAGCCTCTTCCACTTCTTCCCGTAATATTGCTGCATTTCCGAGTTCCCTGTTTTCGCACTTAATGTTGTTTAATATGCCTAAGTCAGTGTCAAGTTTACAGTTATATAATTCTTTACAATATTCTGTCCACCTTCTCATTACAGCTGTTTTTTCATTGAGCAGAGCCCCATTGCTATCTTCTATGACAGTTACCCTGGGCTGTTGGGGTTTTGATAGTTTTCTTAATGTGTCAAAAGCTGCCTTGCTGTTACCTTTTATTAGCCCCGTATTAATGGACTCACATTGATCAGCTACCCATTTTTCTTTGGCCTGTTTCATTTTCTTCCTAATATTTTTATTCACCATACTGTATTGCCATGCTGCTTCAGGAACCTCTTTCTTAACCTTTTTCATTTCCCGCCGTGTATCACATAACTTCAGAATGTCATCTGTAACCCATGGTTTGTTTATTTTCTTTCTTTTACCAAGTATTTCTGTTGCTGATTCAATGAGCACGTCTTTCATGTTCTCTGTGATTGAGTTGATATCATCCTCCAAAAAATTGAGAGCTGCGAATTTTCCTCCAACAGTTGCCTCAAAGATTCCCGTGATTTCTGGATCTTTCAGTTTGTCTAAATTGAATCTTAACTGAGAACATCTGTTTTGATTATAGTTCTTTTTAAGTTTAAGCTTGAGCGTCATCAATACCATGTCGTGATCACTACCAATGTCGGCGCCAGGAAAAGTCCTAGTCTTGGCTTTATTAATACTAGACTTGAATCTTTTGGATACAAGAATAAAATCAATTTGGCCATGTATCTCAGTTTTTGGGGCATGCCACGTTGTTCTTCTTGATAACTTATGAGGAAACTGGTAATACAGAAGTCATTATTATGTTGTTTTTTTTAAATTTCATGGCATTTAAGGTTCTTACAGAACATGGAGCCACCATTGCAGCAAGCCACCATTGCAGCAAGCCACCATTGCAGCAAGCCACCATTGCAGCAAGCCCCCTTGCAAGAAGCCTACATCAAAGCACATGCTCCTGCAACAGTGATTACTGTAACAATTTGTTTTACATGATGTTGTTGTTGTTTAGGTCTCTCATATTTCCTCAGACTTCAGCTTCCTCTGCATGTCTTGCCAACTCGTTATTGTATTTCCTCTTTGTCTTTTTCTGATCTTGTTTTTTCGTTACATGTATCTAGGTATATTTCATGAGAGTTGGCCATGGAACTTCTGGCTTTCCTTCTATATAAAGTCTGCTTTCTTATTTTTCTTTTCTTTCTTCTGTCTTAATGGTATGCTTGCTGTTATATAAAACGTGCTGGCATTTTTTTTTCCTAAAATCTTCTCCACTTGTCTCAGTCCATATATATATAGTTTCCATTGTGTGTCCCGAAACATTCGAAACAAGGATGATCAGGAAGGTTAACATTAAAACTCCCTTAAAACGTGGGGAAAGAATATATATAAAAACATGATGTAGTGCCAGGGGATCATGATCCACCACTGCAATAGGATCTGCTGCAATGGTGGCTCTATGCTCCATAAGGAGGAAGAAAGGAAAGTGATGATGATGAAACATCAAAATTAGAGCACCAAAAAAAAATACATCCCTAATTAGAAAACTGACCTACCCCAACGTATATATTTTTTAAGTTGGTTGTCCAGGTATTCTGTAATGCTGAGATAAACTGTACTATATTCTGGACTTCAATTCTGCCATAGCCCTGTATACGTGTCTGAGGAATATAAGCAATTTCTCTTTTAACATATAAAATATTACAGTAAGAATGAAGAAGAAATAGATAATTCTGATCTACCAGACTTGTCATATATGCAGGGGCAGAAAGCTACTTTACTTTACGTGTAGTGTTGGGCAGAGCAACCTAACCTTCGAGGTGAAGACAGGAGTACGACAGGGATGCCCCTTATCAACCACTCTATTTTTAACAGTCATAGACTGGGTGATGCACCAGACAACAGAGGGCAGTACAAGAGGAATAAGATGGACTACATTTTCAACATTGGAAGATCTGGAATATGCAGATGACATTGCACTGCTGGCACATTCACATCAACACATCCAGGAAAAAACGGATAGACTCAATAAATTTAGCCAGCAGGTGGGCTTGAACATCAATTTAAAGAAGTCTGAGGTCATGATGCTCAATGTGAGCAACCCTGAGCCCATATCAGTAAGGAATCAGCAACTGGTACAGACAGATACCTTCACATACCTAGGAAAGCATAGTAACACCAGACGGTGGGGCAGGCAAAGACATCAACATCAGAATGAATAAGGCAAGAACAGCCTTCTTTAGCCTAAATAACATCTGGAAGTCCTCCCAATACAGCACAAGCACAAAATTAAGATTATACCAGAGTTGCGTGCTTTCTGTGCTTCTCTATGGTGCGGAATGCTGGAGAGTCACAGAGAAGGAAATGTCAAAATTGTCCTCTTTTCACACAACATGCCTAAGAAAAATTCACCGAATCTTTTGGCCGAATACCATCACCAACCAAGATCTGCTTACTCGTAGCAAGCAAGAGGACATGCATACCATCATAGCTGGCAGACGCTGGAGCTGGGTTGGTCATGTCCTCAGAAGAGACCCCGATGCCATCACAAGAACAGCTATGCTTTGGACCCCTGAAGGAAAGCGAAAGAGAGGCCGACCAAAAACAATTTGGCGGAGGACTGTGGAGGCTGAGATGCAAAGAATGAACCAGAGTTGGGGCACTGTACGAAGGATGGCCACCGACCGTGCAAAGTGGAATCAATTTGTTGTTGCCCTACAAGACGCCACTAGGCGTGATGGCCACTGACTGCTTTGACGGTCGGTGGTTAAGGATCGAAGAAGAAAGAAGAAGAAAGCTACTTTGTACTTTCTGTATGGTGCTGAATGCTGTAGAGTAACAGAACAGGAAATGTCCAAATTGTCCTATTTCCACACAACCTGCCTAAAGAAAATTCTCTAAATTTTTCGGCTGAAATCCATCACCAACCAAGAACTGCTTACTCAAAGCTATAAAGACGATATGCACATAATTATAGCACGCAGATGCTGAAATAGGGTTGGCCATGTCCTCAGAAGAAACCCTGACACCATCATAAGAACTGCTCTGCTATGGACCCCAGAAGGAAGGTTAATGATAGGCCAACCAAAAACAATTGGTGAAGAACTGTGGAGCTGAGATACACTGCATGAACCATAGTTGGAGCACTACATGAAGGATCGCCCCCAATCAAGCAAAGTGAAGACATGTTTTGCTGCCCTACGAGAAGCCACGAGGTGTAATGGCCACTGATTGCTTTGTTAGTCAGCAGCTTAGGATCCAAGAAAGAGATGAAAGCTATTTTTAGCTGGTTGGCTACTACGTCTGTTTTGATGACCTTTGACCTTGGATTATAAATTTAGAATGGTAGTAGCAGTGTTTAAAAAAAAAAGAAAGGTACAGGTAGTCCTATAGCAGATACTGCTGTAGGGTAATGAAGTGTTACAGACTTCACTATACTATGTCCAGCATTGAGAGGTGTGGTGACCAGTTCCCTTCCCTGCTGCTTTTTCCTTCCATCACTCAAGAGGTAAGTCAGGTAGACATTTACAGCTGGGCAGACAGGAGCATGGTGACACCGTGAATCGAACCCAGCACCTTTGCCTCAAGAGACCAGCAGCAGTGGCAGAGCTACAGACAAAAAGGAGATGCTTTACCCCAGGGGTTCTCAACCTATTTTTGCTCATGGCCCCTTTTTGAGCCTCATTTACCTCTGTAGGCCCCCCCCCCCCCCACAGACGCTGTTAGGTGGGAAAAGTATTTTACCATCTTACTGTGGCCCCCTAGAAATATGGCATGGCCCCCTGGGGGGTCATATGGCCCACCTTCAGAACCACTGCTTTAGACTGACTGTTATGAAAGTCTTTCTCCTGCCTACCCTTCTTGTATGAGACAATCATTAATACAGGTCTTCTAGAGAAAGAGCTTAAAGCAAGGCAACATACATCATGAAGGCTACGCTGGTAGACTGACTTTAACACACAAAAAAATCACCAAGAAAAAGAAAGAAAGATATGACCATGGCAGGACATGCTGAAGTGCTGCAACTTATTGTTTGTGTTCTGAAAGAAGCTGAATGAGGGGAGAACACAGAGCAGTAACTGAAAGCAAAATTTGTATATAAATAAAATGCAATAAATATCGCTGCTAGTGAGAAATATCACTGCACTACAACAAAGAAATAGAAAACTAGACAACAGAAAAAAACAACAGAAGTGACAGGTTCGCCATCCGAATGGCAACACAGCCTAGCTACGGAAGCGACGGACACTATCCTCCATGCCAACTAGGCACCACTTCTTCATTTCTCACAAGTGCCTGCAACAAACCTTTATGTGTACAATATTTATTTAATGACTGGAATGATCACAAATGTGAATTTTAGTCACAGCAATGATAACAGTGTCCAGCTACGGAAGTGAAGCACACTATCCTCCCTGCCAACTAGGCAACACTTCTTCATTTCTCACAAGTGCCTGCAACAAACCTTTATGTGTACAATATTTATTTAATCACTGGAATGATCACAAATGTGAATGTTAGTCACAGCAATGGTAACAGTGTCCTGTGTAATTCCTGGGGGCGTCTCTGAAGAGACAAAGACAGAACAGAACTATTGTGCACTCTGGCATTCATCAAAGGTGACATATGAGGTTGAGCATGGGGCTGGCAACCTCATAATGTAAAACATATTGGCACATAAACCCCCACTGCAACAGCATGTGACTGAAAGGTGCAGGCTTCCTGCAAGGGGACCAGCTGCAGTGGTGTCTCCATGCTCTGTAAGGGGCCCACAGGAAAATGATGATGAATGAATGGTAACAGTTATTGTGGTAGATGTGGTGCTGTGTTGTGGTTGGTATGAAGTCTTACCTGCATTCGTATTCCCTTTTCCTCAAGAAAGTGCAGCAGCTCTAGGAATGCAATCTAATGAAAAATTACAGGAAGAAGCATATATAGGTTACAAAAATGACAGCTATATGACATGTATGTAAACCAATACAATGACATTTGGACAAAATGATAATTATCTTCAAATGCCATGCCTAGTGGCGTTGGAGATTATGTCTCTCAAAAACTTCCTGTCTCCAGTACAATTTATCAATTCTGTTGTTGACCTCCTTCCATGCCACGATGTCAAACTGTCCAGTATTCATTCTCTGTCTCTCCCTATCTCTTTGTCCTAGAATCTTACCTGTTGTTATGATATATCCCAGCTTTCCTCTTCTCATAACATGTCCAAAGAAGTGGGTTGCTTATTCTTTCTAACTTGTGAAAGAAGTTTCCTTTGCACATTGGCCTCTTTAAGGTCACCCTTATTACTCTTTTTTTGGTTGTCCATGGTATTTTTAACATTCTTCTGTAAAACCACATCTCTGTGGCCTCTAGTGCTTTCCCTACTTGTTTACTAATTGTTCATGATTCACTCCAATAAGTCAGGATTCATTCATTTATTTCATTCATAACCCTCCACTCCCAAAGGAGCAAAGGCCTTCAGCAAACACCTGCCAAGTCGTCCTGTCATGTGCCATCATCGCAAGCTCTTTCCACATTCTCCTCATCATTTTCACCTGTTTCCAGCTCTCTTCTCCGTGTGCTTCTTGGTCTACCTCTGCCTCTCTTGCCCTGGGGGTTCCAGAACAAGGACTGCCTTGTAATGCTATCAAAAGGTTACCTCAATGTGTGTCCTATCCATCACCATCATCTTCTTCTCATCTATTGTTCCACTGGCACTTGTCTAGTTCTTGTCCTCAGTTCCACGTTGGTAACCTTGTCATACCATTTTAATCCCTCTATTCTACGCAAGCACCCATTTATGAAAGTCTGTAGCTTTTTGATTGTTGCCTTTGTTGTTCTCCATGTCTCAGAGCCATACAATAGGACTGACTTCACATTTGAGTTGAAGATTCTTATTTTCGTGTTGGATCCGATTTCTCTTGATCTCCATATATTTTCCAATGCAATGAAAGCTCCTCTTGCTTTTTGTATTCTTATTTTGATATCACTGTCTGTCTCTCCAACTTTGTCTATATTGCTGCCAAGATATGTGTATGATTCTACATCTTATATTGGTGTTTCCTCAAGTTCAACCCTGTTATCATTACCTGCATTTATTCTCATGATTTTTGTCTTTTCCTTGTGTATTTTCAGACCCAATTGCTGTGACCTCTATTCAAGTGTTTTCAATTTGTCCTGCATCTGATTACGGTTATGGGACAGAAGAGCCAAGTCATCAGCAAAATTCAGATCATCCAACTGCTTAGTCAGAGTCCAATGGATTCCATTTCTGTTGTGTTGTCGATGTTCTCATAACCCAGTCTATTGCTAGTAAGAAAAGAAATGGAGACAAGAGGCATCCTTGTCGCACTCCAGTTCTTATCCCAAACGGTTCTGTAAGCTGTCCTTCATGAAGAACTCTGCATGTCATGTCTTCATATGTTTTCTTTATTAAATTAATGATCTTCATGGAAACTCCATAATGCCTCATCAATTTCCAAAGTGATTCTCTGTTTACACTGTCAAATTCCTTTTCGTAGTCCACAAATCCGATGTATAATGGTGAATTCCATTCCAGACTTTGTTCAACTATTATTCTCAAAGTGGCTATCTGGTCTGTACAGGATCTGTTTTGTTGAAAATCTGCTTGTTCATCTCTCAGTAGTCCTATTATTTGTCTCTTTAGGGGCCCCCGAGAACTACATGGGGCAGTAAAATGTATTACTATATCTTTATATGATCTTTACATTCACATAGGACAGCAAAAGAGAGGTCGACCAAAAACAATTTGGTGGAGAACTGTAGAGGCCGAGATGCAAAGAATGAACCAGAGCTGGGACACTGCACAAAGAATGGCCGCCAACCAAGCAAAGTGGAAGCAGTTTTTTTGCTGCCCTACAGGACGCCACCTGGCGTGATGGCCACTCAGTGGCTAAGGATCAAAGAAGAAGAAGAGACATTCACATAATTTTTACTTACTATTATATATTAATTTTTGTTCTTGTTAAAGTTGATTGGCTATTGCATTTAACAAGAGCAACAATTAATTTTTTGTGGCACCTGCTACAAACATGAAATGCAGCCAAATTAACGCTTAGTTATATTTACCAGCACGCAGAGAAGGATGTACAATGTCAAAATAACATGCTAACCTGTTAAAAATAATAAGGCTAACAAAGGCGCAATATGAACATGACTAGTTTAGAAGTGTGCGCAAAGAAAGAATTAAGAGTAGCTAGTTTGGTGTGTCAGTATATACAAGCTGGTAACCCAGAATCTGAAATGCTCAAGGACAACCGTGTTTTGGATTTTGCCCAAAGTAGCTAAAAAATCAGCAAAAGTAGCCCTAAAATTTCATTTGGCTTATTGTTTAAAAGTCTCAACATTTTGTATTTCTTTTTATACTTTTTTGGGGGGTTTTGGCTGTTTTAGCTCATTCCGAGTTGTGGCTTACTTTTAAATTGACAGAATCATACCTGTCCATTTCCATCCCTGTCCAAGATCGCAAAAGCATTATCAACCGAAATATCCTTCCCAAAAAGCCGTTTCTTGTCTTCTGCAGGGAAGCAGGATACCTGTCGTTAGGAACATTAAAAATTATGATGACTTAAAGATAAGGAAAAACCCCATCAAAACACAGGGAGAGAAAAGAGACAACAACTAGGAGAATAAATGCAGCTAATTATTTCAAGAAAGCAAATGAAGAAACATTTATAAAAGATATAAAATCATACATACATCTTGGCAACGATATAGACAAAGTTGAAAGAACAGACAGTAATATCAATATAAGAATACAAAAGGAAATAGAAGTACACATTGCACTGGGAAACATATGGAAATCAAAAGAACTCAAGTCCAACACACACACACACACACACAAAACTGAATCCTCATCTGAAATGTGAAGGCTGTGCTACTGTATGGCTCTGAAACATGGGAAACAAAACTTCCATAAATGGGAGCTTGCATGGTAACAAATGAACCAAAATGATATGACTGGATCACCAATGTGGATCTGATGACAAGTTCAGACAAATACAGGTGAAATAAGACATGACAAGAACAGACAAATACAGGTGAAATAAGACATGACAAGAACAGACAAATACAGGTGAAAAAAGACATGACAAGAACAGACAAATACAAGTTAAACAAGAGATGACAAGAACAGATAAATACAAGTGAAAAAAAGAGATGAGAAGAAACAGATAAATACAGGTGAAACAAGAGGTGACAAGAACAAACAAATACAAGTGAAACAAGCACTGACAAGAACAGACAAATACAAATCAAACAAGAGATAAGAACAGACAAATACAGGTGTAATGAGATGACAAAAACAGACAAATACAGGTGAAACAAGAGATGAGAAGAACAAATACAGGTGAAACAAGAGATAAGAAAAGACAAATGCAGTTGTAACAAGAGATGACAAGAACAGACAAATAAGGTGAAACAAGAGATGGCAAGAACAGATAAATTGAGGTGAAACAAGAGATGACAAAAACAGACAAATACAGATGAAACTAGGGATAAGAATAAGATGGATATTACACACACTAATGAAATCTGTCTACAGCATTACAAGGCAGACCTTGTTCTGTAATTCCCAGTGTAAGAGAGGTACAGGGATACCAAAGAACACACGGAGAAGAGAACTGGAGACAGAAATGAAAGAGTAACAGAAGATGTGGAAAGACCTGGAGCAGATAACACAGAAGGACCTGGAGCGGATCACACAGAAGGACCTGGAGCAGATCACACAGAAGGACCTGGAGCAGATCACACAGAAGGACCTGGAGCGGATCACACAGAAGGACCTGGAGTGGTTCACACAGAAGGACCTGGAGCAGATCACACAGAAGGACCTGGAGCAGATCACACAGAAGGACCTGGAGCAGATCACACAGAAGGACCTGGAGCGGATCACACAGAAGGACCTGGAGCGGATCACACAGAAGGACCTGGAGCGGATCACACAGAAGGACCTGGAGCGGATCACACAGAAGGACCTGGAGCGGATCACACAGAAGGACCTGGAGCGGATCACACAGAAGGACCTGGAGCAGATCACACAGAAGGACCTGGAGCAGATCACACAGAAGGACCTGGAGCAGATCACACAGAAGGACCTGGAGCAGATCACACAGAAGGACCTGGAGCAGATCACACAGAAGGACCTGGAGCAGATCACACAGAAGGACCTGGAGCGGATCACACAGAAGGACCTGGAGCAGATCACACAGAAGGACCTGGAGCGGATCACACAGAAGGACCTGGAGCAGATAACACAGAAGGACCTGGAGCAGATAACACAGAAGGACCTGGAGCGGATCACACAGAAGGACCTGGAGCAGATCACACAGAAGGACCTGGAGCGGATCACACAGAAGGACCTGGAGCAGATCACACAGAAGGACCTGGAGCAGATCACACAGAAGGACCTGGAGTGGATCACACAGAAGGACCTGGCGTGATCACACAGAAGGACCTGGAGCAGATAACACAGAAGGACCTGGAGTGGATCACACAGAAGGACCTTGAGCAGAGCACACAGTAGGACCTGGAGAGGATCACACAGTAGGACCTGGAGAGGATCACACAGAAGGACCTGGAGCGGATCACACAGAAGGACCTGGAGCAGATCACACAGAAGGACCTGGAGCAGATCACACAGAAGGACCTGGAGCAGATAACACAGAAGGACCTGGTGCAGATCACACAGAAGGACCTGGAAGACCTGGAGCAGATGACACAGAAGGACCTGGAGCAGACCACACAGAAAGACCTGGAGCAGACCACACAGAAGGACCTGGAGCAGATCACACAGAAGGACCTGGAGCAGATCACACAGAAGGACCTGGAGCAGATCACACAGAAGGACCTGGAGCAGATCACACAGAAGTACCTGGAGCAGACCACACAGAAAGACCTGGAGCGGATCACACAGAAGGACTTAGTATGAAATTTGTTAAAGGTCTATGCTCCAAGGAGAGTACAGAGGTAATGAAGGAATACCTAAAAAAGGATTGTCCTCTGGACCCTCCCATCTGTACGAATTTGCCTTGACACAACACATGATATGCTGGATCCATTTTTCATTGAACCGGATTTGATGAAATTAAAACAAATGACATTTCCACATAGAAAATTCTTTTTCTACGGTCTCTTCAACATATTCTGCCCCTTGCCTTGATGGCACTCATTAGCAGACTACTTTCCACCAATACTTTGATGTTTCTTCCCATTTTTGTTTTCCTTTAACTCTCTTTGCATAATGCAGTTTTCATGTTTTACTTATGCACCACATTGGACACAAATATGTTTCCACAGGTGATTTTTTTAAACATATCATAAACTAACATATTTATGAGAAAATATCTTTTATTATTTAAATGCAGTTGTTGTAAATTGGCTGAAGAATGTATTCAAGTGACGTGCTATATGCAATAAACAATTTAAATTTTTTATCATTTTAAGTGCAGACATAAGAAAAATGGACTATAAAAAACGGGCATATTATGCAGCCTTTAGGAGAATAATGATGATAGGAAACTCTTTACAGAGCGATACAACAGGAAGCAATCTGATCATCAGAAGAAGTCCCCCCCTCCGACAAGTGTTTCGGCCCTATATACTCCTTTACACTCTAAGGGGGGCGGGCCCACTTGGGTCATGACTCCCAAGCGTCTCAGCTTCCTGTTGTCTTGCATCGAAAATGAACCCATTTCACTTATGGTAGCAACTTTAAATTCCACAACTCCGCCAGCCGTGGAGGCAATTGTGAAAGTAACAAGGAGAAGACAAATTATTCCGTTCGTTCCGTCGCACACACTGAGACACCAGCGCGACGTCAACGAGTCGCCACTGCGCGTTCCCCACTGGACTTTTGATACTGACACCCCTTATAGTATACACCGCTTGTCGCCCCTGAGTCGCAGCCCATTGACTAGTCCACCACAAACCTCAGCGTATTGTGGACTTAGAAAAATTCCTGGTGTTTTCTGTACCGCAGCGTTTATTGTTACGATCTCCATTCCCCATTGCGGTTGTTCCACAGCCAGCCTGATGCCTTTTCGGCAGTTTCACTAAGCCTCTTCAGGGCCCTTGTTCTCGACTGTCCCCTCAGCCCCAACAGTTTCAATAGATCATACACTGATGCAGCCACAAGCCCTCTTGCGCCCACTTCAACAGCCATGACCCTTGCAGTGAACCCATCGTGTCTCAGATCGCGGCCAGATCACTATACTTGGCCGCTTTGAACGAATGTTGCTCATCTAATCTGGATTCAAATGGCACTGTCAGTTCAATCAGTATGACCTGAAGCGTTGCTGCAGAATGAAGCACTATATCCGGCCGTCTCCGCGATTTTCTGATACTCTCTGGATATGCCCCCTCGTCCAGGTAGGTCTACCGCCATCTCCCAATCATTTGCACAATCAAGAAGAGATGGTAAACTGCTACCAGGTTTATTCGGTTTGGGGTGTGCTGACTTTCCTGCCCTCAGAAAGTATGTGTTTGCGGTGTCTGGCCGGACTTTGCTATTCGCCTTCATTCTTGCCAGATCTATTGTCGCAGCAAGCTCATTTAGCACTTTGTTATGGCGCCAAGTGTATCGCCCTTGCCCTAATGACACCTTACACGCTGAGAGCACGTGTTCAAGTGTCTGCCTCCCCTGGCACAGGGGGCACTGCTCATCATCCGACTTTCCCCATTTCACAAGGTTGGTGGCCGACGGCAGCAGGTCATACAGTGATCTGACAACGAAGCTGAGCCTAAGAGGTGCCATATGCCATATATCATTCCATGTCAAGGACCTCTGCAGGGCTCCTTCCCATGTAGTCCATTGGCCTTGTTGGACCTGCTGCACTGCTTTTTGCAACCTCTTATCATTCTCAGCTTCTCGTATCTCCTGAACTACCATGTCTCTGCGCTCCCTGCTTGATGCCTTGGACCACCAGCGGATGTCTCCATGACCAAATCCCCGTCTATTCGTTTGTGTGTATCCGATTACCTCCCTCAGTTTGAGTGACTCTTGGGCAGCATCAACAGCTTCTTCCACTCTCCACTTCCTTCCCGTTTTCAGTGTGGGCTGAATGGACTTAACCACGTCATCAGCTGACTCGCGTAGCATCATTGCAAGCCTTGCCTTTCCAACTTTGTACTCTTCAACAACTGACTTGAAAGGAAGCAGAAGTTTTGACTTTTTGCAGTACAGTGCTACATCTGACAGACCTGGTGGTACTCCCAGCCATTTCCTCATGAACTTGTTGACCTTCTTCTCTATGGCTTCCACTGTACTTGTGCTTATTTCATATATAAGCAGTGGCCACAGCAACTTTGGTATCAACATGAACTGGAGGCACCACAGCTTGAACTTCCCCAGGAGTCTGCTTTGGTCTATGATCTGTAGCCCTCTGTCTGCCATTTCTATTGTCTGTTGCACTGCCTTTGAGTCTTTTAATGAGGCATCGTACACCCTGCCAAGACTTTTAACAGGTTCCTCAATGACAGTAGGGATTCTTTGGTTGGAAACCGTGAATATGACCTCTGCCATCTTCCCTTTCCTGACTGATAGGCTTCTCGACTTCTTGGGTTTGAAGCTCATTCTGCACCAGCTGACCAGTTCATCCAGGCGTGCTAACATCCTCCGGGCCTGATGTTCATCTGATGTCAGAATTGTTGTGTCATCCATGAATGCTTTGAGCGGTGGCATGAGACACATTCCACAGAGCTTTGGACCTATAGCCATTCCTTCAGCCGCATTGAGGATTACCTGCATAGCCATCACGAATAGTATCGGAGAGATGGTACATCCCATCGCAATTCCAACTTCAAGGCCAATCCACTTCGTTGTGTACTCTCTGGTTGAAAATCTGACAGCAAACCCTGCGAAATACAGCTTCAGCATTGCTGCAATCTCTTGTGGAACATGATACATTTCTAGGGCCTGCCACAACATCTGGTGTGGAACGGATCCATAAGCATTCGCTAAATCCAACCAGATTACATGGAGGTTTGTTCTGTCAGACTTTGCCTTTTGGATTGCTTCCCATATCATTGTGGCATGCTCTAGACATCCTGGTGTACCTGGGATACCTCCTTTCTGAATGGTAGTGTCAATGTACCCATTTGCCAGGAGGTATGTAGTGAGTCTTTTCGCCATCACTGAGAAGAATATCTTCCCTTCCACATTGAGTAGTGAGATTGGCCTGAACTGACTGATGTCTGTGGAATTTTTCTCCTTCGGGATGTAGACTCCGTTCGCCTTTCTCCATTCCTTGCTTACAAGCTGGGTTTTCCACGCACTCTTCAGTAAACGAAGCAGTCGTTTGAGCACCTCAGGGCATCTCTTATACACCACATATGGAACACCATTAGGACCTGGAGCTGACTTGCATCGAGCTTTCTGGACAATGCTTTCTACCTCTTGCACCGTTGGGGGCTTGGTGTTAAATTCAGCTCCTGGCTTACTCGGCCATTTAAGGCCTGCCATGCTGCTGAGTGGCTCATCTTTGCGACCATCTGAATATGTCATTCCAAGGTGTTCTTCCAGGTCTTCTTTCCTGATGTTTAGTGTACCCGACCGTGGCTGCTCAAACAGTTCTTTGGCAAACTTGAAGGGCTCCCTGAAGAATCTTTCCCTATCCATTCGAGTCTTCCTTTTCTTCCTGCACAACCTTTCTGCTCTACAAAGGGCATTATGTTGGCCTTTCAGGTGCTCCCAAACCTGTCGTAACCCTTCCTTCTCTGCGGCAACTGCATTTTTGAACAGTTTTCGGGCATGCTTCTTCTGTTTTCTGATTTCTTCTATTTTAATTTGTCTTCTGCTTTTTCGTGGTGGGTTACTTTCCCTTGCCTCCCTCACTCCGAACACTTTGCGACAGTGCAGATATATTATGTCGCCGAAGATTTCCAGCTTCTTCTCCAAAGTTATCTGCTTCAGGTTGTTATCCAACTCTTTTGCCAAGGCTTCGTCCAGCTGTTCCCAAAGCCCTTTTGCACTGGCGGGTGGAAACTTGATTGCATCTCTCTTCCCGTCCAAGAAGTGTGTGAGATCATCATCAGGCAGATCAACTTGAATGTACTCAGCACTGTGGATTGACTCCTGGCTGCGTTCTTCTAACGTCTTATCCGTCGAGACAGAGCGCTGTTGATCTCCCCCTGATGACCTCCCACCCCTTTTTCGTTCTGTGGATTTTCATTCCTCTCTGAGTAGAGAATTCCCTACCACAGGCACATGGAAACTCCAGCCGTTGTTCAGAGCTCGAAGTCCGTGTAACGGGTCTGGTCGATTCCAATGAGGCGCCTGTGGATTCATCATTCTCCCCCCCTTTCGGTGAATCCTGGGGGCATCTATCGTTTTGGGGTTCTATAGCAATTGAATACAGCTTACGGGGTGCTAACCCGGTCAGCCGGTTTCTAGTCTTTCCCAGTGTCATCTGTCTTTCCAGAAGTCAATCGGTCTTTTCCCGATTGTCACTGGTTTGACCATGTAACTATGATAGGAAACTCTTTACAGAGCGATACAACAGGAAGCAATCTGATCATCAGAAGAAGTCCCCCCGTCCGACAATGTACCTAATTGTGGTGCAACGTTCAGCTCTTTGGTAGAAGGAGTTACAATTTCAATCCATTCAGTTTTTCAGTGGTGTCGTTTGTTGATATATCCATACTACTTTGTAGTAATAACCCCCTTCAGTCATAACTGACAATGGGAATGTGCCCCTGAGGTGATAGTCGTCAGCTGTTTTTTTTTTCCGTGTTCCTTTCGGCGTGTTTTTTCTCTCTTCTGCTTGTTGTGAGAGCTTCTTTTAATCCAGTCTAATGTGGTGTCATAAGCTGCATCACTACTTGATGTGATCAGCAGATTCATCCACCCAGGTGGCTGGATATGTCTAGTGCCTTTTGTATCTCTCCTGCACACATCTTTGAACCTCAGCTACTGTCAGCTGGCTGTTCTTCTGCCATCTACAAGTTGTCTGTAGAAAATATCTTTGGGATGCGACCATCTTCCATGCGGCAGAGATGGCCAAGTCAGCATTGTCTGTGCCATCTAAGCAGTGTATATATGCTTTGAAGGCCAACAGTAACTCGTTATTTGTCACTTTGTCATTCCACGAAATACCAAGGGTGTGGCATAGACATTATAGATGGAAGGTATTGTGTCTTCTTTCTTGTTTTGTGTAAGTTGTCCATGTCTTGCTGTCATATAGAAGTATACTGGTGATGCAGGCATTATAGATGGAAGGTATTGTGTCTTCTTTCTTGTTTTGTGTAAGTTGTTTATGTCTTGCTGTCATATAGAAGCATACTGGTGATGCAGGCATTATAGATGGAAGGTATTGAGCCTTCTTTCTTGTTTTGCATAAGTTGTCAATGTCTTGCTGTCATACAGAAGCAAACTGGTGATGCAGGCATTATATACTGTAGCTTTGGTCCCCACCGTAAGATTAGTTTCCACATACATGCGTTGTGAGATGGGCAAAGATGGTTACAGCTGTTAATTTCTGTGTCTAGAGAGAGTTTATCGTTGATGGCAGACCCCAGGTATATGAAGTGGTGCACCACTGCCAATTCATAATTATTGACAGTAATAACTGGTGCAACATCAACATCCTGACAAGTTTGGGAGCACCTGAAAGGCCAACATAATGCCCTTTGTAGAGCAAAAAGGTTGTGCAGGAAGACTCGAAGGGATAGGGAAAGATTCTTTAGGGAACCCTTCAAGTTTGCCAAAGAACTGTTTGAGCAGCCACGGTCGGGTACGCTAAACATCAGGAAAGAAGACCTGGAAGAACACCTTAGAATGACATATTCAGATGGTTGCAAAAATGAGCTGCTCAGCAGCATGGCAGGCCTTAAATGGCCAAGTAAGCCAGGAGCTGAATTTAACACCAAGCCCCCAACGGTGCAAGAGGTAGAAAGCATTGTCCAGAAAGCTTGGTGCAAGTCAGCTCCAGGTCCTAATGGTGTTCCATATGTGGTGTATAAGAGATGCCCTGAGGTGCTCAAATGACTGCTCCGTTTACTGAAGAATGCGTGGAAAACCCAGCTTGTAAGCAAGGAATGGAGAAAGGCAAACGGAGTCTACATCCCGAAGGAACAAAATTCCACAGACATCAGTCAGTTCAGGCCAATCTCACTACTCAATGTGGAAGGGAAGATATTCTTCTCAGTGATGGCAAAAAGACTCACTACATACCTCCTGAAAAATGGGTACATTGACACTACCATTCAGAAAGGAGGTATACCAGGTACACCAGGATGTCTAGAGCATGCCACAATGATCTGGGAAGCAATCCAAAAGGCAAAGTCTGACACAAACCTCCATGTAATCTGGTTGGATCTAGTGAATGCTTATGGTTCCGTTCCACACCAGATGTTGTGGCTGGCCCTAGAAATGTATCATGTTCCACAAGAGATTGCAGCAATGCTGAAGCTGTATTTCGCAGGGTTTTCTGTCAGATTTTCAACTAGAGAGTACACAACAAAGTGGATAGGCCTTGAAGTTGGAATTGCGATGGGATGTACCATCTCTCCGATACTATTCGTGATGGCTATGCAGGTAATCCTCAATGCGGCTGAAGGAATGGCTATAGGTCCAAAGCTCAGTGGAATGTGTCACATGCCACCGCTCAAAGCATTCATGGATGACACAACAATTCTGACATCCGATGAACATCAGGCCCGGAGGATGTTAGCACGCCTTGATGAACTAGTCAGCTGGTGCAGAATGAGCTTCAAACCCAAAAAGTCGAGAAGCCTATCAGTCAGGAAAGGGAAGATAGCAGAGGTCATATTCATGGTTTCCAACCAAAGAATCCCTACTGTCATTGAGGAACCTGTTAAAAGTCTTGGCAGGGTGTACGATGCCTCATTAAAAGACTCAAAGGCAGTGCAACAGACAATAGAAATGGCAGACAGAGGACTACAGATCATAGACCAAAGCAGACTCCTGGGAAAGTTCAAACTGTGGTGCCTCCAGTTCATGTTGCTAATAAAGTTGCTGTGGCCACTGCTTATATATGAAATAAGCACAAGTACAGTGGAAGCTATAGAGCAGAAGGTCAACAAGTTCATGAGAAAATGGCTAGGGGTACTACCAGGTCTGTCAGATGTAGCACTGTACTGCAAAAAGTAAAAACTTCTGCTTCCCTTCAAGTCAGTTGTTGAAGAGTACAAAGTTGGAAAGGCAAGGCTTGCAATGATGCTACGCGAGTCAGCTGATGACGTGGTTAAGTCCATTCAGCCCACACTGAAAACGGGAAGGAAGTGGAGAGTGGAAGAAGCTGTTGATGCTGCCCAAGAGTCACTCAAACTGAGGGAGGTAATCGGATACACATAAATGAATAGACGGGGATTTGGTCATGGAGACATCCGCTGGTGGTCCAAGGCATCAAGCAGGGAGCACAGAGACATGATAGTTCAGGAGATACGAGAAGCTGAGAATGATAAGAGGTTGCAAAAAGCAGTGCAGCAGGTCCAACAAGGCAAATGGACTACATGGGAAGGAGCCCTGCAGAGGTCCTTGACATGGAATGATATATGGCATATGGCACCTCTTAGGCTCAGTTTCATTGTTAGATCAATGTATAACCTGCTGCCGTCGGCCACCAACCTTGTGAAATGGGGAAAGTCAGATGATGAGCAGTGCCCCCTGTGCCATGGAAGGCAGACACTTGAACATGTGCTCTCAGCGTGTAAGGTGTCATTAGGGCAAGGGCGATACACTTGGCGCCATAACAAAGTGCTAAATGAGCTTGCTGCGGCAATAGATCTGGCAAGGATGAAGGCGAATAGCAAACTCAGGCCGAGCACCACAAATACATACTTTCTGAGGGCAGGAAAGTCAGCAAACCCCAAACCGAGTAAACCTGGTAGCAGTTTACCATCTCTTCTTGACTGTGCAAACGACTGGGAGATGGCGGTAGACCTACCTGGACGAGGGGCATATCCAGAGAGTATCAGAAAATCACGGAGACGGCCGGATATAGTGCTTCATTCTTCAGCAACGCTTCAGGTCATACTGATTGAACTGACCGTGCCATTTGAATCCAGATTAGACGAACAACATTCGTTCAAAGCGGCCAAGTATAGTGATCTGGCCGCGGATCTGAGACACGATGGGTTCACTGCAAGGGTCATGGCTGTTGAAGTGGGCGCAAGAGGGCTTGTGGCTGCATCAGTGTATGATTTATTGAAACTGTTGGGGCTGAGGGGACAGTCGAGAACAAAGGCACTGAAGAGGCTTAGTGAAACTGCTGAAAAGGCACATGTGGAACAATTGCAATGGGCAATGGAAATCGTGACAATAAACGCTGCGGTACAGAAAACACCAAAATTTTTCTACGTCCACAATACGCTGAGTTTTTTCGTGTACTAGTGAAAGGGCTGTGACTCAGGGGCAACAGGTGGCGTATATTATAAGGGGTGTCAGGTACAGAATTTCAGTGGCTAAAGCACAGTGGCTAGACTCGTCGGCTTCGCGCAGGTGACTCAGTGTGTGTCCTTAGTTGTGATGTGCGACGGAACGAACGAAATAATTTGTCTTCTCTTTGTTACTTTCACAATTGCCTCCATGGCTGGCGGAAGTGTGGATTTTAAGGCTGCTACCAGAAGTGAAATGGGTTCATTTTCGATACAAGACAACAGGAGGCTGAGACGCTTGGGAGTCATGACCCAAGTGGGCCTGCCCCCCTTAGAGTGTAAAGGAGTATATAGGGCCGAAACGCTTGTCAGACAGGGGGATTTCTTCTGATGATCAGATTGCTTCCTGTTGTATCGCTCTGTAAAGAGTTTCCTATCATGACAGTAATAACTGGTGCAACATCAACATCCTGACCCAGCACATTTGTTTTCTTTAAACTTATTGTGAGGACAAAGTCCTTGCATGCTTGGGTGAAGCAATTCATCAAGCTACTTTATCAAGCTACCATGCTAGTTTATTTATCTGTAATACATAAATGAAAGTCCATACGAATGAACACAGACAGCATGAGAACTAACTCCTACTTACATCTTCCAAGGCATTTCTTAGTTCCTCCTTAGAAATAAAAACTTGGTCATGCAGGTTATGTTTATGAAGAGCCTAAAATACACAAAAATTTGAGAAATTATAACATGTTATAGACAGTTTCTCTTTTATTAAGATTTTTTTCTTTTTTTAAATAAAGTATCACGTTCAACCCTTGATGGGTTATAATTGGGACATATGGTATAATAATTCAAGAAAATAAAGTTAGATTTACTTACTTACTTAGTCGTTCCCCTTCTACCGTGAGGTGTAGAGGTTTGGAAGAGAGAGCGCCAGACTAACCTATCGGCTGTCTTCCTCCTGGCTTGGTTCCACTCCAGTCCTCGGTCCTTCAAAGATTGTCTAATGTTGTCCTCCCAGCGGACTCTGGGTCGTCCTGGGGGTCTGGATCCTTGGCTCTTTGTTTCCCATGCTTGTCGTGGTAGCCGATCTTCTCCCATTCTGCAGACATGGCCAAACCATCTTAGTTGGGACTGTTCTACTTGGGTCTGCAGGGGGTGGGATTTAAGGCCTTGACGTCTGGTTGCGTACCATGTCTCTTCTTGTTACTTCAACCACCATCCTTAGATACCTCATGAGGGTTGTAGTCATTGCCCATGACCCGCATCCATATGTCAAGACTGGGACATAGGTGGAGCGGTATAAAGTGGTCTACCTGCTCCAGGACCTGTTCTCCCAGCTTAATCTGATGTCTTCTTTCTTCTCGTGATATCCCCATCCCTCTCTTCTCCAGCTCTTCCAGACTTGCAGGTTGAATTGGAGATGTGCCTCTGATTTAGCAATCAGGGCAACATCATCAGCAAATGCCAGCTCCGAAATACAGACCTGTCTCATCTTCCAGTACCCCACTGAATACTTTCTTGTTCTCTCCTTACATGCCTTAATGACATCGTCCATGAGGAGTATGAAAAGGTAAGGTGACAGGATATCACCTTGTCTTACACCAGTGGTGGTCCTGAACTCTTCTGACTTATGGTTTGCTGTCCTCACATAATTTCTGCAAGATTTGTAGAAGCTCTGTATAGCATGAATCAGAGGTGCTGGAATGTTCTTCCTTGCCAAACAATCCCAAAGTTTGCTCCAGGGGACCCTGTCAAACGCCTTTTCCAGATCTATGAAACAAAGATGGATCTCACTCTTGTACTCAAGGGCCTTTTCACTCAGCTGTCTGAGTGTAAAGATTAGGTCTTGAGTACTTCGGTTCGCTCGGAATCCGCACTGGACCTCATCCAGTTGTGGCTCAGCTAGGCGTCGGAGTCTCTGCTCTAGGATTCTAGAGTAGATTTTACCAGGGACACTGAGAAGGGATATGCCTCTATGGTTTCCACATTGTCGATTGTCACCCTTTTTGAAAATTGGTGCTATGATGGCAATCTCCCAATCCTTTGGTATGGTCTTGTTGTACCACGCTGCCTGTAGAACCCTTAAGAGTAATAGGTCGCCTGATGCTCCCATGTACTTAACCATTTCTGGTGTTATACCATCATGCCCTGCTGCTTTGCCCATCTTGATTTTCTCCAGTGCTGCCTTCAGTTCTTCCATCTTTATGTCATCTTCACCATCATAGGTTTTCTCTTCTGTGCTAGTGGTTATCATTTCTGATGCTTCACCATGCTCACCATCCAGGAGTTCTGAGAAATATTCTTTCCATCTTTCCATTACTTCCTTCGGGGCAGTAAGCAATTTGCCTTGCTTGTCCTTCATAAATTTGAGAGGGCATTGTTTTTCCTTTCTCATGTTCTTTAGGGTCTTATAGAACAATTTCTGGTTTTCTTGTGCATCTTTTTCTAGCTTTTCTCCAAATTCTTCCCAGGACTTCTGTTTTGCTGCTAGCACTTTGTTCTTTGCTTCTGTTCTGAGTGTCACATATTCTCTATATTTTTCCATCTGTCCTGTTGTGTTTTTAGCTCCTAAGTATTGTTTCCATGCCATTTTCTACTCTCTTATTTTCTCTTTGACTTCCTCTGTCCACCAAGGTGTCCTCTTTCTCTTGTTCCCAAGGCGGACTTCACCGCATGCTTCTGCTGCAGCTGTCTTTATGATATCATTGAATTTATTCCAGAGGGTTTCCAAGTCATCAGGTCATTCTTCTGTGTTGCTCACCACTGCAGCAATAAGCCCCTGATATCTGGTCTTAATTTCTGGCTCTTTCAGCTTGTAGGTCCTAATGCTCATTTCTCCCGCTCGTTTACTTTGTTTCTTGGGTGATGTTGGGCAGTTCCTAGGCTGAGCAACTCTTTCAGTTGTTCTTTTGATTGTTAGCAGGTAGTGATCACTTCCAATCTCTGGCCTCCTCCAGACTCTAGCATCCCGGACATATTTGAATGAGTTTCTCCTAACAATGGCATAGTCGATCACTGACTTCTCATTCTTGGTTGGTTCACATCTAGTGTATGCATGTATGCGCTTATGGGGGAACTTCGTGTTTGTGATGATCAGATTCTGCTCACTGCAGAATCTAAGGAGTCGCTTTCCATTGTCACTGAGAGTATCTTCTCCATATCTTCCGATAACTCCACCCCATCTAGCATGGTCATTTCCAACTCTGGCATTAAAATCTCTGAGCATGATAACTTCATCTAGGCAGTCATCCACTGTCCTTTGAAGCAGCTCGAAGAATTCCTCCTTGACCTCTGCTCTCTCATCCTCATTTGGCCCATACACTATTACCAGGTTGACTATGGTTTCTCCTTCTTTTAGTTTTACAACCATAATGCGCTCCGAGACAAAGTTCCATCCCTTGATACTATCTTTCTGGTTTTTGGCCACAATGCAACCCACACCCCCTTTAGCTCTTTCAGATGTGGGTGCACCACTGTATAACTACGTGTTGCCATCGAGATCCATGACTCCTTGTCCCTTTTTCTTTGTTTCGGTAATAGCCAGGATTTCTAATTTTGCTTTCCTCATCTCTTCCATCAGCTCCTCTTCTTTCCCATTTATACTTCTTGTGTTCCAAGTTCCATAAGCCGTAGTCCGTAGTCCGTCTCAGTTCTTCGCCTTTAGAATCAGTCCGGTTTTCTCTCTTATATTGCTCGTAATCATAGTTTAAAGCAAACAGGTGATTGGCCTAAGTTAGATTTCCAATACCCAAATAGAGCACCTTCTTCCCTCCTCCATTTAGTCCAAATAGAGTAAATCAAAACCAAATTTGGGTGAATGTTTTTCTGATAACCTTCCCTTTCCAAGAAACAAACAAACAATAAAAATAAAAAACAAATGAATTTAAAAAAAAAAAACACAATGATTAATCGTTGCCAAGGAAGTGCTTTTATTAAGATAAAAGTGATTGCAAGATACAAAAACACACAGAAAAAAATGTTTTTCATGTCAAATTTATTTCACTAAAGTTTTGTTTGTCCTTTTTCTTTTTCAACATGTCTATAAACAGCAATCTAATGGATGTATGGTCTTGGCACTTATATATATTAGGGGTTTGGAGTGGCTAAGAGGTATGGCTTCCGCCTCAAATTCTAAAGGTACAGAGTTCAGTTACCAGTACAGGGAATACATTTGATGGACTATTTTTTTCAGAACCTGTGGATCCTAATAATGTCATACTCCTCACGATCTCCTAGGTAGTGAGACTGGATGCCTAGCCTTCTCAGTAAGGGTGAAAAAACAGGAGGTCCCTTGTGCAAGTTGCACACGTTAAAAATTCCACGGCAGTTGGAAATCATAAAGAGTAGGCCACTGCCCTCGCAAAATTACACAATTAGAAACCTACCCAAAACAAAAATATTTATAGAATGTGTGATTCCTATATACACACATTGGAATTCTTGCCAGTGCTACAGAGGTCGTGCACTGTGCTGAGATCCTCCTTGTGTGATCTAACCTTTAGCACGCTGCATTCTTTTCCAAAAAATTTGCCCTGCAGCTGCATTCTTTTTCACAAAACCCCCATTTTTATAGTGGATGACTTGTAAATTCTATATTTATTTTGTTTTGTGGCCAATTGCTCTAATTTTTGGATTGTATAGAGATAAATGGATGACGTCACTGATGACGTCATTTTGTTGATGTGATAGGAGAAGAAGACTGGTGAAAAAAAAAAAAATCAACAAAAAAAGAGCCTTACCTCACTCCAGTGCAGCCCTGGGGTGCAATCTGCCTTAAAATTGAGCAGAGTGTGATAACGCTCAAAGCAGGGATATGGACAGAGAGGCATTACACACCTACGGCACACTAATTGGGTCCGGTGGTGCTTCTTGCCCGTGTCCCTGCTGGAACACACAACGCAGTCTAGCCTGGAAGGTCTGCCACCAGCCAGACGTTTGGGGTTAGGAGTCAAGTTGTGCTCCCCCATAACCAATCTTGCTGGTGCAATGTCAGATAACCTTCCTCTGCGGGCTGTGACCCTAGACTGGTAACTTTCAAGAAGCCCATGAGCAATCCACAGACGGAATGTTTCCGCCTTGATACGAGACGGATGCTTGGCCCTCCACAGGACAAGCGAATTGACAAAGCAAACTTCCAACAGGTTACAACTAAGAGTCAGAAAAGGAAGTAAAACTTCTTTCACAGAAGATTCAATTTTTGCATCCGGGGTTCAAATCACGTGCACACACATTATAAATCAGTTCCTCGATGATAGCCGCAAGGCCACACATGTGGCCTCCAGCATGGAGAACATAGGTTACGTTCGGCCCAATGTGTGGCCCGCAGCGTGCTAAAGGTCTAAGAGAGGAGACCAGAGCACTGATGGAGCTGTCCGTGTGCAATGAAGATAGTCCTTAAAACCAATTCTATAATTATCAGTACATACAATTCTTATCCTCTGTTAATTCTTCTCTTAGGTTAATTCTATAATCAGTAGATATAATTCTTATCCTCCGTTAATTCTTCTCTTAGGTTAATTCTATAATCAGTACATATAATTCTTATCCTATGTTAATTCTTCTCTTAGGTTAATTCTATAATCAGTACATATAATTCTTATCCTCCGTTAATTCTTCTCTTAGGTTAATTCTATAATCAGTACATATAATTCTTATCCTATGTTAATTCTTCTCTTAGGTTAATTCTATAATCAGTACATATAATTCTTATCCTCTGTTAATTCTTCTCTTAGGTTAATTCTATAATCAGTACATATAATTCTTATCCTCTGTTAATTCTTCTCTTAGGTTAATTCTATAATCAGTACATATAATTCTTATCCTCCGTTAATTCTTCTCTTAGGTTAATTCTATAATCAGTACATATAATTCTTATCCTCCGTTAATTCTTCTCTTAGGTTAATTCTATAATCAGTACATATAATTCTTATCCTATGTTAATTCTTCTCTTAGGTTAATTCTATAATCAGTACATATAATTCTTATCCTCTGTTAATTCTTCTCTTAGGTTAATTCTATAATCAGTACATATAATTCTTATCCTCCGTTAATTCTTCTCTTAGGTTAATTCTATAATCAGTACATACAATTCTTATCCTCTGTTAATTCTTCTCTTAGGTTAATTCTATAATCAGTACATATAATTCTTATCCTCCGTTAATTCTTCTCTTAGGTTAATTCTATAATCAGTACATATAATTCTTATCCTATGTTAATTCTTCTCTTAGGTTAATTCTATAATCAGTACATACAATTCTTATCCTCTGTTAATTCTTCTCTTAGGTTAATTCTATAATCAGTACATATAATTCTTATCCTCTGTTAATTCTTCTCTTAGGTTAATTCTATAATCAGTACATACAATTCTTATCCTCCGTTAATTCTTCTCTTAGGTTAATTCTATAATCAGTACATATAATTCTTATCCTCCGTTAATTCTTCTCTTAGGTTAATTCTATAATCAGTACATATAATTCTTATCCTCTGTTAATTCTTCTCTTAGGTTAATTCTATAATCTGAAATGTATCATTCTCATCTTATTTAGTTAGTTTTCATATCAGCAACATATGATTCATGTCTTCTTTATGGCAAGTATCAATTAATCTGTAACATGTCATTACCTTCATAAATGCTTCTGCTGCTTTAACACACCGACTCTGCTCTCTTTCAAATT
Organism: Oreohelix idahoensis; assembly: GCA_024509875.1. Classification (NCBI taxonomy): domain Eukaryota; kingdom Metazoa; phylum Mollusca; class Gastropoda; order Stylommatophora; family Oreohelicidae; genus Oreohelix; species Oreohelix idahoensis. Next base: position 292,107 of record JAMPIV010015621.1, read on the forward strand.
TGGTTTGTATTTCCTTTTCATGTTGCTTTTGTCTGTCGAAACATTTATATTCCACATTTTTAGTTACTAGCATGAACGTTGTTATTACAGTTTTGTAAAACTTCAGACTGTGAATCACAGGATGAATCTAGTAAGAAACACACTGTCAACGGATGAATCTTGTAAGAAACAAACTGTCAAAGAATGAATCTAGTGAAAAAAACACACTATCAAAAGATGAATCTAGTAAAAAACACACTGTCAAAGGATGAATCTAGTTAAAAAACACAATGTCAAATGATGAATTTAGTTAAAAAACACACTGTCAAAGGATAAATCTAGTAAGAAACACACTGTCAAAGGATGAATCTAGCAAGAAACACATTGTCAAAGGATGAATCTAGCAAGAAACACATTGTCAAAGGATGAATCTAGCAAGAAACACATTGTCAAAGGATGAATCTAGCAAGAAACACATTGTCAAAGGATGAATCTAGCAAGAAACACACTGTCAAAAAGATGAATCTAGCAAGAAATGCAATGTCAAAGGATGAATCTAGTAAGAAACACATTGTCAAAGGATGAATCTAGCAAGAAACACATTGTCAAAGGATGAATCTAGCCAGAAACACATTGTCAAAGGATGAATCTAGCAAGAAACACATTGTCAAAAGAATGAATCTAGTAAGAAACACATTGTCAAAGGATGAATCTAGCAAGAAACATATTGTCAAAGGATGAATCTAGCAAGAAACAGACTGTCAAAAAGATGAATCTAGCAAGAAATGCAATGTCAAAGGATGAATCTAGTAAGAAACACACTGTTAAAGGATGATGTGGGTGTATGTTGGAGAATCCGTAACATCATATCTGCTCAAGGTTATTGAACTTGATAATCAAGTGAACAATTTTTGGACATCTTTGTATAACTACAAAACATTACATAGGAAATCTGATAAATGTTGTACTTATAGAGTTTGGTCTCCCGACTTGGTTTGTCTGGCACTGTAGCATTGACTCTCTTTTCCAGGCTGTACCTCATAATCTCAACCTCTGTGTCATCATACTGGATGTAAGAAAAAAAATCCACACATTAGAAACACTACCAACTATTCAAAATGTAAAGAAAAATAAGCAAATATATGAAACGTGATAATTTATCACAGCACGTAACAAAACTAAGAACACAACAAATTTTAAAATAAATTGTCATCGCCTACAGCAATCATTTGCAAATGACAACAGGTATTTGAATATAATGCAAAATTGAAAATAAAACAACACTAAATATCCTAATTATAACTGACAAATATGTTGAACAGGGTAGACCAAGTTGAGAGATGAGCAGAGGCAAAAGATCATCTGATGCTAGCCAGCTCTCCTCCCATTTCCTTTTAAAACAAACTAAGACATCATACAGCATGAATCAGAATTGGGGCACGGCACTGACCAAGCACACTGAGGACAGTTTGTTGCTGCCCTACAAGACGCCACTAGGCGTGATGGCCACTGACTGTTTTGTCAGTCAGGGAGCTAAGGATTCAAGAAGGAGGAGATGATTAATCAAACTGTTCTGCTCTACAAGACGCCACTAGGCGTGATGGCCACTGATTGTTTTGTCAGTCAGGGAGTTAAGGATCCAAGTAGAAGGAGATCACATCATACTGGAGATTACAATAGTAGATCTAGTACTGGAGACTATTGTGTAATTGTTTTGTAGTGACTGTTACAAGACTACAGGGTGGCCAAAAAAAGTGAGAACATCTCGTAGCAAAGGGCTATTTAATATAATTGAATTAATATAATGTTTTGTCATTTACAGTTGTATGCTAAGTAATTACGCTAATCAGAAAACATGTTCAATGTGTCCCCCCTGCTTCTCAACGACTTTTTGTAAGCGTTGGCGCCACTCGTTTATGCTTCTGTCAATAAAGCGCTGCCCTAGATTTCTCCATTCCTCGATTATTGCCTGCAACAGAAGATGGGGGTGGAGGAGTCTTCCTGAACTTAAGCAATGGCACACACAAAAATGATAGCAGTCGCAACAGGGACATTTTCAACTAACTTCAGAGCAGAGGCAGAGGCCTTAAAAACTGCATCAGAAATTCTAATGACAGAAGAAAGCTCAGAGAGACCAGTAGCTATCTTCTCAGATGCGCTGTCAGTGATTACAATGCTGAAAAGTCAAAGTAATGCTGAACTGGATGACCTAAGAGTAACACTTCACAGACTATGTCAGCAATACAAAAGAGTCGTGATACAGTGGATCCCTTCTCACTGCAACATCCCTGGAAATGAAGAGGCTGACAGATTGGCAAAGGAAGGGGGAAAACTTCCTCAACTTGACACAAATATAACCTATGAGGAGTCCAAGAGTTTTGTCAAGCACAAATACAGGCACAAGTGGGAAGAAGAGCACCCAGGCCACACAAAAAATGATCCGTATTACCAGCTCAGCAGAAGTGAACAAGTGGTAATCTTCAGACTTCGCACAGGTCATAACAGATTGAGATACCATCTATTCAACAAATTAAAGATAGGAACTACTGATGAGTGTGACTGTGGCACTGAAAAAATGACTGCCGAACATCTGCTTCAAAGGTGCCCAACAAACGAGGAACAGAGAAAATGCATATGGCCATCACCAGTACCATTCCTGGAGAAAATCTACGGAGATATCAACAGCCTCAGGCTGACCACTGCTTTCTTTGAACTTATTCAAGTTGACATCTGAGGGTGAACGAAGAAGATACATTATCATAATAACAAAAAAGAAAAAATAACAAAAAATGAAATAGTTTACATGAGAAATTGCATACCAGTAAAAATCCTAAAGTTTTTTCATTGCGTTCACCAAATGTATTCTTTACAGACCACTTCTGAGGCAGGTTATTCGGAGGGTTGGGCATAGGGCTGGCAACTTCATCCTGTAGCAACTTTAAACAACAACTTAAACAATAATAATGGTAGCCATGCCGGTGCTCAAGCCCGGGCAAGAACATTCAAATATGCGTGGTCGACCGGGACTTGGACTGGATTAATTCGAGCCCTGGCAAAGACATTTGAAGAAGCGTCATCTAGGGACTGGCAGCTCCAGAGCCGACCCAGCTCTAATGGGTACCCTCTGAAGATGGCAGGTATCTGCCTGAATGGCGAGTGGACACCTGTCACTGTACAGGGAAAAAAGGGATTCTCACATAAAAATCAGATTCCTGTTAGATATACTAACCAGAGATTCTCACCTCGAGTAATAGCGGGCGTACATTAAAAAAAAAAAAACAATAATAATGGACAATTCAACTAAAGTAAATAAATCAAATCAACCCCACTGGTCAGCAGAAGATTCTCTAGTAAAGAGGCTTATGTCACAACACAGAGAAAGCTGATTGCAGTCTTGGTTGCAGACACATCTTTTAAATTATTGGTTTTGTTTTGAGGAGCATCTTCTTTGCACACATACAACTCCATCAGTGCTCCAAACTCCTCTCTTAAATCTCACAAGGAAGATCTCAGCACAGTGTTTGAACTCTATAGTACTGGCGAAGATCCCAATGTGTGCTTACAAAAATCACACATTGTATAAATATTTTTGTGGTGGGTAGGTTTTCCTTACTTACTTAGTTGTTCCCCTTCTACCTTGAGGTGTAGAGGTTTGGAAGAGAGAGCACCAGACTATCCAATCGGCTGTCTTCCTCCTGGCCTGGTTCCATTCTAGTCCTCATTCCTTCAAAGATTGTCTAATGTTGTCCTCCCAGCGGACTCTGGGTCGTCCTGGGGGTCTGGATCCTTGGCTCTTTGTTTCCCACGCTTGTCGTGGTAGCTGATCTTCTCCTATTCTGCAGACACGGCGAAAACATCTTAGTTGGGACTGTTCTACTTGGGTCTGCACGGGGTGGGATTTAAGGCCTTGATGTATCGTCTGGTTGCATACCATGTCTCTTGTTACTTCAACCACCTTCCTCAGATACCTCATTTCTGAGGTTTGGATCTGGTTTTTGTGGGTTGTAGTCATTGCCCATGCCTCGCATCCATATGTCAAGACTGAAACATAGGTGGAGCGGTATACAGCCATCTTCGTTTTCTTACCAACCTCTCTCTTGCTGAGGAATCCTCGATTTATGGCCTGAAAAAATCTCCCGGGTGCTGCTTTTCGAGTGGCCAACTCTTCTTTGATGCCCCCCTTTTGGTCTATAATAGCTCCGAGGTATTTAAAGTGGTCGACCTGCTCCAGGACCTGTTCTCCCAGCTTAATCTGATGTCTTCTTTCTTCTCGTGATATCACCATGGATTTTGTTTTAGAGCTGCTTATGACCATCCCTCTCTTCTCCAGCTCTTCCTTCCAGACTTGCAGGTTGGATTGGAGATGTGCCTCTGATTTAGCAATCAGGGCAACATCATCAGCAAATGCCAGCTCCAAAATACAGACCTGTCTCATCTTCCAGTACCCCACTGAATACTTTCTTGTTCTCTCCTTACATTCCTTGATGACATCGTCCAAGAGGAGTATGAAAAGGTAAGGTGATAGGATATCACCTTGTCTTACACCAGTGGTGGTCCTGAACTCTTCTGACTTATGGTTTGCTGTCCTCACATAATTTCTGCAAGACTTGTAGAAGCTCTGTATAGCATGAATCAGAGGTGCTGAAATGTTCTTCCTTGCCAAACAGTCCCAAAGTTTGCTCCAGGGGACCCCGTCAAATGCCTTTTCCAGATCTATGAAACAAAGATGGATCTCACTCTTATACTCAAGGGCCTTTTCACTCAGCTGTCTGAGTGTGAAGGTTAGGTCTTGAGTACTTCGGTTTGCTCGGAATCCGCACTGGACCTCATCCAGTTGTGGCTCAGCTAGGCGTCGGAGTCTCTGCTCTAGGATTCTAGAGTAGATTTTACCAGGGACACTGAGAAGGGATATGCCTCTATGGTTTCCACATTGTCGATTGTCACCCTTTTAGAAAATTGGTGTTATGATGGCAATCTCCCAATCCTTTGGTATGGTCTTGTTGTACCATGCTGCCTGTAGAATCCTTAAGAGTAATAGGTCACCTGATGCTCCCATGTACTTAACCATTTCTGGTGTTTTACCATCATGCCCTGCTGCTTTGCCCATCTTGTCCTTTATAAATTTGAGAGGGCATTGTTTTTCCTTCCTCATGTTCTTTAGGGTCTTATAGAACAATTTCTGGTTTTCTTGTGCATCTTTTTCTAGCTTTTCTCCAAATTATTCCCAGGACTTCTGTTTTGCTGCTTGCACTTTGTTCTTTGCTTCTGTTCTGAGTGTCACATATTCTCTATATTTTTCCATTTGTCCTGTTGTGTTTTTAGCTCCTAAGTATTTTTTCCATGCCATTTTCTTCTCTCTTATTTTCTGTAAGTGTACAGGGAAAAAAGGGATTCTCACGTAAAAAGTTAGATATACTAACCAGAGATTCTCGCCTCGAGTAATAGCGGGTGTATGTTAAAAAAAACCAATAATAATAGACAACTCAACAAAATAAATAAATCAAATCAACCCCACTGGTCAGCAGACGATTCTCTTGTAAAGAGGCTTATGTCACAACACAGAGAAAGCTGACAGCAGTCTTGGTTGCAGACACATCTTTTAAATTTTTGGTTTGGTTTTAAGGAGCATCTTCATTGCACACATACAAGTCCATCAGTGCTCCAAACATCTCTCTTAGATCTCACAAGAAAGGTCTCAGCACAGTGCTTGAACTCCATAGTACTGGCGAAGATCCCAATGTGTGCCTACAAAAATCACACATTGTATAAATATTTTTGTGGTGGGTAGGTTTTCCTAATTTTCAAATATTGCTAGGGCAGCGGTCATGTGACCTACTCTTTGCTATTTCCAACTGCCGAGGGATTTTTAACGTGCGCAACTTGCACACGGGACCTCCTATTTTTTCACCCTAATCTGAGAAGGCTAGCCATCCGACCTCACTAAAATGAGATTGGGGGGAGGGAGGGGAGGAAGTTTAATGTCATTAGGAACCACTGGTTCTGAAAAATTTTTAATAACATATATTCCCTGTATGGGAACTGAACCCAATACCTTTAGAATTAGAGGTGGACGCCATACCTCTTAGCTGTTGTTCGTCCATCACGGGTGATGAAGACCACTCTGTTCATCCAATTATTAAGAATATGTTAGGTTAGTCTATGGGTACGAAGGTGACTAATGAGCCCGATGCTGGATTGGAAAGATCTTGGACAGTGTGGGCAGGGGATGTTTGCCTGTTAGCTACTCTGGCCCGGAACACTATTATTGTGAAGACTATTTATAGATGTTTATAACGCTGAACACAAGTTAGGCAATTTTAGATAACTTTTCCTTTTCTTCTTTTTTTCAATCCTGTATTTTTTTACAGAATTGTGGGATCAGTTGGGACTGCTTGAAATATATACTTTCCCATCAATTTTTTTGGTAGCTCCGGTTGCTGCTCCACCTGACATATAAGCAAATTCACTTTGTGACCGGACACACATTTTTAATGCTTTCTTTTGATTTGTGTACTCTTTCTGCATCACTTTAGCAGATTTTTTTTCCATCAGCTCTGGTATGCTGTTAATCAGTTATGAAAATATCGTTTTCCATGGTGAGATTGCTTCACAAGGCAAAGTTAGCAGGTTTGAAACCAGACAGCGTCACGTGAGCCGGTAGCTCCACACTATAAAGCTGAGACCAGCTATAGTAACGTCTCTAACACTTCCCTTCACGTTGGCATTATTTGCAATGGGATTACAGCTACTGAGAAACTCTATGCTGGGGGGGTGGGGGGGGGCCGCCAAAAGTTATATATCTATATCAATCGGTACACTAGGGGTGATGTGGTCAGCATCACGCAGGCTGCCTTTAACCTTCCCAGATTTACTCTGGTACCCATTAAAGGATGAAAGAGATGACCACTACATCATGTTTCCTACAGACAAAGAACATTTAACAGTACCCTTCCACCTTACGCCTTCTTGAGCACCTCTGATTAAATGAAAAGAGATGAGGATGACATGGAAAGACTTTGAGCTGATGGCATGGAACAGGAGCACTTGACATGAGTTTGGTGAAGGCATTTGCTACTCGGGAACGTGAAAAGCAATGAATGCCTACAATGCCATGGACGTTTTTGCTGGACAGGGGAGAAGTGTCAAGCTTTCACTGATATCTCTTTTTAGTTTTTCTCATCTTCCATCATTGCTATTTTTTTTTCTTCCTCGTTTGTCCTGAAAAGGACGTTAGTTGCGTTGTGTCTGTTTACAGCAAAGCTGCAATATCTGTGCCTTTTGGCTGACACATCCGACTTCAGTACGGCATTTTTTGGGATCGCGTTTGCCTTCCCTCTTCGATCCCTACTCTCTCAGCCAGACTGCAGTGATGCAGCCTGTTTCCAGGACCATCATATATATATAGGTGGAGTAAGGTCTTGGTCAGCTCTGGTTCGCTGACCCTGATGCAAGCAGTCAAGCTATGGGTCGCTGAATGCATTCTCTATTGCTGCGTCTTTGGGTCCCTCATTGCTATTTAAACAGCTTTAAAAACATTAATATAATTCATTTTTCTCTTTAATTCTTACTTTTATTTTATGTTGTGTATAAGTAATTTTGTAAAATGTGAGGTAAAGGTAAAGGATCCCGTTACACGCCCATTGAGACATATTGGGAATATGGTTTTAAGCCCACATTTTCTTGACCATCGGTACACTAGGGGTGATGTTGTCAGCATCACGCCGGCCGCCTTTAACCTTCCCAGATTTGCTCTGGTACCCAGTTCATGTGGCTGGGTCAGCCCTGGAGCCATTTGTAGACTAAAAAATCTCACCTCAACTGGGATCGAACTATAGACCACCGAGCTAGGAACCCAGTGCTATATACAATTATTGCAGTTCAAAAATGTAACAAGCCACGAAAGCCTATTTCGACAAATTTTTATTCATTTGTTCTCTCAGTTTCATCACAGTAACTCTTCTCTTTGTGTTTGTTGATCTTTCCCTCTCTTCAGGACCAGATTAAGCCAAAAAGGGCTTCTAGGCTTTTTGGTGTTTGGCACCCCCCTCCACCCCCCCCCCCCCCCCCCCCCCCCCCCCCCCCCCCCCCCCCCCCCCCCCCCCCACCCCCCCCCCCCCCCCCCCCCCCCCCCTCATTTTTTTTCGCCTAATAGGCAATGTTATGATTAAAATTTATAACGTTTATGTCGGTATAATAGGCAGCTCAACAGGGCTCCTTTTTTGTTTATTTTATATGGAGTCACTTATTAATAAAGGAAGTGACGTCATGCCGAAATGGTTTACTGGCAGACATGAACAAATTTAAAGCAGAAGTGAGGTGATTGTCTGCAAGGGAGATGCGGCTTGTGTTTGGAAGTGTGTGGACATATGTGTTTTGAGCTCCTGCAGTATTTTGTGTTTTTCCTGAATTATTCCATCACTAGGACATCAATATACTTGGTTGACGTGTCCCTGGCTTATTCTAGGAAGGAAATGTGTGCATACTCATAAAGATGTCCAAAGGACGATATTAAATAAAGTGTGACTGATTGACAATGACTAGCGTTTGATAGGGAACGAACTGGACTTATATGTACCACTGCATTTTGCCTTTGGGCCCATATATCTATTACCATGGAGCTGTTTGTCAAAACGAATAAACTGCATGTTTGTAAAATTGTGAAGGAGGTGTTGGTGTGCTCAGTGCGGTTATGCTGATTTCGTGTTGTATGACTGCCCCTAGAGTCTACTTTGGCCACGGAGAATATCTCCGGAATAATTAACATTATGACACGTAACAGGCAATAATTTTAATATTTTTTTCCAGATGATACATCAAGGCCTAAAAACACAACCCTTGCAGACCCAAGTAGAACAGTCCCAACTACGATGGTTTGGCCATGTCTGCAGAATGGGAGAAGATTGGCTGCCACGGCAGGTATGGGAGGCTAAGAGCCAGGAATCCAGACCTCCAAGATGACCCAGAGTCCACTGGGAGGACAACATTAGACAATCTCTGAAAGACCGAGGACTAGAATGGAACCAGGCCAGGATGAAGATAGTTGATAGGATAGTATGGCGCTCTCTCTTCTTACGGTAGAAGAGGAACGACTAAGTAAGAAAGTTTTTCAAACCCCTTAGCATGTGATTGTATACACTAGAATTATTAACAGACTGGTTTATTAGTTTTTTAGCATGAGAATGGAGGTAGAGGCAGCTACTGCAACCTTAAAGTGGTTGTCTGAGAAGTTCATTAACAAGGGCGGTTATTGTATCAGACTCACAATCCATGCTTCGGAAGGTTCAAAGTGGATGGCTCCAGCATGAATGGAAAACTTCCATAGAAGGCTCGAATCTTCAAGAACTGGTGTGGATCTACTGTCCTAGTCAAGAAGGGGTATGCGGCAATGAAAGAGCTGATAGACTAGCTTCAAGAGCACCCATAGAATGTGCATTGGATATACCGTGTTTCCCCGAAAATAAGACCGGGTCTTATATTAATTTTTGCTTCAAAAAATGCACTAGGGCTTATTTTCGGGGTAGGGCTTATATTAAAAGATACAAAAATCTACATTTATTCATGTACAAAATTTTACATTTATTCAAATACAGTCATGTCATCTTCTTCTGGAACATTGTCATAACTCTCCAAATCCTGAATTCCTGCCTGAATTTCTTGCGACTCCATTTCCTGTAGAACCATTGGCCCCATTCTCTCAAGTCCAGCAATAAAGCTTTCCTTAAATGAGCATTTCTTGTCCATGCACCTACTCGTAGTGCATTGGTAACACAGCTGTCAGTGATTTTATCCGATGAATTCTTCACCCAAGTCATGACCTCCTGCAAACTAGGTTTCGCAAAGTTTCCACGCTGATTTCTCTCCATTCTATTTTCAATGTAGTCGTTGATTTCTATGCGCAAATGGTCCTTGAATGGCTTGTTTATTGCAATATCAAGAGTCTAGAGATAAGAAGTCATTCCTGTGGGAATAATTATTTGATCTATTCTTCTCTCTGCAAGGAAGTTCTTCATGTCTTTAGCGCGGTGAGTGCTGGCTGAATCCCAGACTAGCAGACCTCGTTGACCACCTTGCAAAACAAGAGGCAGCATTAAATCAACCCACTTCCTTATAACTGCTTGTGTGCACCAGGCTTTTTCGGTTTCAAGAACATAAATGCCTGAAACACATTCAATGTTATCTTTCTTGCCCTTAGTGATAATTAGAGGTGGGGCTTTCCTTCCATCCAGATAAACTGCCAAAATACAGGTAACACGTGCACTTTCGTAACCAGTGGACGAAATGTAGATTGACGAGGCACCCGTCTGATCAATTGTCGTTTGAGATCCTAGGCCCATAAACACTGCAGTTTCATCCATGGCAATCATGTTGGAGAGTTAGTATTTAGAAAGAAAAGTCGATGCCATCAACAAAGTACTTGAATGCAAGTGCACGTTTAATAACTTCAGTATCTTCCAGCTTGAACAGTGTTGTCGATTTTCTTAGAGACAGTTTATATCGCTGAAGGAAGCCATCCAGCCAGTGTTGTGATGCTTTGAATTCTTCTGGGGATATTTCTAAATGTGGTGCCATTGCAAGTGCAAATGCTTGAATATCAGCTCTGCGCACAACCAAAGCCTTTGCTCTCCTGTCAGCAATCCATTCACAGATGATGTCTTCCAGTTCAGAAAATAATGGTTGCCGACCTGATTCACACTTGCTCTTCTTAGCATTTCCTTCTTCCACCTGTTGACTGAGGTTATCGTACTCTGCTCGCCATTTTCGGACCATTCGGAGATCAAGCTTCTTCTCTTTGCAGAAAGCCGTAAGATTCTTGCCCCAGAAGTCTTCAACCATCCCTTTCTTGTAATTGACGGAATAGCTCTTTCTTTTTGCACTCATCTTGTCTGGGTGTCAAAATATTATTCCCTTAAGTCTACCATTAAATCAAGTGTTAATTGAAGACTTACGAGACAGGTGTGGCAACAAAAATTATGAGACTTAAGAACGATGGCACACACAAAAGCGAAGAGAAATTGCTGGCGCCAAAATTCTGCTTCTTTATTTCACACGAGTGACGTACTGAATTATGAACCACATCCGTTCATTATCAAGTGCGCACTAGTGGCGTCTGTACTCCGACTGGCCATTCGGCAACAAGTCTCTCATTCTAGCTGACAAAATGCACTAGGGCTTATTTTCGGGGTAGGGCTTATATTAAAAGCATCCTGAAAAATCGTGCTAGGGCTTATTTTCAGGGTAGGACTTATTTTCAGGGAAACACGGTAGATAATGAAGAAATACTTAAGACAATCAGTGATCGCCTGATTGAAAACGCAACTGCAATCGATGAATCAATAACTCTAAGATTGCTGGAATTTGGCATCAAATGTAAGACCAGCAGGGGTGGATGATTGAGGGAATGCATAAGGTTTGTATGCAACCAATGAGCAACAGGAACAATTAGCATTCATACTCTTCAATATTTTCTGTACGAGACTGAGCACCAATGGGTTTGCCCAGAGTGCAATAGCACTGCTTACTTCTTTTATTAGTAATTTAATTTATTAATGTTTATTATTATTGTTTTTATTATTATTAAGGTAAACACAAAAACACATTTTATTATACAATTTTTCTTTCAAAAATTTCATCAATAACTGGCAAAAAATCAGTTTTTCTAAGAACAGAATATTCTTTGCGCTTCAATGCCAACATTTTCTTTTTGTACATAAATCTATGCATTTTTTTTTTTTACCTTATGCATGGGCCCCTAAGAGCTCTGGGCCATTAGGCTTTAGCCTACTGAGCTTAATGGATAATCCAGGCCTGCCTCTCTTACCCCAATGGTTCATAGCCAATGCCAAACAAGTCATACAAAAAGTTGAATCTTCGCAGTGTATGCACAATATTTTTTTTTGCATACCACTTTATGGGGTCACTTTGGTTCTCTCCTGAAGCAATTTTCAAAGTCAGAAGTGGACTGAACAGTCGGGCAATCAGGCACTCCCCAAAGCAGTATGGAGCCACCTCTCGTCTAGCCTCCACCTAGCTTAATCAATTGGATGGGTGTTGTTAAGGGCGTTTTTCCATTTGAATGAGTTTGTCTTGTATTATGTTTCGTACAATTATTCCCCCCGGTATCGATATTGATTACAACCATGGATTCTTTTGATACTTCTTTCAAGTAATTGCATTTTAAACAGGCTTTCAATAAAAGTTTATATATATTTGAAAGACAGTGTTATATCATTTCATTTCATATTATCAGTGTGACAGCGTGTGTATTCATTTGAAGGTCAATGGTCATTCTTCATAAAAACAGTCATAACTGGAACCTTGAATACGTTACTTACTAAGACCAGTTTTTGACGACATAATAATTTAATAAGGATTCATTCTTATCATGAAGCACAGACACTGATCAATATTAGTTCACATCAAGAACGCTGTATACAGCACAGTTTCAATTCTACTATTCTACAGACATTGCCCGTCTGATACTTTAGCGTTTTAAATTATATTACAACCACAACTGCTTGGCATCGTAAATACCTTCACGCAGTATTAATTTACTTTGGCATTCAAAGCCAGGCTTAATCAACCCTACATATATATTCTAACTGCGTTTCATATTTTACGACTTACGTTAATCCTAATAATGATTGTGGTTTACACTACCGACATATAGATATATTCGGACTCAGTGGTACTTACACATTATCCTTTTAGGTTACCGGCTTTACCTTACCGTAATATATTTTCCTAGTTCTACACTAGTATACACTTGAATAAGTGGCCATGCCACACATTTTAAACACTGCCGTAAGGCTCAAGGCCACACATAAGACTGTCGTAACTATGTCTCACGCGTCATGCATCGAAATAAGCGATCTATGTCATTTATTTATTCAACCAAGGTGTTCCATGGTGCAACCATCCGAATCGAGCTCAAACCCAGATGTTTGCAAACCAAGTAACAATCCTCAACAGGTGTTTTGGGGATGAATGAACCTTACTGCCCAGTGGTCCAGATTATTGTCAGTTCCCCCCCCCCCCCCCCCCCCCCCAATTTCATTACCAGACAGGGATATTTTATAAAAATAATTTTTCATCTCTGATGTAAAGCAGATTGATAAGATCTCCAAAGATGTGGTTAAATCCTCTTCATGTACTCAGGGACATGCAGGATTCTGCTTATTCAAAAATCACAATATGCAATGTCATCGTCTCCTTTATCATCCTTATGTAGCATGTGGCTCCCACTGCAGATGGCCCTCTAGAGGATTCAGAAGATCTCAAAGATGGCCTTATCATTGCACCAGATTATAATGATTGAGCTGACTGTGCCATTTGAATGCAGATTGAATGAGCAACACTTGTTCAAAGTAGCCAAGTATAATGATCTGGCTGCGGACATGAGACGCGATGGGTTCACTGCAAGGGTCATGGCTGTCAAGGTAGGTGCAAGAGGTCTCGTGGTTGCCTCAGTGTATGATCTACTGAAAATGTTTCTGTAGGAACAGTAGAATGAAAAAAAAAACACACACACAAATAGTAATATGTCTTACACAGATAAAGGACAAGAAAAAACCTACGTTGTGGCCACAAGGCCTTCGTCAGGGACAGAAACACATGAGACAGGAAGGAAAGAAAGTGAGAATTAAGTGGAAAACATGAAACTATAAAAATAAGAGAAAAATACTCCCTGATATGTGTCACATGTTGGAGCAAAAATGTCTACCACTAAAACCGGAAAGCGGAAGTGGATAGTACATTAAAAGCAAAAATAAAAAGTATTGAAAACAAGGACTGGAAAACAGCGTGAGGGAAAAGTAATATTAAAAAAAAAAAAAAAACAGATATGGAGAGAGAAGAGGCAGAAAGAGTTTTGAAAATAAATATTAAAAAGAGAAAAAAAAGCAGGAATAGGTTTTACATGATGAGGAATATGCAATATCATTTTCCTCGCTCCCTATAGAGCATGGAGCCACCACTACAGCTGGCATCCCTGCAGGAATCCTGCATCAAGCATTCACTTGCTCTTCACAGCGGTGGTTTCTGTGGCTATTAAATTTGCAGGATGACATTGCCATCCCCATACACAACCACATATTAGTCACCCCCCTGTACGACATGCCTGAGGGTACTGTTGTCCTGTTGTTTCATCATCCCTACAGAGACCCCTGAGAACTACACGGGGTAACAAATGTAACCCCATAGCAGATACTGCCGCAGGGGAGTGAAGTGTTAGAGACTACTTTACTAGGTCCAGTATTGAGAGGTAGGGAGACCAGTTCCCTTCCTTGCTGCCTTTTCCATCCCTAACTCAAGTACAAAGTCGAGTTTGACTTTTTGACACGGGGTAAATACGTAATATGGTCTCAGAAATTTTCTTGAAATATCTAAACCAGAAAGATATTTTCAGTTCCACCACACAATGCCAGCAACAACAATAAAATGAGCTAAATCTCAGCACATCAACCCCATCAGCAACATAATCAGAATCAGGGCAATCTTCAACAACAAAGTTATCCTTACCATCAAAACAGTGAATTGGGTAGTTACAGAGGACTCCACCATCAACGTAAATGTCCTTTTCTCCATAGATGTCACGTACTTGAGCCATGAACAAACCTTGTATACACGATAAACAAAGAAGTAGTCAGAAAAACATTCAAACAACTTCTAACAAATGTTTTACTACAAGACCAATGCACTGATGCACATCTGGAGTCATCCTTATATGACCATCAGCTATGCACAATGCTACAATATACATATGTGGAAGGGAATCTCTGTCTGTGAGGCTTATTACACCCTCATTGACTCTTGAAATCATCCACACACTTCCAGGGATTTCCCCTGTGGTGAAACTAGTTAAGAATCCAGCATTGAACACTAAGCTTGCAGAAGTCACTTGAGCCCCAAATGTAATTCTTTGGCTTTGACCTAGTAGACAGCATGCAGGAGGATCTCACTTTAGACCGAGTGATAGGCAGGGGGAGCTGAGATGTGGCTATGTGCAGAAGAGCCCAGAACTATAGCACAGTACTTAAGCTCTGCATAGTTGGAGAGCCCCCTCTTGGATGGTGGAGCATGAACAGTATGTCATGCGCTTCTTACTCCTAGCTTGGGATCAGATGTGATGATAATTAAATGCAAGCCAAGTTGGAGAAACTGAAGCTCATGACTTCAATTCAGTACATTTCGCAATGACAGACAAGCCACAGGAAAAGCCTAGATCTACAGTGTAGATAATACCAAGGACTCTTCAATTTGGTATTGGCTTCAAAAGAGTGAGAAGCTCAGCAGCCTAGTTAAACAGCAACAACTACAAGACAGCTTTACCAGGGATGGACTTATTACAATCTGTGGTGGGCATTAAGGCCTACCTCTGGTCTATCAAGCAAGGAAGATAACCCCGGGAGCACCTATCATATCTTTTACTTTTCTTTTTTCTGGTATCATATTTTTTCCTTCCTTTCTTACGAATGTCTATGTTGTTGTTGTTGTTATTGATTCCTTCAGTGCTTTTTTGGTCTGCTGACACACTGGGCAGCCCTGGAACCTGGCGCTGTGGTTCCCTTTGCAATTAATGCATTTACGAATGTCTATCAATCAGTCAACACCCATTAGGTCCCAAAGAGCACAGGCCTTCAACAAACACATGCCAAGTCCTTCTGTCACATGCCATTAGCTCAAGTTCTTTCCATGCTATCTTCATTGTATTGTCTCCAGTGCTCCTCACCATGTGTACTGACTACCCTGTAATATGAGTGCCTAAAATTACCCGTGTTTGTTAATTCACAATAAAATATCTTGTCAAATCTTGTTCATGTGTTCTTATGTCAGATCATGTCCCAGTTTCTTATACTCTCTACAGCAGTGCTTCTAAACTTTTAGAGGCAACTACACCTTTTACAGCATCTTAAGATGTCTCACTACCCAAAATCTTCAAGTTCCGAGTATTATATATTCCGAGTGTTTTTGATGATCACCTTATAAAATATCTGGCATCTCTCACACTCCCAGAAGGTGGGTCTCCTACCCCCCAGGGGTTGCATGCACCCTTGGTTAAGAAGCAATGCTCTATAGGAGGATTGCCTCAGCACGTCCGAAGTTTCAGTTCTGACCTGTCTAGTTTTCTAATTTTCAGTTACCTCTGAAAGAGTCTTCTAGTTACCTCTGAAAGAGTCTTCTAGTTACCTCTGAAAGAGTCTTCTAGTTACTTCTGAAAGAGTCATGTAGTTATACCACTTATTCAATCCTTATGCTTTACCTGGAATAGACATAGACATGCGTAGTGCATCTCTGATGGGCATATCAGGCGTAGTCTTCAGATGACAATATTCTGGCCTCATTTGGTTCAAATTGGTCACTACCACACACAACTCCATGTCTTTTTCTGTGTAGAGCTGAAAGTAATAGTAAAACCATTTCATAAATGAACTCTTCCAGCACTAAGGAAAAAATGTGTGTAGACAAAAATGGCCACCTTAGTGTAGTACATTATTAGTGGTCTTTAGCAAATACAATTTTGTCATGTTCATAAACATAAATGCCATTGTTATTATATATGAAAATGAAGGTGAGTGTTTTTAGATTACTAGAGAGCATAATTTATAAATGGTTTTATTAGAATCAGTGTTGTCCACTCGAGACAACATATATACTTGTATATATGATGGTCGGCGGCTATGGATCAAAAAGAAGAAGAGGACTTGTAATACGAGACTTGAGACGTACTACGAGACTTGAAACTTGGTACTATGAGATTTGAGACTTGTACTAAGAGACTTGAGACTTGTACTATGAGACTTGTACAAAGAGACTTCACTTAAGACTTGTACTATGAGTCTTGAGACTTGTACTACGAGACTGAAGACTTGACTTGAAACTTGTACTATGAGACTTGAGACTTGCACTAAGAGACTTGAAACTTGCACTAAGAGACTTGCACTAAGATCCTTTTAATTGTATGAATAATTAGAATATATATTTTACAAACAAAAAAAGAAATGCAAAATTTAATTAGGACCAAGTGGAAGTTATATGCTTAGTCCATGAAATTTGAACGTTGTTTATATGCCTCTTCCGACCCAAGGTACTCCACCTTGTAGTGGTGGGTTGGACTGAGTGCTTTGAGGAAATTTTGAATGTCATGAAATTTTGAAGTATATCTACTTTTATTCAAAGCAGTTAATAGCTCTAATTACACAGCACTACCAAAAAAAAAAATTTTTTTTGGTACCAAACATTTTACTCTTGATTCTACATAAATGAGGCCTGCTCAATCCAAATATTACGTTTACTTGTCTGTAGCAGCTCTAGTTTTTGAGATACAGACATTTTTGTATTTCATTAATACAGGGTGACCCAAAAAAAATGGGCCCTCACGCGCACAATAAGTGCGCACGCGGGCCTGTTTTTTTTGGGTCACCCTGTATTATTACAATATTTTCTATATAAGGCTATGTAAAAAAACTATTGCTGTCTAGTCCTTAACAAAAGAAAACTGCTTGTTTACTCTCAGTTTCAGTTTTCCAAGAATCTTCCCAGAATTGCCTTTTTTTAGATTTTAAGCCACTGCATGCATGTTAGTATACTTATTTTATTACACTTCTAACAGAGAATGGCATCATCTTCAAGAAGAGCATGTTTTCTTTCACCGCATTTATTTTGTTATATTTGTGGAGAGTACACTTTCAAAGAAGAACATAGGAAGCATATTACTGTTTTTGTGAAAAAGGCATACTTTGCTTACTTTAAAGTAAAACTAGGTGACCAGGACAAGTCTTGGGCTCCTCATACTGTTTGCAAAACATGCGTTGAACACCTGCGACAGTGGACTTGTGGGAAAAGAAAATGTTTAAAATTTGGAATTCCAATGGTTTGGAGACAGCCCAGTAACCACTATATAATAATAATAAATTCTTTAAGCACCAAACACGGCGCATAAGGCAGAAACCAGTGCTCTCCAGGTTGTTCGTTGTGACGCCACTCCTCTTAGCTCTTGCACATTATTTAGGCCCAACGTTCTTCCTTCTCTTATTATTGTTCTTCTGAGTTTTTCTTTTGGTCTTCCTTTTTTCCTCTTACCCTCAGGAACCCAAGTGAGCGCCTGTAGTGGTATTCTGTTGTTTTGCATTCGTAGGACATGACCGATATATGACCATCGTCTTTTCCTTATGTAGTCGGAGACATATTTCTGCCTAGAGTCTTCTCTTATTTGTCGATTAGTCTTGAATTCTTTCCAACTGATGTTCATGAGTTTTCTAAGACATTTGTTCTCGAATGTATTCAGCTTGTTCTCCAATGATTTTGTTATTTTCCAACTCTCACAGCGGTATGTTAACACTGAGATAACATTTGAATTAAACAGACGAAGCTTGGTATGTATATTCAATGATCGTAATTTCCAAATGTTAGATTATCTATTGAAGGCGCTAGCTGCCAAAGCAATTCTAGTATGGATTTCTCTTGTTGTGTCACCATCCTGAGTCATTTTACTGCCTAAATAATTGAAACTTTCAACTTTCTGTAGTTTTTCCCCGTTCAAGATGATATCAAAGGTCTCGTTAGAAAAGTTCATAGCTTTAGTTTTAGAGGCATTTATTTGGAGACCTATTTTAACCGAGAGATGACACAAATTATTTACTGCTTCTTGGGATTGTCTTGGTGTTGAACTTAAGAATGCTACATCATCTGCGAAATCCAGGTCCCCCAGGAATTTTCCATTTGTCCATTTTATACCTAATTGTTCATTGTGGGTATGGTTTCTCATAACCCAATCAATAGCTATTCCAAAAAGTAGTGGTGACATAATACAGCCTTGTTTCACCCCTGTTTCTACTGTAAACCATTCTGTATTCCCTTTATTTGTTCTAACACAACATCTATGATGACTGTTATTTCTGTGTTGTGAATATTAAGGGAATTAATGGAAAAAAATCACAAAAAGTGGAAATATCCAGATTTAGATTCTGCTAGGCGACCTGTTCCACACAGAGATAACATACTAATTCCAACTTTCAGTCAGATTTCAGATTCCCTGCTAGAAGATGAGACAGCAGTGGCATGTGGAACGACAAGTGACAGTGATAGTGATTTCGAAGATGATTTTTCAGATGCTCAACGTTTCGACCAGCTTGAACTAAATGATCTAATCCGAGATCTATATCTCTCCAAGGAATCTTCAGAACTTTTGGCTTCAAGATTGAAAGAAAAAAAATTACTGACTGCTGAAACAAAGGTTACATTTTATCGCAGCAGAGAGCAAGGTTTTATTCCATTCTTTTGTAAAGAAAACAACCTTGTGTTTTGTACTAATATAGGAGGTCTTGTTAACAAAATGGGTTAAGTTATACACCAGATGAGTGGCGACTTTTCATTGACAGCTCTAAAAGAAGTTTGAAGGGTGTTCTCTTACACAATGGTAACAAATATGGCTCAATTCCAATTGCTCATTCTACTACAATGAAGGAGGAGTATGCTACAATTAGCACAGTTCTGGAAAAATTGAAGTATTTAGAACATAACTGGATGGTTTATGTAGATCTTAAAATGATGAACTTCTTGCTTGGCCAGCAAATGGGATTCACCAAATATCCATGCTTTATATGTTTGTGGGATAGCAGGGCAAAAGATATGCACTGGACAAAGAAACAGTGGCCGCTGAGGGATGAATTTAAAGTTGGAGAAAAAAATATTGTCAATAAGCCTCTCATTGATCGATAAAGAGTTCTACTGCCACCATTACATATAAAGCTTGGCTTGATGAAGCAATTTGTTAAGGCACTGAACAAAGATGGTACCTGTTTTAATTACTTATGCAGAAAGTTTCCAGAATTGAGCATAGACAAACTTAAAGATGGAATTTTTGATGGACCTCAAATTAGAAAGTTAATAAACGATCCAAATTTTATTGATTCCATGAACAAAGCAGAGTCCACAGCCTGGTCATCATATGTTTTAGTTGTGCAAAACTTTCTGGGTAACTTTAAAGCAGACAATTATTCTGAATTAGTTGGAAACATGCTGTCGAGTTTTTGTGAACTTGGATGCAACATGAGCATAAAACTGCACTACCTCCATAACCATTTACATTTATTTCCGGACAATCTTGGCGACTTTAGTGAGGAGCAAGGTGAAAGATTTCACCAAGATATAAAAACAATGGAAGAGAGATACCAGGGACTTTGGGATGCCCACATGATGGCAGATTACTGTTATACCCTTAAGCATGACTGTCTGGGCATATCACATTCCAGGAAGTCCTCGAAAAGATCCTTTTTGCGTGTTGACTAAACAAGTGCTAGTGATAAAGTTTTATTACATTTTTGGTAATATATGCACAGTAATTACATATAATATGAATGCAGACTAAAGTCAAAATGTCACTGATAGCACCTAACTCTAGGATTGTACATAACAATTGCCCTACTAATATGGTCATTCTTAGTTATCTCAAAAACTAGAGCTGATAGAAAAAATCTGATTACATTTTTGGAATCAGCAACCCAAAATTACCCAAGAACAGCTATAAAATTTAAGGCACCAAAATGTGTGTATACCAGTGTTATTATTGAATGAATTCAAGCTGTAAGATCAGTTGTATTTACATGATCACTAAAAATATACTCCATGTAGTAAATTTACAAAATTTTTGTGACACACTTTGATAGGCGTGACTACAGACTTGTACTAGGAAGCTTGAGACTTAATTTGAGACTTTTACTAAGAGACTTGACACTTTTACCAAGAGACTTGTACTAAGAGACTTGACACTTCTATTAAGAGACTTGAGACTTGTACTACAAGACCTGTGACTTGACATGAGACTTGTACTAAGAGAGTTGAGACTTGTGCAAAGAGACTCAAGATTTTTACAAAGAGACTTGAGACTTGTACTAAGAGACTTGACACTTTTACTAAGAGACTTGATACTCATACTAAAAGACATGAGACTTGTACTACAAGACCTGTGACTTGACTTGAGACTTGTGCTAAGAGACTTGAGACTTGTATAAAGAGACTTGTACTAAGAGACTTGAACCTTTTAATAAGAGGCATGAGATGTACTAAAACACTTGAGCCTTGTATGACAAGACTTGTGACTCGGCTGATGGTAGATAATTGGTGGATGTGATGTAATCTTGGACACCCATGGCTTTCTCACCTCGCTTCACCTTGTTAACAACAGAGCAGTTATGAGAGACTTCATTTTAGTTTTTTTGTGTGCTTTTGTTTGTCTGTTAGTTTTTTTTTAATTTTTTTTTAATTGTTTGTTTGTTTCTTGGAAAGGGGAGGTCACACACAAAAACATTCAAACAAATTTGGATTTCATTTACACTATTTGGACTGAGTGGAGACGGGAAGAAGGTGCTAGATTTGGGTACTGGAAACTTGGCTTTATTTTCTTGAATTAGTACACCGCATGTCCTAATTACAACCCATCAAGGGTTGAACGGGATACTTTATATAAAAATATATATGATATGATATAATAAATACAATACACCTAATATGAGAATCATTAGAATTTACAACAGTGTGGAATATGTCTCTTACTTACTTAGTCGTTCCCCTTCTACCGTGAGGTGTAGAGGTTTCGAAGAGAGAGCGCCAGACTATTCTATCGGCTGTCTTCCTCCTGGCCTGGTTTCATTCTAGTCCTCGGTCCTTCAAAGATTGTCTAATGTTGTCCTCCCAGCGGACTCTGGGTCGTCCTGGAGGTCTGGATCCCTGGCTCTTTGTTTCCCATGCTTGTTGTGGTAGCCAATCTTCTCCCATTCTGCAGACGTGGCCAAACCATCTTAGTTGGGACTGTTCTATTTGGGTCTGCACGGGGTGGGATTTTAGACCTTGACATATCATCTGGTTGCGGACCATGTCTCTTCTTGTTACTTCAACCACCTTCCTCAGATACCTCATGTCTGAGGTTTGGATCTGGCTTTTGTGGGTTGTAGTCATTGTCCATGACTGGCATCCATATGTCAAGACTGGGACATAGGTGGAGCGGTATACAGCCATCTTTGTTTTCTTACTAACCTCTCTCTTGCTGAGGAATACTTGATTTATGACCTGAAAAAGTCTCCCAGCTGCTGCTTTTCGAGTGGCCAGCTCTTCTTTGATGCTTCCCTTTTGGTCTATAATAGCTCCGAGGTATTTAAAGTGGTTGACCTGCTCCAGGACCCGTTCTCCCAGCTTAATCTGATGTCTTCTTTCTTCTTGTGATATCACCATGGATTTTGTTTTAGAGCTGCTTATGACCATCCCTCTCTTCTCCAGCTCTTCCTTCCAGACTTGCAGGTTGGATTGGAGATGTGCCTCTGATTTAGCAATCAGGGCAACATCATAAGCAAATGCCAGCTCCGAAATACAGACCTGTCTCATCTTCCAGTACCCCACTGAATACTTTCTTGTTCTCTCCTTACATGCCTTGATGACATCATCCATGATAATAGCCCCTTCAGTCATAACTGACTATGGGAATGCGCCCCTGAGGTGGCAGCCCTCAGCTGCTTATTTTCCTGGTGCTCCTTTCGACGTTTTCTCCTCACCTCTGCTTCTTGTGTGAGCCTCTCTTCGCCCATTCTGAGGTGGTGCCGTAAATAGCATCGCCACTTAGTGTGATCGGCAGCTTCATCCTCCCATGTTGCTGGATCCATGTCCAGTGCCCTCATATCTCTCTTGCACACATCTTTGAACCTCAGCTGTGGTCGCCCAACTGTTCTCTTGCCATCTGCTAATTGTCCGTAGAAGATATCTTTTGGGATGCGACCATCTTCCATGCGGCGAACATGGCCAAGCCAGCGAAGTCTGCGCTGTCTAAGCAGCATATACATACTTTGAAGGCCAGCACGTGACAACACCTCGACATTTGTCACTTTATCTTTCCATGAGATGCCGAGGATGCGGCGTAGACACCGCAAATGGAAGGTATTGAGCCTTCTTTCTTGCTTAGCATAGGTCGTCCAGGTCTCGCTGCCATATAGGAGTGTGCTGGTGACGCAGGCATTATATATCGCAGCTTTGGTCTTCATTGTGAGTTTAGAGTTTCCCCAAACACGCGATGTGAGGCGGGCAAAGGTAGCTGCAGCTTTGCCAATGCGGCTGTCGATTTCTGTATCCAGTGAGAGTTTGTCATTGATGGTAGATCCTAGGTATGTGAAGTGATGCACCACTGCCAATTCATAGTTATCGATAGTGATAACTGGTGCAGCACCCACATCCTGACTCAGCACATTCGTTTTCTTTAGACTTATTGTGAGGCCAAAGTCCTTGCATGCTTTAGTGAAGCGATTCATCAAGCTCTGAAGCTCCTGTTGGCTTTGAGTGACGACTGCAGCATCATCAGCGAACAACAAGTCTCTTATAGTGACCCTTCTGATTTTTGTTTTTCCCTTCAGCCTTGAAAGATTAAACAGACGGCCATCTGACCTAGTGTGAAGGCATATTCCTTCAGTTGCATCTCTGAATGCATGTTTCAAGAGTAAGGCAAAGAAGATTCCGAAGAGGGTCGGAGCCAGAACACAGCCTTGTTTAACGCCACTTCGTATATCAAAGGGCTGTGACGTGTTTCCAGCATATTGGACTGTTCCCTTCATGTCGTCATGGAATGACTTTATCATTTCCAGCATTTTAGAAGGGCAGCCTATTTTCAGGAGGATTTTAAAGAGTCCATCCCTACTAACCAGGTCGAATGCTTTTGTGAGGTCTATAAAGGTGATATATAATGGTCTTTTCTGCTCTCTTGATTTTTCCTGAAGCTGGCGGAGAGAGAAGATCATGTCTGTTGTTGATCTGCCAGCTCGGAATCCACACTGTGCCTCTGGATATATGCGCTCAGCTAACTTGTGTAGTCGCATTAAGACGACTTTGGCAAAAACCTTACCAACAATACTAAGAAGAGAGATGCCTCTGTAGTTATTGCAATCACTTCTGTCTCCTTTATTTTTATACAGTGTTACAATCTTGGCATCTCGCATGTCTTGAGGAATAGTTGTCTCTTCCCAGCACTGGCACAGCATCCTATAATAATAATAATAATAAATTCTTTAAGCGCCAAACACGGCGCATAAGGCAGAAACCAGTGCTCTCCAGGTTGTTCGTTGTGACGCCACTCCTCTTAGCTCTTGCACATTATTTAGGCCCAACGTTCTTCCTTCTCTTATTATTGTTCTTCTGAGTGTTTCTTTTGGTCTTCCTTTTTTCCGCTTACCCTCAGGAACCCAATGAGCGCCTGTAGTGGTATTCTGTTGTTTTGCATTCGTAGGACATGACCGATATATGACCATCGTCTTTTCCTTATATAGTCGGAGACATATTTCTGCCTAGAGTCTTCTCTTATTTGTCGATTAGTCTTGAATTCTTTTCCAACTGATGTTCATGAGTTTTCTAAGACATTTGTTCTCGAATGTATTCAGCTTGTTCTCCAATGATTTTGTTATTTTCCAACTCTCACAGCCGTATGTTAACACTGAGATAACATTTGAATTAAACAGACGAAGCTTGGTATGTATATTCAATGATCGTATTTTCCAAATGTTAGATAATCTATTGAAGGCGCTAGCTGCCAAAGCAATTCTAGTATGGATTTCTCTTGTTGTGTCACCATCCTGAGTCATTTTACTGCCTAAATAATTGAAACTTTCAACTTTCTGTAGTTTTTCCCCGTTCAAGATGATATCAAAGGTCTCGTTAGAAAAGTTCATAGCTTTAGTTTTAGAGGCATTTATTTGGAGACCAATTTTAACCGAGAGATGACACAAATTATTTATTGCTTCTTGGGATTGTCTTGGTGTTGAACTTAAGAATGCTACATCATCTGCGAAATCCAGGTCCCCCAGGAATTTTCCATTTGTCCATTTTATACCCATCCTATGCAGGGGATGTAATAGCGTGCTCTTACAGCATTTGATTAAATCAGGAGGAATCCCATCACTGCCTGGTGCTTTGCCAGAGGCCAAGCTATCAATGGCCTTACTGAGTTCCTCTAATGTTGGTTCGGCATCCAGCTCCTCCATAGTTGGCAGACTATTGACAGCATCAAGGACTGCAGGCGTAACGGTATTGTCTCTAGCGTAAAGCTCAGAGTAGTGCTCGACCCACCTCTCCATCTGCTTACCCTTATCGGTTAGCTTCTCTCCGCTGATGGTTTTTAGCGGTGCCGTCTTACTTTTATGGGGGCCAAGTGCTTTCTTTATACCGTCATACATTTGTCTAATGTTGCCTGTTTGCGCTGCGATCTGGATGCTCTCACTGAGCTGGAGCCAATAGTCATTTGCACAGCGTCGAGCAGTTTGTTGAACTTTGCTTCTCGTAGCCCTCAGGATCTGTAGGGTTCTGGCACTCGGTGAACGTTTGTATTCATTCATAGCACTGCGCTTAGCTTCAATAACAGGTGCCATCACATTTGATGAAGCGTCAAACCAGTCATTTGACTTTGCTGTTTTCTTACCAAAGGTGGCAAGTGCAGTACTTTGAATGGTGTTCCGTAGATGCTCCCAGTTCTCTGTAATAGTATCACCATGCTGAGGGCTACTGAGCACTTTCTTGAAGGTCGCAGTGAATTGAGCTATCATGAAAGGGTCTGACATCTTGCTGGTATCAATGCGTGGTTTCCCTTCATGTCTGACACGATAGAGTTTTCTTGGTTGTGCTCTGATTTTGCAGCAAACCAAGGAGTGATCTGTATCACAGTCTGCACTATGGTACGAGCGCGTCGAGAGCACAGACCTGAGGAGTGGCCTTCTGACGAGAATCAGGTCAAGTTGGTGCCAGTGCTTGGATCGTGGGTGTCTCCATGACACCGTATGCTGGGGTTTTGTCTGAAAGTAGGTGTTGGTCACGCAGAGGTCATGGTGGACGCACAACTCTATGAGCCGTTGTCCATTTTCATTCATCTTGCCAATACCAAACCTGCCCAGACATGAAGGCCATGAAACATTATCGGCACCCACTCTAGCGTTAAAGTCACCAAGGAGAACAAGCTGTTCTTGCCTAGGTATGCTTTTGATTACTGCTGCTAGATTCTCGTAGAACTCATCTTTAGCTTCTGAGGCAGAGTACAGAGTAGGAGCATACACACTGACAAGGGTGATGGGACCTGTGCTAGTTTGCAGGCGGAGCGTTAACAGGCGTTCTGATCCATTCTCGCCTGGTTCAACCATGTTAGTTAGCGATTTTTGGACCGCAAAACCTACTCCGTGTTCTCTAGCTTTATCAAGATCTTTCCCTTGCCAATAAAATGTGTAGTCCTTCTCACTCACCATTCCAGAGCCCGCCAGGCGCGTTTCCTGAAGTGCAGCTATATCCATAAGGAGTATGAAAAGATAAGGTGACAGGATATCGCCTTGGCTTACACCAGTGGTGGTCCTGAACTCTTCTGACTTATGGTTTGCTGTCCTCACATAATTTCTGCAAGACTTGTAGAAGCTCTGTATAGCATGAATCAGAGGTGCTGGAATGTTCTTCCTTGCCAAACAGTCCCAAGGTTTGCTCAAGGGGACCCTGTCAAACACCTTTTCCAGATCTATGAAACAAAGATGGATCTCACTCTTATACTCAAGGGCCTTTTCACTCAGTTGTCTGAGTGTAAAGATAAGGTCTTGAGTACTTCAGTTTGCTCGGAATCCACACTGGACCTCATCCAATTGTGGCTCAGCTAGGCATCAGAGTCTTTGCTCTAGGATTCTAGAGTATATTTTACCAGGGACACTGAGAAGGGATATGCTTCTATGGTTTCCACATTGTCGATTGTCACCATTTTTGAAAATTGGTGTTATGATGGCAATCTCCCAATCCTCTGGTATGGTCTTGTTGCACCACGCTGCCTGTAGAACCCTTAAGAGTAATAGGTCGTCTGATGCCCCCATGTACTTAACCATTTCTGGTGTTATACCATCATGCCCTGCTGCTGTGCCCATTTTGATTTTCTCCAGTGCTGCCTTCAGTTCTTCCATCTTTATGTCATCTTCACCATCATTGGTTTTCTCTTCTGTGCTATTGGTTATCATTTCTGATGCTTCACCATGCTCACCATCCAGGAGTTCTGAGAAATATTCTTTCCATCTTTCCATTACTTCCTTCGGGGCAGTAAGCAATTTGCTTTGCTTGTCCTTAATAAATTTGAGAGGGCATTGTTTTTCCTTCCTCATGTTCTTTAGGGTCTTATAGAACAATTTCTGGTTTTCTTGCGCATCTTTTTCTAGCTTTTCTCCAAATTCTTCCCAGGACTTCTGTTTTGCTGCTAGCACATTGTTCTTTGCTTCTGTTCTGAGTGTCACATATTCTCTATATTTCTCCATTTTTCCTGCTGTGTTTTTAGCTCCTAAGTATTGTTTCCATGCCATTTTCTTCTCTCTTATTTTCTCTTTGACTTCCTCTGTCCACCAAGGTGTCCTCTTTCTCTTGTTCCCAAGTCGGACTTCACCACATGCTTCTGCAGCAGCTATCTTTATGATGTCCTTGAATTTAAGCCAGAGGGTTTACAAGTCATCAGGTTGTTCTTCTGTGTTGCTCATCGCTACAGCAATATGCCCCTGATATCTGGTCTTAATTTCTGGCTCTCTCAGCTTGTAGGTCTTAATGCTCATTTCTCCGTCGTTTACTTAGTTTCTTGCATGATGTTGGGCAGTTCCAACGCTGAGCAACTCTTTCAGTTGTTCATTTGATTGTAAGCAGGTAGTGATCACTCTATTCTAACTTTACGTGCAGTGTTGGATCGAGTAATGTAACTTTCAAAGTGAAAACAGGAGTACGACAGGGATGCCCCTTATCAACAACATTATTTCTGACAGTCATAGATTGGGTGATGCGCCAGACTACAGAGGGCAGTCCAAGAGGAATTAGATGGACAACGTTTTCTACACTGGAAGATTTGGAATATGCAGATGACATTGCACTACTCGCGCATTCACACCAACACATTCAAGACAAAACCGATAGACTGAATAAGTATGGCCAGCAGGTTGGCCTGAACATCAATTTGAAGAAGACAGAGGTCATGACACTAAATGTGGGCAATCCTGAGCCAGTAACAGTAAGGAACCAGAAGTTAGAACAGACAGACACATTTACTTACCTAGGAAGCATAGTAACACCTGACGGCGGAACAAGCAAGGACATTAACAACAGAATGAATAAAGCGAGAACAGCCTTTGTTGTTCTCAACAACATTTGGAAGTCTTCCCAGTACAGCACAAACACCAAATTAAGACTGTATGAGAGCTGTGTACTTTCTGTGCTTCTCTATGGTGCGGAATGTTGGAGAGTAACAGAGAAGGAAATGTCTAAACTGTCCTCTTTCCACACAATCTGCCTAAGGAAAATTCTCCGAATCTTTTGGCCAAACACCATCAGCAACCAAGAACTACTTATTCGGAGTAACCAGGAGGACATGCACACCATCATAGCTGGCAGACGCTGGAGTTGGGTTGGCCATGTCCTCAGAAGGGACCCTGATACCATCACAAGAACAGCTATGCTATGGACCCCCGAGGGAAAGCGAAAGAGAGGCCGACCGAAAACAACTTGGCGGAGAACTGTGGAAGCTGAGATGCAAAAAATGAACCACAGTTGGGGCACTGTACGAAGGATGGCCGCCGACCGAACAAGGTGGAATCAATTTGTTGCTGCCCTACAAGACGCCACCAGGCGTGATGGCCGCTGACTGCTTTGACGGTTGGCGGCTATGGATCAAAGAAGAAGAAAGAAGGTAGTGATCACTTCCAATCTCTGGCCCCCTCCAGACTCTAGCATCCCGGACATATTTGAATGAGCTCCTCCAAACAATGGCATAGTCGATCACTGACTTCTCATTCTTTGTTGGTTCACATCTAGTGTATGCATGTATGCGCTTATGGGGGAACTTTGTGTTTGTAATGATCAGATTCTGCTCACTGCAGAATCTAAGGAGTCGCTTTCCATTGTCATTGAGAGTATCTTCTCCATATCTTCCAATAACTCCATCCCATCTAGCATGGTCATTTCCAGCCCTGGCATTGAAATCTCCGAGCATGATAATTTCATCTAGGCAGTCATCCACTGTCCTTTGGAGCAGCTCGAAGAATTCCTCCTTGACCTCTGCTCTCTCATCCTCATTTGGCCCACACACTATGACCAGGTTGACTATGGTTTCTCCTTCTTTTAGTTTTACAACCATAATGCGCTCTGAGACAAAGTTCCATCCCTTGATACTATCTTTTTCGTTTTTGGCCATAAAGCAACCCACGTCCCCTTTAGCTCTTTCAGATGTGAGTACACCACTGTAGAGCAGCTTTTTGCCATCGAGATCCATAACTCCTTGTCCTTTTTTCATTGTTTCCGTTATAGCCAGGATTTCTAGTTTTGCTTTCCTCATCTCTTCCACCAGCTCCTCTTCTTTCCCATTTATACTTCTTGTGTTCCAAGTTCCATAAGTCGTAGTCTGTTTCAGTTTGTCGCCTTTAGAATCAGTCCGGTTTTCTCTCTTGTAGTTCGCGTAATCATGATTTAAAGCAAACAGGTGATTGGCCTGCTGTGCCTTTTGCATGGTGGAGGGGCTGCCTCCTTACAGCCTCCATTCAGGCCGCCATCCTTCTTTTTCAGCTGGGCTTGGGACCGGCCTACGCGGAGTTGGAATACGTCTCATGTAGTTCAATATTGGTGTTGTGTGTGTATATTTTACATAGAATATGTTCCTGCTCTTTATATTCATATTTTTATTCTCCATAACATATATTAACATGTAGTGGTGTGATTCGTTAAATACAACAAACAGTGTGGTATAAAAATCCAACGTATCGTGTAAGAGATTAGATTCAACCACATTTTTATATATTTTCTCCATTATATTAATAATGGTGTTTTTTATATCAAAACTTTCATATCCTGTATGACCTCATGATTGTCCTAGTGCTAATTTATTTACATAATGCTCTGGCTTCAAATTTCCTCAGTCCCAAAGACATTAATCTGCTTACACATTTTGCATGTACATTTCCTAAACTGCCAATTATCAGTATGGTAACAAATGTTTGATATCCTAATTTGTTTATGTCCACACTTAGGACATGGTACATCAAATTTATGTTGATAACATGTATCTAAATTCTTCTTCTTCTTTGATCCTTAACCACCGACCGACAAAGCAGTCAGTGGCCATCATGCCTAGTGGCGTCTTGTAGGGCAACAACAAATTGATTCCACTTTGCTCGGTCGGCGGCCATCCTTCGTACAGTGCCCCAACTCTGTTTCATTCTTTGCATCTCAGCCTCCACAGTCCTCCGCCAGGTTGTTTTTGGTCAGCCTCTCTTTCGTTTTCCTTCAGGGGTCCAAAGCATAGCTGTTCTTGTGATGGCATCGGGGTCTCTTCTGAGGACATGGCCAACCCAGCTCCAGCATCTGCCAGCTATGATGGTGTGCATGTCCTCTTGCTTGCTACGAGTAAGCAGATCTTGGTTGGTGATGGTATTCGGCCAAAAGATTCTGTGAATTTTTCTTAGGCATGTTGTGTGAAAAGAGGACAATTTCGACATTTCCTTCTCTGTAACTCTCCAGCATTCCACACCATAGAGAAGCACAGAAAGCACACAGCTCTGATATAATCTTAATTTTGTGTTTGTGCTGTATTGGGAGGACTTCCAGATGTAGTTTAGGCTAAAGAAGGCTGTTCTTGCCTTATTCATTCTGATGTTGATGTCTTTGCCTGCCCCTCCGTCTGGTGTTACTATGCTTCCTAGGTATGTGAAGGTATCTGTCTGTACCAGTTGCTGATTCCTTACTGATATGGGCTCAGGGTTGCTCACATTGAGCGTCTTGACCTCAGACTTCTTTAAATTGATGTTTAAGCCCACCTGCTGGCTAAACTTATTAAGTCCATCCGATTTTCCTGGATGTGTTGATGTGAATGTGCTAGTAGTGCAATGTCATCTGCATATGTATCTAAATGGGCATCATATAATGTTGATGCTTCTACTAGAAAAGAGGTTTTACTGCGTTTATTGATTATTGCTAAACCAGGTTTTACAGCGCATTATTTAAATGAATTTCCAATGAGACGGTTTAACTATTATTTCTTTATACTTATTGTTATGTCAATATCATATATACATACATACATTAGAAATGTATGATCAGTTTTTTTGTTTTTATATTCTCAGAAAATTAGTATTTTCAGAGAATACAAAAACAGATCACTGACCTGTACATTTAGAAAATTTCAGTATGATGGATCAAAGGGTGGGGGGACATTCAATGTTAGTACCTCATAGAAAGTCAGGTCTGGATTCCTTGTTTTTGTCATTACTTTGATCTTGTCACCAAACCATTTGTGAATTTTGTTTCCAGGGTTCCAGCCCCATCTTCTTAGCAGATTTGGAATCAGGCTCAGGTAGCCACATGAATGATCTAAGATGCCAAAGGTCAATGCATTAATTAGTTATTTAATTAGTTCTAGAGGTTGAATTAATCAATTATTTATTATCATTCTTCAGCTTCCTGTGGAGCACAAGCCTTTAACAAACCAAATGTCAAGTCTTCCTGTCCTGTGTCAAGTCTTCCTGTCCTGTGTCAAGTCTTCCTGTCCTGTGTCATCAGCTCTAGGTCTTTCCATGTCATCTTCATTCCCTTCACGTCCATCTCCAGTTCTCTTCCTCATATGTTTTTTGGACTCCCTCTAACTCCCTTACCCTGGGGATTCC
This sequence comes from Oreohelix idahoensis, assembly GCA_024509875.1. Taxonomy (NCBI): domain Eukaryota; kingdom Metazoa; phylum Mollusca; class Gastropoda; order Stylommatophora; family Oreohelicidae; genus Oreohelix; species Oreohelix idahoensis. The sequence goes on from JAMPIV010015621.1 coordinate 323,750, forward strand.
AGAACAAGAACTGCCTTATAATGCTATCAACAGGTATTCTTAATGTGTGTTCTATCCATTGCTAATTTCTTCTTCTCATCACTCATGTCATCCGTTCTGGATATACCAAATTTGTATTACTGCAACTGAATAAATCAACAGTGAATTATCATTTCCTTGTGCTCCACACTGATCACGCAACCACAACTGCAGCACGACCTCTTGCAGGAAGCCTGCACCTAAGTATTCATGCGCTAAAGCAGAGACTTTTTGTTTGACATGAAGAGGTTGCCAGCAAAATATGAATCTCATATTAGTTGCCAGTCCCATACACAACCTCATAGTAGTTGCCAGTCCCATACACAACCTCATATTAGTGCCAGTCCCATACACAAACTCATATTAGTTGTCAGTCCCATACACAACCTCATATTAGTTGTCAATCCCATACACAACCTCATATTAGTTGCCAGTGAATGGGACTGGCAACTAATATGATGTTGTGTATGGGACTGGCAACTAATATGATGATGTGTTATGGACTGACAACTAATATGAGAAAATGTTGAAGACACATTACAGCCAATCAGAAAATGTTAAAGACACATTACAACCAATAAAAAAACTGTTGAAGATACATTTCAGCCAGCTTTCAATGTGGTGATGGTACTTGATCTGCTCTAAGAAAACTGATTCATACACTTGTGCAGTATATTTAAAAAGAAACCAGATACCAAGTTATGAAACCAATTCTGAAACCTAAGCATAATACAGGCTGACAAATCACTTCCATCAGGTTTCCTCTAGACTCACATTAACTCTTCCCATCTCACATGCTGTAATGGTGCACCATGATATGGTGGATTTGGCTCCTCTTGTCTGCACTTTACTGGTTATAAAACAAAATTAATTGCTGCATTTAAGACTAACAATATTTCAGTACATTCTTCAGCAAATTTTCAATGATTTTATGTAAATTATACCAATGAAGAAAAAGACAAAGTTAAGGCAGTTTTATGTCTTCAAAATTCCCATTCAACTGAAGTCTAAAATTCAACTGATATCTATTTTCTAGGTGCTCTTGGTTTGGTTTGGTTTGGTTTTAAGGACAATCTTCATGGCATACAGACAACTCATCAGTGCTCCACTCTACTACCTTAGATCACACAAGCAGGATCTCGGCACAGTGCATGAACTCCGTAGCACCAGCAAGAATCCCAATGTGCATATATAGGAATCACACATTCTATAAATACTTTTGTGGTGGGTAAGTTTCAATTTTTAAATATTTTTTGCCAGGGCAGCGGCTTTACGGCCTACTCTTTACGATTTCCAACTGCAGTGGGATTTTTAACATGGTGTGCAACTTGCACATGGGACCACCTATTTTTGCTTGTTTTGCCCTTATTCGAAAAGGTTATGCATATGATCTCACTAACCAGGGGACCAGGGGGGAGGGAGTATGACATCATTAGGACCACTGGTTCTGAAAAATATTTCCAAAAATTATATTCCCTCTACTGGGAACTGAACTTGGTATCTTTAGAACTGAAGGTGGACGTCATACTTCTTATCCACTCTGACCCCCAAGGTGCTCTTATGATAACTTACCAAGGAAAATGTCCTCAACATTCTCTGACATGAACTGAAAGATGTTCTCTGAGGTGTATCCCATGGCTACAAGAGCAGCAGTTATAGCTCCAGCACTACTTCCTCCAACCCGTTTGATATTTGGCAAGATTTTCATTTCTTCTAGACACTGAGGACAAACAATAATTATTAAAATACTGAAAATCACATGTGGCTTCATAACATTCCTCATCTACTCGTATTTATACATTTGTTTTCTTCTTCTTCTTGTGATCACATCTTTGATGTTTACACCGTCAGAGGAGTTCTCAATGTTTAATGTCTATGGTGCCTGTAATGTTTCTTCCTCCATAATACCATATTGCTCTCTCTCGCTAATGACATCTTTTTTCTGCTGGGCTTTTGTTGGTTTTGATGACCATGCTGCTGAGCCGAACTCTAAGTGTGGTCTTATTACACCATTATAAATCTTCTTTAGTGTTCGTTCATTTGCTCCCCAATTGGTACATGCTAGTTTTCTGAGTATGCCTAGTCGTCTTCGGGCCTTTCCTTCTGCATTTTCAATATGCTTATTCCATGTAAGCTTTTGGTCAAATGTCACCCCAAGATAGGTGGGGTAGCTTTCTTCCTTGATCATGGTTGTCCCTAGGTGTATGTTAGCTGCTTTGTCCTTGGGGGAGAGGGAGAACAGTGTTGTGGAGGTTTTGTCTGTGTTTATCGTGATGAGCCATTTCTCTGCCCATGACAGAGGTAGTTCTAGAGGTTGAATTAATCAATTATTCATTATCCTTCTTCATCTTTCTGTGGAGCACAAGCCTTCAACAAACCAAATGTCAAGTCTTCCTGTCCTGTGCCATCAACACACCAAATGTCAAGTCTTCCTGTCCTGTGCCATCAACAAACCAAATGTCAAGTCTTCCTGTTTCGACATCTGCCTATTCTCCACTCTGATCCTGATACCAGAGAGTTGTTTCGTGATACACCTTTGGTGGCATATCGTAGGGATAGGAATTTTAGGGATATTCTTGTGCACAGTCGTCTGCGACATACTAGCCCTTCATACTTTGGTACTAGGCCGTGCCGGCGCCATGTATGTAGGAGCTGTCCGTTTGTGCTCCAAACTCAGACAGTCACTTTTCCGAAAGGAAAATTTATCATTAGAGAGTCTTTCACGTGCGTATCCAGAAACCTTACAGTCACTTTTCCAAAAGGAAAATTTATCATTAGAGAGTCTTTCACGTGCGTATCCAGAAACCTTATTTATGCTATCATCTGCAAGAGGTGCGGCATTACCTATATTGGTGAAACTGGCAGGCGTTTGGCAGACGGGTTTCGTGAGCACTTGAATGACATCTATCATGGCAAACATTTGCCGGTGGCTCTTCATTTCATTAGGCCTGACCATTCGGGTAAATCCGATATCCATGTCACGGCCCTCCGTTCGTGTGTCGGGGATGACAGGACTCGCTTTTCATTGGAGAATCATCTTATTTTTCAATTGGGCGTTTTATGTCCTGAAGGTCTCAATGTTCAACATCATTTTGCATAAATTCTGGTAGCTTTTCTCTCTCTTTCATTCTTCTTTATTCGTTGTTTTTTCGATCTATCTTCTTATGTTTTGGTTTTGGTTCGTTCCATATCCTTTTGTATCTCTAAAAATTGTCGCTATCTTTCTCCTAATAATAATCCATCAAGGGTGGATCGGGATACTTTAAAAAAAATTAATGAAAAGTAAAACTCAGCATTAGGGCAAGATATTCTAAGCTACAAAATACAGTAGAAAAGAAGTAGAAATGAAAAGTAAAACTCAGCATTAGGACAAGATATTCTAAGCTACAAAATCATTTTAAAAAAGGTACCAAGTGACGACATTTTCGTCCCATGCATTTACACCTCTTCTTTCTCTCCCTTATTATCCATATATTTCTTTATTTTTCCGCACATAAAATTGTGCCGCGCCACTCCTTGGATTTGTTTACGTTTTCACACTTCGATTCATGTCAGGTCAATTGCGTAATTGACCATCCCAAAAGATTAATTGAATCACTAAACGTGATAATAACCAGATTGACTCTAGGTAAGATGAACTTGAAATACAGGTTTAGTTGCACAACCACGACTGTCTAGACGGGCAAACGGACTTGTGTCGCTCCACAACTACGACTAAGTAAGTAAGTTAAATCAAGCGATCGGGGGTGTCGGGATAAGCTATGTACTCAGACCTCCGAAATTACCTGTGATAATAAGTACATATAATCTCAATCTTGGGAGACATTTAAAGACGTGTTAAAACATGTGATAATATTGAACATGACCGAACACCGACGGAAATAACAACTCCTTATATGAAAAGTGACTGTTTCAATTTCACAAACGTATGAGTCACGTAGAAGATTCAGTGAGGAGAGTTATTATAATAAGCCCATTTTAGACATACGACACTGCATTTCAAAATCGCCAGAGTAGACAAACCAGACAAAGCCAGGGAAGGTGCCTGATTAGTATCAGAGAACATAAAACTTAGCAGAGGCCTTTGTTTTCCTCTAAAGTTCGTGGTACGAGTCTACAAGACAATTTGAGGTACCAGTCTACAATACCAGTTAGGAAGACAAATCTGTGGTTCGTAGCTTGAAGTCGACACGAGACGCCTACCTTAAATGGCCTGCGAAGATACTTGCAATTGACCCCAGGAGTGGTTTACCCCAGCACTCACGTTTTTCGGACGTGCCCTCACCACAGACATCATAGATCGACGGAGCAGTCAGCAGCCAACAGAAACACTTCATCAATCTGACAGCTTAGTGAAACTTATCAGGCCAGAAACAAATGAACAATTTAACCATACATTTCCAGCGAAGTTTCAGTGAAGAAACCAATATTAACTCATCAATCATTTACTTATTTTACTTTTGTTAAAAGATAACAGATTATTAAATTTGTTGTTTTTTACAAATTCATAGTTGATTTAATTATTACAGAGAGAAGTGAACACATATGAACCAGTATTTTCCATAGATAAACGAGCTAATAAAGTAGCATTTTACTGTAAAATCAGTTGGAGGCTTGAACGAGCTAATAACAAATTACAGAATAATCCTTCACAAAAGGCAGAGAGCAGATAAAAAGTTAAAATTGCTGACTCATTCAGCATTGTTCTTGATTTCGGAATATTTTGTGGATATTCCCTCGAGGTAGAAGCATCATCATCCTTCTATCTGCATCTCTGCCAAGAGTAATCTTGTGCGAAGGTAGATACCTTTGAAGATCCACAATCGATACTCTAGGTTTTGGCCATTGTTGGATCATCACTGCAGAGCAAGGGGAGGCAACCCATGACAACCAAAATATGCTATAGAAATACATACGGTAATTACTTCTCTTTACAACAATATATGTAACACAGGAATAATAACCAAGGCATGGAAACTAGCAGTAGTTATATACCAATACTAAAACCAGATAAAGGGTCTCTCCTACAGAGCAATAGCATTAACATCCCAACTAAGGTAAGTAATGGAAACCGTGGTGAAGAATAAGGTAAGTAATGGAAACCATGGTGAAGAATAAGGTAAGTAATGGAAACCGTGGTGAAGAATAAGGTAAGTAATGGAAACCATGGTGAAGAATAAGGTAAGTAATGGAAACCGTGGTGAAGAATAAGGTAAGTAATGGAAACCATGGTGAAGAATAAGGTAAGTAATGGAAACCGTGGTGAAGAATAGACTAAAATTCTACACGGAAAACAATCATTTTTACAGTCCAACACAATCCGGGTTTAGGAAAAACAGAAGCACTATGGACCATCTTATCAGACTAGAACTTGAGGTAAAACCAACATTTAAAAGGAACGCAAAAAAAAAATACTATAATCATATTCTTTGATGTAGCAAGGGCATGCGATGTATGCTTGGAGAGAAGATGTGTTATAAAAGAAATAAGGAAGGCATGGAATGAAAAATATACTTCTTCGTACACTCTCAGATGTCTACTTGAATGTTTTCAAAGAAAGCAGTAGCCAGTTTGAGACTACTTGAAACTCCGTAGAGGTTTTCCACGAATGGTACTGGTGTCGGCCACATGCACTTTCTCTGTTCCGCATATGTTTGAGAAACTTTGAAGCAGATTTTCGGCAGTCATTTTATCAGTGCCACAGTTACACTCATCGGTAGTTCCTATCTTTAGCTTGTTGAATAGATGGCATCCCAATCTGTTGTGGCCAGTGCGGAGTCTGAAGATGACCACTTGTTCTCTTCTGTTGAGCTGGTAGTATGCATTATTTTGTGTGTGATCAGGATGCTCTACATCCCATTTGTTTCTGTATCTGACACTGATAAAACGCTTTGCCTCCTCAAAAGTTATGCTTGCATCAGGCTGACGTAGATTTCCACCTTCCTTTGCCAATCTGTCAGCCTCTTCATTGCCAGTGATGTTACAATGAGATGGGATCCATTGGATCACAACACTTTTGAATTGTTGACAGTTTGTGGAGCACTATCTGAGGTCATCCATGTCTATATATTATTTTGGCTTTTCAAAGTTGCAATTACTGATCGTGCATCGGTAAAGAAAGCAACTTGTCTCTCTGTACTTTCCTCTGTCATTATAACCTCCGCTGCAGTTGTCAAGGCCTCTGCCTCTGCTCTGAGGTTAATTGAGAATTGTACTGTTGCCACTGACAGCTTTTTTTGTTGTGCACCAGTGCTTAAGGCTAGAAAGTTATCTCCACCTCCATTTTCTGTTGCATTTGTTGCTGATCCATCTGTGGTATATATGGATCGAAGTTTTGCGTGGGTAATGTTTCTCTCGTATTTTGTCGCTATGGATTTTCTCTCTGTTGCAGTATGGCTATTTTTTTTTCAATTCCAGGAATGTTTGCTATCATTTCAAGGAAACGATGTTGTTTCCAAACTGGAAGCTTGTGTACAGTGTAGACGGGTTTAATAGTTGATATTGCATTTATGGAAACTGCTCTCATCTGTGGTTTGGTTGATTCTACAAAGTTGCTTTGTTTGAGTCTTTGCCTTCTAAGAGCATTCATTCTATGGCAGTATAATATATGTAAAAATCATGGGTTACATAACAGCATAACATATCTATCAAGAAATATTCAGTCTATACCAAGTGTACCTTGATTGTTACAGTTTGTTTATGATATGTAAGTAGTAGATGAGTGAGATAGATATCTGATGTTTACTACATGAACTATTGGGTTCTGGGTGTGAACATATTTATAGTTTTTCCCGTATGTCTGAGTGATCATCGTTTGATCATGTGAGAAAACGAGAAGCAGACGATTGGCTAGATAAGTGCGTGGTTTGAAACGTGTATGAAAGAGTAGTGACTCAGCAGCTGACAATTGCAGAGAGAGTTTGTATGTCATAGCTTGTGCTCTGATAGTTATGGCTTGGGAGATTTGTCTGAGAGAGAAGTTTCGTCTGTTGTGAGGTTGTTGTTCTTGGACTGTGAGAGAAGTTAGATCCTGAAACAGTGAAGATTCCTATGAGGTATGTCAGGTATGTCATAAAATTCTATGTGATGATTTTGACTCGGTGTGAGTTTTTGGCACCAGTCAGGTGTTCTGCTAGTCTATAGCAGAGGCTATGCTTAGTATCTTCTAGCTTTCATGCATTAAAGAATCAACAGTATATTAGCTGAAATGAGAATCTCTCTTTGTTGTTCAAATGTGAGATGAATTGATCACAGTGTTCACAGACTGAACCCAACAGTGTTGAATTATCTTTTACACCTGTAGTGTAATCTCGACATTAACGGTAGTGGTACTAGTGATTTGTGCCATTTCTTTCTCCCTCTGTTCTTTGACAATATATAATAGTCATGGACTACATAAAAGCACAATATATGTAATAGTCATGGAGTACATAATAGTACAATATATGTAACAGTCATTCACTACAAAAAAGTTCAATATATGTAATAGTCATGGACTATATCAATGTACATTATATGTAATAGTCATAGGTTTCATCACACTACAATATATATATATGTGTGTGTGTGTGTAATAGTCATGTTACATAAAAGTATAATATATGTAATAGTCATGGGTTACATAACAATACATTATATATGTAATAGTCAAGGATTAAATAAAAGTACAGTATATAAAACAGTCATGGACTACATAACAGTACAAAACATGTAAAAATCATGGACAACATAACAGTGCAATACATGTAATAGTCATGGACTACTTAACAGGACAATACATGTAAAAGTCATGGACTACATAAAGCACAATATATGAAAAAACAACAGCCCTTTGATATATTTGCAACCAGGGCCAGATTTAGCCATAAACTAAACAAGCTACAGCTGAGGGCCTCAAAATAGATTTATAATGCATCTTGGGGACATTCTTGCCAAGTTCCGTTGTTACACGGCCTTATTCTCTGTTACCTGTTGCCAAAATAGGGCCTGCACAGGTTGCTATATCTTAGGGCCTCACCATGTTTAAATCCGGCCCTGTTTGAAGCTTTAGCAGTACAATCTATGGCAGTCTTGGAATATTTTACTAACCTTAATAGCTCCGCAATATGCAAATCCTTTGTTTCCTCCACCTTCAAAAACTAGATTCTCAAATGGATATGTATATAACTCAGGTTTAACAAAAACTGCCCTATTGTCTGTTTCATCATATGTAGAGATACCTCGATGAAATCTGTGAGCATTATCTGAAAAAAAAAAAAAAACAGAAAGAATATTAAAAAATAGGCAATGAGAAAACTATGTATTCAGTTTTGGTTTAGTTTTGGGGATAATCTTCATTGCACATGGACAACTCCATCAATGCTCCGTTCTCCTCCCCTAGATCACACAAGGAAGATCTTATCTCAGTGCATAAACTCCATAGCACTGTCAAGGATCCCAAATTGTGTATACAGGAATGGCTCATTCTATAAATATTTTTGCGGTGCATAGGTTTCCTAATTATTCTAACTTTGCCAGGGCAGCGGCCTTATGGCCTACTCTTTACAATTTCCAACTGCCAAGGGATTATTAACGTGTGGAATTGGCACACGGGACCTCCTGTTTTTTCGTGCTTATCTGAGAAGGTTAGGTATCCGATCTCACTACCCAGGAATCAGGCGGGAGTGTGACATTATTAGGAACCATTGGTTCTAAACAAACATTTCCATCAATTGTGAAGTCAGTCCTATTGTATGGCTCTGAGACATGGAGAACAACAAAGACAACAACCAAAAAGCTACAGACTTTCATAAATGGGTGCTTGCGTAGAATAGAGGGATTAAAATGGTATGCTAAGGTTACCAACGTGGAACTGATGACAAGAACTAGACAAGTGCCAGTGGAACAAGAGATGAAAAGACGACGATGGCGATGGATAGGACATTGCTGAGGAAACCTGTTGATAGCATTACAAGGCAGTCCTTGTTCTGGAACCCCCAGGGCAAGAGAGGCAGAGGTAGACCAAGAAGCACATGGAGAAGAGAGCTGGAAACAGAGGTGAAAATGATGAGAACGTGGAAAGAACTTGAGATGATGGCACGTGACAGGAGGACTTGGCATGTGTTTGTTGAAGGCCTATGCTCCTTTGGGAGTGGAGGGTTATGAATGAATGAATGAATGCATTAGTTCTGAACAAACATTTTCATCAATAATATTCTCTGTACTGGGAACGAATCAGTTACCTTTAGAATTAGAGATGGCCGCCACACTTCTAAGCCACTCCGACCTGCCCAATGAATTATGCTTTCATTGTGATTGTCAGGCAGTCCTTGTTTTGGGGTGCCTCAAACTGACAACTGCTTTCTTTGAAAACATTCAAGTAGACGTCTGAGAGTGTACGAAGAAGAAGAAAAAGAGTTCTGAGGGTATGAGAAATACAGGGCAATAGAGAGGCCACATCCTATTTATAAGTTTTTATATTCTCACTTGTATCTGTTGTATGTCGGCGTCTGTGGCCTAATGGATATGAACGCAGTTTCATAATCCAGATATACCAGGTTCGAAGCCTGCTGCAGGTGGTTTGGTAGCAGATCGCTTTGTGTGGATTGTTAACAATGGTATAAGCGCCGTACCGTTCAGAAAGCAATGGCAAACTACTGAATGAAAAAATTGCCTAGCAAAATCACAAACAGCCAATAAAAGCTGGGGTTGATTGCCACGTCCTGTAAAGGATATTCAACTAACTTTATCTGTTGTATTGACATGGCACCAAATTCAAAACATGAGCACTATCTGCCATAAAAGAAATATTTTTTATTTTTTTATAATTTCATTTACAAACCTAGCCCTTGCAAACCTGAGTGGAACAGCCCCAACTACGATGGTTTTGGTCATGTCTGCAGGATGAAAGAAGACCAGCAACCATGACAAATATTGGAAACCAATAGCCAAGGATCCAGACCTCCAGGATGACCCAGAGTCCGCTGGGAGGACAACATTAGACCAGGGTGGTCAAACTTATTCTACCTCGAGGGCCACATAAACCACGAATTTCAAGTTCACAAGCCATTGCTGATTATATATATATATATATATATATATATATATATATATATATATATATATATATATATATATATATATATATATATATATATATATATATATATATATATATATATAACATAAAAGCTCTGAAAAAAAGATGAAAATGGAATAGTGCAAAATTAAAAATAAAAACAACACAAAAATTCCAATGAGCATTGAATTCTTATTGAAATAAGTTTAGTTTTATTATTACCTCCTAATGAGAAATTTGGGGGTGTGTGGATTTTCTGTAACCAGTCTCGATATCAATGTCAGTCGAACGGTTTCGGATGCTGATGGCAGGCAGTATAATATTGCTTTCCACTGGACATTTTGAGTCTAATCTCACAAGTATTAATTGTACCATATAATTAAAGAAATATTTTTTGTATGAGCGCTGGCCACATTTGGCCCGCAGAACTGCAGTTAGACCATGCTGCATTAGACAATCTCAGAAGGACCGAGGACTAGAATGGAACCAAGCTAGAAGGAAGACGTCCGATATGATAGTATGGCACTATCTCTGGCAAACCTCTACACCCCAGGGTAGAAGATGAACGACTAAATAAGTAAATATTATTTTATTTCTAGAAACAAAATAAATTTAAAATAAAAATCTAAAAAGTCCACTAAACTGAAATTAAAAGAGACAGCAAAAATTGCTACCCGCCATGACATCATGTGTTGAACAAGCGAATCTCATGCTGATCTGTAATGGTAATGGTGCCAACACTGATGATTATTGAACTATTGCTTGTATTACTGCAATATTCTAACATACAACCAAAACCAAGATAAATACTACTTCTACTTTACTACTTTTCCCTGCTTGCTCCTTATGGAGCAATAGCCCACCACTGCAGCTGGTTTAAAAATCAAGATAAATTATCATCCTCACTAGTGTAAAAGCCAGTCATAAGATAGCAGTTAATTGTAAAAGTCCTTCATAAGATGGGAGTTAAGTGTAAAAGTAAATCATAAGATGGGAGTTAAGTGTGAAAGCCCATCATAAGATGGGAGTTAAGTGTAAAAGTCCATCATAAGATGGGAGTTAAGTGTAAAAGCCAGTCATAAGATGTGAGTTAAGTGTAAACGTCCTTCATAAGATGGGAGTTAAGTGTAAAAGCCCATCATAAGATGGGAGTTAAGTGTAAAAGTCCTTCATAAGATGGGAGTTAAGTGTAAAAGCCCATCATAAGATGAAAGTTAAGTGTAAAAGTCCTTCTTAAGATGGGAGTTAAGTGTAAAAGCCCATCATAAGATGGGAGTTAAGTGTAAAAGTCCTTCATAAGATGGGAGTTAAGTGTAAAAGTCCTTCATAAGATGGGAGTTAAGTGTAAAAGTCCTTCATAAGATGGGAGTTAAGTGTAAAAGTCCTTCATAAGATGGGAGTTAAGTGTAAAAGCCCATCATAAGATGGGAGTTAAATGTAAAAGCCCTTCATAAGATGGAAGTTAAGTGTAAAAGTCCTTCATAAGATGGGAGTTAAGTGTAAAAGCCCATCATAAGATGGGAGTTAAGTGTAAAAGCCCATCATAAGATGGGAGTTAAGTGTAAAAGCCCATCATAAGATGGGAGTTAAGTGTAAAAGCCAGTCATAAGATGGGAGTTAAGTGTAAAAGTCCATCATAAGACAGCAGTAAAGTGTAAAAGTCTGTCATAAGATGGGAGTTAAGTGTAAAAGTCCATCATAAGATGGGAGTTAAGTGTAAAAGTCCTTCATAAGATGGGAGTTAAGTGTAAAAGTAAATCATAAGATGGGAGTTAAGTGTAAAAGCCCATCATAAGATGGGAGTTAAGTGTAAAAGTCCATCATAAGATGGGAGTTAAGTGTAAAAGTCCATCATAAGATGGGAGTTAAGTGTAAAAGTCCATCATAAGATGGGAGTTAAGTGTAAAAGTCCATCATAAGATGGGAGTTAAGTGTAAAAGCCAGTCATAAGATGTGAGTTAAGTGTAAAAGCCAGTCATAAGATGGCATTTAATTGTAAAAGTCCATCATAAGATGGGAGTTAAGTGTAAAAGTCCAACATAAGATGGGAGTTAAGTGTAAAAGTCCATCATAAGACGGCATTTAATTGTAAAAGTCCGTCATAAGATGGGAGTTAAGTGTAAAAGTCCAACATAAGATGGGAGTTAAGTGTAAAAGTCCATGATAAGATGGGAGTTAAGTGTAAAATTCCATCATAAGATGGGAGTTAAGTGTAAAAGCCCATCATAAGATGGGAGTTAAGTGTAAAAATCCATCATAAGATGGCAGTTAAGTGTAAAAGCCCATCATAAGATGGGAGTTAAGTGTAAAAGCCCATCATAAGATGGGAGTTAAGAGTAAAAGCCCATCATAAGATGGGAGTTAATTGTAAAAGCCCATCATAAGATGGGAGTTAAGTGTAAAAGTCCACCATAAGATGGGAGTTAAGTGTAAAGTCCATCATAAGATGGGAGTTAAGTATAAAAGCCTGTCATGAGATACCAGTTAAGTGTAAAAGTCCATCATAAGATGGGAGTTAAGTGTAAAAGTCTGTCATAAGATGGGAGTTAAGTGTAAAAGTCCATCATAAGATGGGAGTTAAGTGTAAAAGCCCGTCATAAGACGGGGGTTAAATTCAAAAGCACCAATACCTAATGGCAATGTTATTTATTCAAAAGTATTTAAAACAAACCAAAATATTTGTTTTACAACTGATGTTAAACATCTGAACATGACAGAAGAGCATCTTGATTTTTCTGTTGTTTTAATATTGTACAACTTATATCATGGATCTCCGCATCTTCCAGTAAAATTTTACTAATAATGTAGTTTTACACTCTTTAATATTAATATATTTTAAAATTTTACTAATAATGTAGTTTTACACTCTTTAATATTAATGTATTTTTAAGTACTTAAGAAAAAATACACCGATATAAGGGAACCAAATAATTTTGTACAAAGTATGAAAGAGAGATGTTAGTGGCACCGTCATTTGCACATTCTTCTTTGGTAAGTGTTACTATGTTCAGAAGAGTACATATAAGGGAAATAATACAATTAATGTCTAACTGTCAACCAAAGTTGCATCCCTAAGCGTCACACACTGACAGAAAAAGCTGGGATTTTATATATAGGATTTTCCTTTCCACTCGCTATGAATCATGGAACCACTAATGCAGCTGGGTCCCTTGCAGGAAGGATACACTAAAACATTCATGGGCTCTTACAACAGTGGTTTCTATAGCAACTGGTTATACATGATGAGGTTGCCAGCCTCATGTACAACCTCATAGTAATCGTCTTTTATGACATGCCAGAGAAAGCAGTAGTCGAAATATTTCTTTGCCTGACCTTTGAACTCACTAGGGCAAAACAACAAAAATAAATATTGGGTCATAATTGAACCGTTTTCTTTGTAAAATCTAAAGTCCTTACCTGGAGCGTCAACTGTATCTGCTTCACTTTTACAAATGCACTCTGGTAAGGCTGAATTGATTATCTCTTTTTCTTCCAGTTTAAAGACGTTTTTTCTGTTAGATAAATGGATAAATATGTGGTAAGATGGAGGATTGTATGGATAATTGGATGGATAAACTCGATGAAAAATGATAAATAGACAGCTATACACCAATATTAGCATTAATGGATAGGTCAGCTAACGAAAATAATTAGTCTCGTCATCCAAAACAGAAGTAGGTTCCTGGTTAAGGAGGCTCATGACACAAGCTTGAGAAAGCCAAATGGGGTGATCTCCAAAAGAACGTTGCCAATCTTTCCGAACAGAACATTCACAGAGTTATTTCCCTTTAGCAATGTTTCGAGATTTAGCAGTGTTTCGTGGACATGTATCGTGGTGTGCAAATATCAATTGGCAACGTTCTTTTGAAGACTAACCCAAAAGGAGTCAGGGTTTTTTTCTCTGGAGGAAGACTTGGAAAGACCTAGAAATGATGGTACGGGACAGGGAATATCCCATTCAACTTCTGATAGGTTATCTAATGACATACATAATGTCTCTAATTCCAAAACCTGATCCTGACATTGTCTCCTTTTCAATTATTATAAAGAAATTAAACTAAAAGTGTCAAATTGTGTGGATACACATTCGTGTGTTTTTCCTGTGTCCTAAAGTGGCAACACGGTATCAAATTTATAGTTTTTTTTGGGGGGGAGCCGCGCTGGTGTAATGGTTACAACGTTGTACTGGCGACCAGGTTTTCAAGGTTCAAGCCCGGGCGTCGGCGCTTGAAGGAGTGTCAACGACCGGGATTTTGACTGAATAATCTGAACGGCTCCTGAGATAAACCCTCTGTGGATGGGAAGGAGCAAAGCTCCTGACCGGGTTGGAAGGAAAGTCCTCAGGTTTCCCAGCCTCGCAATGACATGTCATTGGGCCGAAGGGCTGAAAGCCCAAGTGCCGCTGGTTAAGGAAAAATAATAATAATAATAATAATTTTTTTTAGTTCTGCTGTCACTCGTGCAGACGTTTTAGCGTTTGAGTACTCCAGGCGCCCATTCTGGAGATTCTCCCATGTAACATAAGGGAAGTCAGAAATCTGGATACCTTCCAGCTACGAACTGTCATTATCCCCCCTTGATGGAGTGCCCTTTTTTCCACCTGGGATGGCTGAGGTGAATTATTTGTTCGTAAATATGTGCTTGTGGATAAGAGACAAGGTCACCAATGTGGAACTGATGAAAAAAAATGTATTAAAGAAACATGAGATAAGATGACATGGTTAACGATGAACTAAATACACAATGAAGAAACCTGCTAAAAGCGTGATCAGGTAGACCTTTTTTATGGAATCCCCAAGGTAACAGAAATAGAGAGACTGACAAAATACGCGTAGAAGAAAACTATAAGACAGAAATGAAAGAGATAAAGAAGACATGGAAAAATCTTGAGTGGATGGCACTGGACCTTGAATAAAACTGAAGGCCTATGATCCTTGTGGAATTGAAGGGTATTAACGTAAATGAATGGCCAGTCATGGTATAAAGCACTAGATGCACCAGAATTCTCATCTCAACCTTCCGGTCACTGATATACGGAATCACAAACTGTCTAATACAAAGATTCATACATCCGTACCGTCCTTTTCTCAACTGATAAACATACAGTGTCCTAGCATTTGACTTAAGTACACTGGATACTTGCGTACAGCGCTAATACTCTACTAACTAGTAGACCAAATATGGTTTGGGGGGGGGGGGGGGGGTTCCCATGTGACACCACAAGTCCTACAAGCACAGACATCTTCTTATGGAACTGTATATAACCTCTCCCTTGTGTACACACACACACACATCTTGAACATAAATATTAGTCGAACTTAGCATCTTCTCTCTCTCGTAGGTCTCGTGCAGACGGGATCTGCTTCTACACATTCTTGACCCTGACTTCTTTTTCAACCACTCACAATGTGAAATACCAATCACTTGAATTAACTCAAATCACTATCGCACGTGTTTCACATTCTCTTCTACTAACTAAACTATCACGTGACAGATATTTATTCCATCAGACGTTACTTAAAATGCTCATACATGCTGACACAGCTAACTTATCACAGATTTAAGGGTGAAACCATACCAATCTTGGCGTGATGAACGAACGAACGAACGAACTTTATTTTCGAAGGGTTGAGAATTGGGCGCGCAGGCCCGTCTAACATTCTGCCCTTTCACTCTCATTAATCTTGCATACTATATCCTTTTATACCCACATATTACTTTAAGCATTAATTTAAAGGCATGCAACATTATAAAGTTAACATTACAGCATTCATTTACAGTATACAATCACAATAAAAAATGAGTAGCCTAGGTTTTTTTATTTTTTAAATAAACAAGATAGTGACTGAAGAAAAATAATAATAATAAAAAATAAAATAATATAAACAAAACAATAAATAAATAAGTTATGTATACCGACACTCACTTATGCGGTCAAAACGTCTAATTTTTGAATGTGTCATCAATCCTCAATACAAGAATTACAAAAACACATTCTCGCTTACATCCATACATTCTTGGCGGAAATTGAAATAATAATAATAACACTTTCTTGCGCACTTCTGTAACAGAAAAAGTCTTTCAGCAGTTTAAAAAAAAAAAAAAAAACGGAAACATTCACATCTCTAAAGTACAGTGGTATGCGGGTACATTCTCACATACATTACATTATATAATAGTATTACATGGATATAAAACAAATTATTCCCATTAAAAACGAGCGGAAGAGGAAAAGAAATGTTGACCTATGGATGAGATGTTGACAGGCAAATGATGTTTCTATGGGGGTAGATAATCAGTGTTTAGGAAGTGTTTGAAAAGTGCTTTGTTAAATGAATATTGTGTAGGTAGGCTTTTTAGGTGGTGTGGAAGGCTGTTCCATAAGTAGGCTAGACTCTGTTTGAACAGGTCGATCCTAGGTTTGGGCAGACGTAACTGATGTAATTGTAGTCCCTCTCTTCTACTGGTTTGAAACAATGATCGTAGGTACGGCGGAGCATTGTTTGATAGAATTGCGTGGGTCAGCTTGGCTTTGTTGTAGAGACGTTTTTTCAGGGACAGTATTGTGGGTTCTTTTCCTGTCCTTGTGTGTGATATCGTGCGATTATCGGTGATCAGACGTATTGCTCTCTTATGCAGGGAGTGCAGTCTCTTTGAGGTGGAAGCAGGGCAACCATCCCATAGTGTAGAGCAGTAATCTAGATGTGTCTGTATATGTGAGGTGTAGAACAATAGTCTAGTGTCTGCGTCTAAGAAGTGTTTTATTTTGGCTAGCTGGTACGTCTTTTGAGCTAAGTGTGTGGTTAAATTCCGTACATGGGAGTTCCACGTTAAGTGCTGGTCAATCGTGATTCCTAGAACTTTGTGTTCTGTTACATGCTCAATTTGTATTGATTCCGCGTGTACCTGTAGCGATCTTTTGGTGCAGTTTAGGAGTTTCTGTCTGGTGGTAATCAACATAGATTTCGTTTTTGCTGTGTTTAATGGCATACGATTCATATTACTCCATTTTGTTAGATTGTCTACATCGCATTGAAGAGTCATTTCAAGTGCCACGCAGTCATTGTCACTAGTGTAGATAGTACAATCATCTGCAAAGAGGTCACATGTTGAATATTTTAGATGTAGTGGTAGGTCGTTGATGAACATTGCGAAGAGTAGGGGCCCAAGAATAGAACCCTGCGGTACTCCTGTATCTATCTTCGAGAAATCTGATGTCGAATTGTTGTGAAGCACTAACTGTTGTCGATCTCCCAGGAATGATTTGATGATGTTTAGTGGATTAGGGCCTATTCTGAGGGTTTCCAACTTTTGAACCAAGATAGTGTGGTCAATCATGTCAAATGCTTTTTTGAAGTCAACAAAAACAGCACCACCTAATTTCCCGTCATTTACGTTCGACAGCCAGTTATCTGCCATTTTGGTGAGAGCTGTGTGACAGGAATGTTTGGGTCTGAAACCTGACTGGCTCTCAATGAGCAGTTTGTTTGTTGTTAAGTGTTGAAATGTGGTGTTGTAAATGTGTTTCTCTAGTGGTTTTGAAAGAGATGATAGAAGGGATATTGGTCTGTAACTGTTGGGATCGCTATGTGAGCCAGATGACCACATCACCCCTAGTGTGCCGATGGTCAAGACAATACGGGCCTAACACCGTATTCCCAATATGCCGCAATAGGTGTGTAACGGGATCCCATACCAATCTTACACACTCATTCTAACATGCGCTGTACACCTCAGTTGCCTCCCTTTCACATTTGTTTCCCTTTAAATCAGAAACCTACTGCATTTACACAGACACTAAACTTATGTTACATACATAAACACACACATATTGACGCACGGAGTTACATATTGTTATTGTTGAACATAATTGACATCACTGCACTCCGGGCAAACCCATAGTGTCCAGTCTCCCTCAGTATATGACGAAGAGTGTGCATGCTAACTGTTTCTGCAGCGCGCTGGTTGTATACACGACGGATGCATCCTCTCATACGTTCATCTCTGCTAGCCTTACGTTTGATGCCTAATTCCAGCAATCTTAGCTTTGATGATTCATCTTTTGTAGCGTCATTCTCTAACAGACGATCATTAATTGTTCTCAGTATCTCTCCCTTATCCATATCCAGTGTCCCCACTATGGGTGCTATTGATGCTAGTCTGTCAGCTCTCTCATTACCACGAACCCCTGCATGACCAGGATAGTAGATCAACACCAGCTCCTGCAGATTCGAAGCTTCTTTATTTAGGTTCTTATGTGTCCTATCTAGCCTTCACTTGCTTTCCTTTCTCTGACGAAGGCTTTGTGGCCGTAACGTTGGCTATTTTCTTTGTCTTTTGTCCTAGTAAGACGAATCACCTTTTTTCGATTTTTTTCACACCCATCCATTGAAGCTTTCAAACCATGGACTGAGAGTCTGACACAATGACTGCCTCTGTTAATGAAGTTTCAGTTAGCCACCTTAAGGCTGCAGTAACTGCCTCATGCTGGAAGTTGTTATCTTGTAAGTTCCGCTATGTTCGGCGACGATTCTGCCCTTCACCCTAACAGAGAAGCCCCAACCTGATTTCTCACCACGGATCACAGACCCATCTGTATACACAATGGTATCATTATCCCCGTCACGATCAGGTATCCGTTGATTAATTTCCAGTTCTGCTTTCCCACTGCCTCAAGTTACACATACATTTCCGAAACTGTACTATCCAAAAATACATTAACATGTACTGACACAGTATAAAAACGCCATATCATACACAGTAATAAGTTAGAATCTGCTAATGTGGGAAATACTTCCCAAGCGACAGTCACTGAGTGTCAACGATCCACAGAATTTACTTCGTAAATAGTTGATAAGCTGACAAGAGACATGAGTCTCTATAGTCTTCAGTTATTCTTATTATCCTTAGGCACATTGGCAATTACACATCTTTGCCGATCTGGTAGTACACATATGTTGAGAACAAGTCATAAATGTGGTAATGTTGATATTGTTGATCAGAATCAACATCACCAAGTCACCAGCCAAAATACAGTGTTGTGCGGTTTCTGCTGCATGCCCTGATGACGACACTAAATTCCCATGTGGTCATTTCATTCATTTCCATTTTGCTTCAGAAGTACGGAAAGATGGAAACAGTGGCACGAAAGCATAGAAGCTTGATTTATGATAAGTGTTACCTATCACTTTGCTCACAGGCTGGTAATTCATCGCTGTGCGCAATGGAGCAGAACGCAAATACGCTCCGATTGTAAAAGCGTGCGAGTTGTGGTATGTGTGTGACACAGGTATTTAGTGTATGACGTGGACAGGGTCTTCTGCGGGGGGAACGAAGGTGATCGTTAGGACAGTTGTGTCTGGCTGGTGTTTTTCGAAGTGTATGGATTTTTATGTGAGAGCGACAGACCAGTGTTTATTGTTATAAAATATTTCAGAGTCAGGATAATTGACTCAATTCATTAAGAATGTGTGCCTGATTATGTGTGGCTTAAGGAGATGGACAGTAAGTGATTTGAATCAATACGGATTTGTAAAGTATGAAGGCGTTGTAGACGATACATAGACATTCTGACTTTAAACCGGCACAACGACATTATTGCTTATGGCTGCTACTGATCACATTTGTATTACTGGTGTAACGTCATATCATCATATGCTCTCAAAAGAAGTGAAGTACACTTATGTTGTATTGTGACATATTAAATGTGATAAAACGTACAACAAGCTGTTGATCAAGATCATTCAAGTTGGCCATTCCGTACGTTACTGTTGAGACTGTTGTTTATTATATCAAAATATCTTACAAGACCAGTGCAGCACATTAATATACTCGTTACCCAATAGCCTTCAATAAGTATAAGGTAACAGTATAAAGTGGTGGCCAGTATACACGGGATTTCGTTCTACCCACAAGATTTTATCAAATGATACTACTGTCCCTAGCCACATCGACGAATTTTACAGTATCGAAAAGCAATAGAAATTTCGGCGCAACCTATGCCAACCGATTTTCTTCAAACTAGGGCCGGCAAGAAGAAACTTAAAGAGTAAACAGCACACTTGAATCATAATATTTGCTGAACTTTACCAATAGAAGTTCGTATTTTCTTCAACATTTTTTAGACGAAAGTTATCATCACTCTACGCAGTTCCAGGTTGGATTCGTCAGGAAAAATTAAAGTAATCAAACAACATTTCTGCAGTCAAGACAAAGCACAGTCATTCAACCAGGGAAACAAGATGGATAGTTCTACATGTGGGAGCAATCTGCATCGATGAAATTTCGCTCTACCTGTTGCATATGTTGGAGGCAACAATACTGTCACGTGCATTTATACTTCGGAGGAAGGATCATAAAAAGATAAGTGGACTAGTTTGTTGTAGCCTTAGTCTTACACAATTCTATAGTAGAGCCTTTTTGTTTATCTGTTTTTTATGTTTGTTGGGGGTTGGGGGACCTTGATAAGCAGAATTACATCTCATCTTCGGACGGGTCTGCAATCAAGGGTGTCAGTAGGGAAATTTATGTAATATTTTCTCAAAGAGGCCCGGCTCAAAATGCTGTGTGGAAAGTGCTCTTTGTGAATATACTATATTTACTTTATGTTATAGACGTGCTGTCCTGTTCTTTTCTAGCTATCATTATGTTGATATATGGATTTTTGTTGTAAATTCGTCTTGTCTAGTCTAACCTTATAGTGTAAGCATATATTTCAAACATTATCCTTTTTTTCTACACCTTAGTATTTTCTTCTGTTGCTACACTATTGTACTACGTGTTCTGTCTTATAGTGTACGACACTAATTTTTTTTGTTTGCATTGATTACTTGCTAGGTCACATTTGCAGAGTACTGAATTTTAACGAATTGGCATTGGTGCTGTTTATCGCTCATCAGTACCCATATTCATATTCAGACTAAGTATATATATATATATATATATATATATATATATATATATATACTTAAACTTACATAATGTCTAGTCTGGAGCATTTTATCCAGCTAGGTAAAGAGATGGGAATGCAAGGCCAGGAGCTTAAAGAGTTTGCCATGGAGCAACTGGAAAGAGAAGAAAAGAAACTGGAGAGGGATGAGAGAGCAAGAAGGAGAGGAGAGAGATCAAGAATGAAGAGATCGAAAAAGATGAACGAATTCAGTTTAGAAGAAAAGAAAAGACAAGATGAAAGTTAGCAGAAAAAAAAGCAAGAAGAAAAGAAAAGAAAAGACAAGATGAAAAAGGAAGAAAAAGAAAAGACAAGATGAAACGGCAGAAAAGAAAAGACAAGATGAGATAGATTTAGAGGCTAAGAAAGCCCAATTTCTGCATGAAGAAAAAATGGCTTCTGTAGAGTTGGAGAGACTCAAATTGGAAGCTAGTAATAAACAGAGTAATCAAGAAGGGGCAGGTTCGGTCAAGAGAGAACATGCTTCATCATTTAAACTTCACTTACCTAAATTTAATCAAAAT
Source organism: Oreohelix idahoensis (assembly GCA_024509875.1). Taxonomy (NCBI): domain Eukaryota; kingdom Metazoa; phylum Mollusca; class Gastropoda; order Stylommatophora; family Oreohelicidae; genus Oreohelix; species Oreohelix idahoensis. The sequence goes on from JAMPIV010015621.1 coordinate 345,297, forward strand.
ATAGACGACATTTCGTGCTTCCTAAACCGATTCCAGACAGTGTGTGAGGAATACAAACTGGAAAAATCATCATGGGTGATACATTTAATGTCATTACTGACAGGTGAAGCGTTGACAGCTGTGTCAACAATGGATGAGGAAAACATAAAATCTTATGAGGCAGCTAAAACATTACTTTTAAGAAAGTATCAATTAGACGAGAATGGATACAGGCTAAGATTTAAAAAAAACTCACACCCGAAAGCAACAAGGACTTTAGTGAGTTTATTTCAACTATAAAGTTATGCTTCAATCGTTGGATTGAGTTGGCTAAAATCAAACATACATATGAGGACTTGATGGACCTTATTTTGAGAGACAAAGTACTTTCTTCCATTAGCCCTGATTTTTTGGCCTATTTACATGAACGGAAGCCAGAATCGTTACAATCCCTTGAGTTGTTAGGGCGCCAGTTTATGACGGCACACCCAGGGAAGAGTGTGAACAACTCTACTATTAAAGAGGCATTACCTGTTGCATCAGCTCATTCAGTGCAGATAAACAACCCTAGAGCTCGATCGCAAAGTATGGATAGAAATTTTGGCAGGAATAATGACCGAAATAGTGGATCTTTCCGAGGACGGTACAATTTTGGCAATCAACCTTATCAATATCAGAGAAACTCCCAACGATATTTTGATGGAAATAGACCATCACAGGGTTACTTTCAATCTAACAGAGGATGGCGTAGATCTGATAATACCTACATGAACAGAGGAGACAGATCCTATTATACAAAGAACAACCAAAACTCTCCTCCATCTCAACACTGTCCAGGTTGTACGTGTCCTCAGCATTCTAATAATCCTCAGAATGGTAGAGAGAGTCGGAATTATTACCGGGGTAATAACAACTTTAATCGCTCTCGGAGCATGGATCGAAAAAACTCGAACTGGAATCATAATACGAGTAGTAACACAGGAGCAGTTAATCCCAATGGGGAAAACACAAATATTGCAAATGCGTGTGCAGCTGATTTATTTAATCCATCAAATTGTTCAGAATGCAGCACTCTGTTTCAGCCAGATGTGGTCTCCAGACTTTCCTGCGGTCATCCTGTGCCCGCGTTGTTACCTGCATTAGCCTCTCATGATGGAAAAGGCTCGCTAATGTTTCACAGGGGTTTTTTAAATAATCAACTAGTTTCAGTCTTGCGTGATACAGGGTGCACAACTGTTGGAGTACGCAAATCGTTGGTAGACCCATCTTGCTGCACCGGGGAGAATGTAAAATGTGTCCTATTTGGAGGCACGGTGGAATTCTATCCTGTGGCCATTGTGCACATTGATACTCCATTTTTCTCAGGTCAAGTGAAAGCTTGTTTATTACAGGAACCAATTGCTGACATAATCATGGGCAATATTGTGGGTATAAAAGCGTGTTCACTCCAAGATATAGAAATCTGGGAACGTCAGCATATACTACTCGCTAATATGGTCGTTACAAGAGCACAGGCACAGGCTCAAGAGGAAGAAGAAATGACTAACAATCATGACAAGGAGGAAGATCAACATCTTATGCCGATGTTAACGAAGACATCATTTATTGATATGCAAAAGAATGACAATTCTTTAAAAAAGATTTTTCAAATTGGTAAAATCAGATGATGTCGGTTGCTCGGAAAGGTCACAACCTTGGTATACAATTAAAAATGACATATTAATTCGTAATGCTAGAGATGCTACATCGGTACAGCAGCAAATTATGGTACCAACCAATATTCGACCTTACATTCTCAGACATGCGCATGATACAAACTGTGCAGGCCACATGGGCTTTGCTAGGACGAAATATAGAGTCTTACAGCATTTTTATTGGCCTGGAGTAGTCAGGGATGTCAAATTATTTTGTCGTTCGTGCAAGACATGCCAACAAGTGGCTACAAAGGGTGCTTACCATAATGCACCTATACAGGCTGCGGATATTTCGGTGCGACCATTCGAAAAAATGGCCATAGACTTAATAGGTCCACTGTCAGTTCCGTCAGCCAGAGGTCATAGATATGTCCTCACCTGTATTGATATGTGCACCAGGTGGCCGGAGGCAATACCTCTTAAACACATTGCTACCACCGATGTGGCTGATGCACTATTCCTCATTTTTACGAGAGTGGGGTTCCCTGACAATATTTTATCAGATAGGGGAACACAGTTTGTGTCAGATGTCATGTCGCATGTCATGAAACTATGCAATATTGATAGATCTCTTAGCTCTGTTTATCATCCTATGTCCAATGGCATGATAGAACGTTTAAATAAAACGCTGAAACAAATACTGGGGAAAGTGACCACGACGTATCCACAAGACTGGGATAGAGTGCTCCCAGCAGTGCTGTTCGCTTATCGGGAAGTCCCAAACGAACACACTGGGTTCTCGCCTTTTGAGCTCATGTATGGTGCTCCACCACGAGGACCCATGTCGATAATAAAACAATTACTTACAGGTTCGGAGATGACTCAGGAATGCCAGTCATCCTATGAGTATGTGGTGAATCTACGAAAGACACTTATAGACGCTTGGAAAATAGCGACTGATTCATCTGAAAAGGCAAAAGAAAAAGCTAGATCTCTCAAAAACCGTTGGAAAAAGTTAAGGAAATTACTTCCTGGAGACAAAGCTTACGTCCTGCTACCAACGAGAGAGAATAGCCTTCTCATTTCGTGGAGTGGTCCATATGAAATTATTTCAAAATTGACAGATGTGGATTACATTCTTGACGTGAAAGGCAAGAATAAAACCTTTCACATCAACATGCTCAAACAATTCCATGATAGACCTGAATATCTCAAACCTATCTTAGATGCTGTTAATGAAGTAATCACTGATCATCCTACATCTTATTCTTCATTGTCAGTGATTCAAGAAGAACCCACTTCTTTTCATGATGTACCTTTGCAACTTCCTGTCATGTCTCTTTATCCGACAGAATCATGGGTAAATGTATCTATTTGTCCGGATCTATCCAACGAACAACAATCTCAAATTCTTTCTATTCTAGAATCATATCAGCAAGTTCTGTCTAATATTCCAGGCCGAACGTCTATAATCACTCACGATATTAGACTCACAGATCACAAACCTATTAAATTAAAGCCTTACCCTATCCCTATCCACTTTCAGGATCAGGTTGAAAAAGAATTAGGTCAAATGTTACAGCTTAACATTATTGCACCATCAGAGTCTGCTTATTCTTTCCCAATGGTTATAGTCAAGAAGAAGGATAATAATATCAGATTATGCATGGATTTTCGTAAACTCAATTCCATAACGGAGTCTGACGCAGAGCCAATGCCAGTTCTTGACGAATTACTGTCAAAACTTTCTAAAGCAACCTACTTTAGCAAATTTGACTTAGCCAAGGGTTATTGGCAAATACCTCTCACGGAAAACGCAAAACCTTTCACTGCTTTTGCTACCCCTTGTGGTGAAGTGGGATGTTATAAATATTTATAGGGGACTTAGTGTACTGACTGAGATCAGCTGTGAAGGTATCTATATCTAATAAGAGTAGTGTATTATAGATAACCTTACTTGCTGCCACATATGTATACCTCAGTCAGAATTATTCTGGAATAGTGTGATGACTACGTTATATGTCTAGGGTATGTGTATGATGAAGTGTAAGTCATAACAACAACAGACAGATAAACAATTTAATTTATTCCACCACACTTGACAACACTGTGACACTCACATACATAAAACACTCTACGAGGATATCTTAAAGGAGTCACTGATAACTTTTCAAATAACAATATGTATTCAGTGCTGTCATGAATGTATGTGTGTCCTGATTCAAATATAAAGGGAACCAGGAATCACAATCAACTTTAATTACAAGTTATATGTACAGAATTTATTAATATGATTCTTGTAGTGACACATATTATTAATAGTATCCTATGTGTGTCAGTTGTGTAGTAGTAATATGAGGGAATACTGGTTTTGTTTTGTTCAAGCTCTGTTGGTATTTGTCATCATGACTTCAATAGTTTGTTTCTATTGGAACTAGTATTGGAGATGTTCTCAGTTCCTGGTATTAAAACAATTAAATTCCCCTCTTAAGTTTATTTTACAATGTCATTTTAAGATGGGGGTACATAATGTTGAGCTCCATGGCCACACTCTCTTATCTTTCGTGATGACTGCAGTAAAAGACTCCTCTGCTCGATTACTTTAATGAGTTCTGGAGTCACCCCACTGGTTGCTATATGGACCAAGGAGTATGCTGTCCACCTCTGGCTTCAGCCAAGCTCTGACCAGGTGCTGCTCAATAACTTTAAGACCACGGTCCCTGAAACAAGAAGGTTGTACCTCCTACTTCAAAACCAATTTATACTCGATTTCTACACTGAGCACAATACATCACAAACATTGAGTTCAGAGCGTTAGGCCAACTGTCAGCTTCATCTGAAATACTTTATACCAGTATTTTCCTCCCTAATGGTTACTACGCCTCTGCAATTCCAGCATTATTTCTTTCTAGTCAATAATCTAGGTGTCAGTGTACTGTTTGGTCATTCCATGCAGTTTTACTTTCCTCCGACACCTTCTGTTCAGGCTGGAGCACTATAGGCTTTACATCATGTTCGCTACTGAACTACACATATATACAGACATAAATTATCAATTTACATTCAATTTTCATTAAAAGATATTGAATATTTCAAGCTTACCACAATTCATGGAAATAATAAACAGTTTCGTTGAATGGCAATGAATATAGCACAACTCCGATCTGCCGATGTCCCAGGCTTTATTTTATAAAAAATATACACTGGTGCTCAACGCACTGCTTCTTAGTAGGTTTATTACAAGATGTGGCAATGAACAGACGCTCTGAATTGAGTATATTCGCAGCTCTACAAAATCAAACCATGTCTACACATCTTTTCAAAAAAATACTCCTTTTCACGTTTCCCCTGACAACACAAGATAGTATTTATAGCCCGACCAATCGTGTTTAGTCTTACATTTGTTGCGCTCCAATCAAATAGGAGTTAACATGGTAGGCTATTTCCGTAACGTAATGTTTTTTCAAACACGTTATAAAAAAATTTTATGAGCAGAAATGATTTCATGCTGTCAGGCACCCCCACTATTTTATTTTGGCCATAACTTGGTAATTCCTAGACTATTTGCGTAACGTTTTACATATTCTTTGTCAGCAAACCCTAAGGAACCCAAATATACAAATTTAAAAGAGCTAAGTGGCTGCGTTCAAAATATGTGTTTTCCAAAGATAGTCGTATATTTGTTCTTTATTCCTTTTCGTTGTTTAGAACCGCCACCTGTCCTGCCTTTTCCACTGTTATGTCATACTAAAGTCAGGAGCTTAGATGTAAATCAGTAGAATTTCATATTTCCTCATAAGCATTTTTCATATTTTTAAACCTGATTCTTGTAGTAGTAGTGTTTCTTTTTCACTGACTATATGAAAAAAAGTTATTGCTAGTGGCCTCACACGTGGGATTTGCGTTACTATTAATCGCGCGACGCGTGTAGTGTTGCATGCTTCCTGCCTTCACTCGTCCCTCTCTCTCTCCTGCTTTATCTGTCTTTTAGTTACGCCGTGTAGGGAATGAATGAAATATTAAATCTAGGTCATTGATCAGCTTGCGTATCTCAAGGTTTTTCCAAGAAATACAGTACACGTTTCATTGAAGACATCGGGTAATAATACAGTAGGCTTTTACTATCAACGTGAAAGCGTTACAATTTGCAGACGAAGTAGAAAACAAGGGGAATTTCGAGTACAGTCTTTGTGACAGCACTGTTCTTTACCATTCTTCTTTCCTTTTATTAAATTTATTTGTTAGGCTTTACATTTACCTTTTAATTTATATATGTGGATTAGAATATTCCACGACACCCCTAAGGGTCTCTTTCAGTATAATTTCATGTGCTTTGGCTTGGTAAACGCACCAGCGACTTTCGTTCGGATGATGAGGAAACTATTTTCTCATAGGTCTGATATCATCTATATAGATGACATTTGTTTGTTCCACAACTCTTGGGACGAACATGTAATAGAATTGTCTGGACGGAGGCCTGCAACATAGCTCTAGTCCATTTAAAGCATTACTTTTCATGTGCACCCATTTTAAAACTCCCTGATCCTCATCTCCCATTTATTCTCAGGACAGACGCTTCGATGTACGGTATTGGTGGCTCCTTGATGCAAGAAGTAGATGGAATGCTTCATCCAGTGATGTATGTGTCGAGGAAGCTCACAAAGACAGAAACCAGATATCCAATTATTGAGCGCGAGCTTCTCGCGATCATATGGGCTGTCACAAAGCTTCAGCGTTTCCTTCTTGGTTCTCGTTTCATCATTGAGACAGACCAGAAGGCCCTGTCGTTCCTTCAAAAATCCAACATGAAAAACGCACGAGTCGCACGTTATGCAATTAATTTGCAAATATATGACTATATCATTCGACCTATTGAGGGCAAGTCCAATGTGCTTGCAGATGTTCTGTCGAGATGTACACAGACAGACCTGCCCGATTCTCAAGGATATGACATTGCTGCGACCCATTGACAAAGGTACACTGCTGATAGTCTACAGATACCTCGATAACTTAAAAACGCTATCTTGACAATATCCATGACCAGATACATATTACCATCGTTATCAAGAGAAACAACTCAAGTCATTTGAAGACAAGATAAGAGACGTTTTGTGTGGATACATTCAAATCGTTTCACACTACATCAAGTTCCATGAACTGTACATAAGATCTGATTTCCGGACAGTCATGACGTATGCGGTAAAGGAACCAAATCAAACAGTATCTCAAGTAAACAGTATAAGGCTCTTTGTCATATCTTAATGGCAATCCTTCACAAAATGACTGGGATGCAGAACTTTAAAAAGATCATATGTCCTATTCCAGCAAACGAACTTCAAATATTGGGGCTCAGAGACTGTGACACTCAAGAGGCAACATATGAAAAGAAATCTCACACAAGAAACAATCGATTCGATACGCCTATGGAGAACTTCGCCATTTGAACATTCTTTTTTGTTATTACTTAAACCAGTTATGTGACTCTAAAGTGCTAAAATTGCAAATAGTAAGCTTTCACACTTATGAAAGAAGAACCTATCATTGAAGACACTCAGTAACTATAGTTAATTAGTTTTACACAATGCTACAGACAGCACACACACGATCATGTGGACATTTACATTAACGTAATTATTATACTTACTTAATACTATTTAATTAGTTAGATCTTTCATTTCATTCATCTTTTAATTAAATGCATTCAGATATTTCATTTTCCAAAACTTCACAATTTCACTATCATATTTCTTCACATTTTCATGGATTTTTCTCATTTTTCCATGATGCTGACTACATTCCATAGACTGTTGCTCAGGTATGACATAGACTGGACGGTAACTTCTCGCATTTTCTAAAAATGACTTCCTATATGGAAAACTTTCAGTTTTCGCTGGGAGGCGGGGTAAAAGTGTTACCTATCACTTTGCTCACAGGCTGGTAATTCATCGCTGTGCGCAATGGAGCAGAACGCAAATACGCTCCGATTGTAAAAGCGTGCGAGTTGTGGTATGTGTGTGACACAGGTATTTAGTGTATGACGTGGACAGGGTCTTCTGCGGGGGGAACGAAGGTGATCGTTAGGACAGTTGTGTCTGGCTGGTGTTTTTCGAAGTGTATGGATTTTTATGTGAGAGCGACAGACCAGTGTTTATTGTTATAAAATATTTCAGAGTCAGGATAATTGACTCAATTCATTAAGAATGTGTGCCTGATTATGTGTGGCTTAAGGAGATGGACAGTAAGTGATTTGAATCAATACGGATTTGTAAAGTATGAAGGCGTTGTAGACGATACATAGACATTCTGACTTTAAACCGGCACAACGACATTATTGCTTATGGCTGCTACTGATCACATTTGTATTACTGGTGTAACGTCATATCATCATATGCTCTCAAAAGAAGTGAAGTACACTTATGTTGTATTGTGACATATTAAATGTGATAAAACGTACAACAAGCTGTTGATCAAGATCATTCAAGTTGGCCATTCCGTACGTTACTGTTGAGACTGTTGTTTATTATATCAAAATATCTTACAAGACCAGTGCAGCACATTAATATACTCGTTACCCAATAGCCTTCAATAAGTATAAGGTAACAATAAGCAATGAGGCGTCACTTGCTAAATATATAAATAAATGATGGAGACACTTATTCATACTTACCCGAATGAGGACAAATTTCAGAAATGTTGTCACCAAAAAGCAATATAGGCAGGAAGCTTTCTTTAAAAAAATTAATAATAATAATATTAAACCCCGCACCATGAAGTATATTAGAAAAGAAATGCACATTATTTCAACAGGCGCGCAATTTAGTTCTTCAGCGGGAATCACCATGAAAAAATGGAAACTTTGGTGGGAAAAGATAGTTACATAATAAAGTCACGGAGGGATAAGAGATTTCTTATATCATGGGACAAGGTGGCGTCTGAAAGTGTACGAAAAAGATACTAATTATCTCTTAGGACATACCTGAGACAGGAGAAATTCTATTTTTTCTTTGTCTCATCAGAGACACCCGGAAACTTTACGAGGCACCTACTGCTGCCCTGAGGAAGCTGCATGAAACTCCATCACCCTGGGCAGTTATTGTGTCAGATTCTCAGTCCATGCTTCGGAAGGTAGAAGATGAATGGCTTCGGCATGAAGGTAAAACATTCATAGAAACCCGAAATCTTCAGGAACTGGCAAGGATCTACAGTCCTGGTCATGCAGGGGTATGCGGCAATAAAAGAGCTGACAGACCAGCTTCGAGAGTACCCATAATGAAAACATTGAATACAGATAAGGGAGAAACACTTAAAACAATCAGTGATCGCCTGCTAGGAAACGATACTGCAATCGATGAATCATCAAGGCTAAGACTGCTAGACTTTGCCATCAAACGTAAGATTAGCAGGGATGGACGTATGAGGAGATGCATCCGGCGTGTATACAACTAGTGAGCTACAGGAACAATGAGCAATCATACCCTTCGATATTTGCTGAGGGAGACTGAGCACCTATGTGTTTGCCCCGAGTGCAAAGACGTCGATTCAGATCATAATAACAATAACTACAGGAGGCAAAATTGATAGATAGTATTTGCAAAATCGATAGGAAACGCCAGTGACAGCCACAGCAATATTCTAACAAGAACAGAAACTACTTATTTCACATCTTCCCTGTGACGTTTAGTGGCACAAAGAAACTCAAACAACAAATTAAAAAACAACAACAACAACAATACCTCATCGTCTTCGTGTTCTTTGTCCTTCGTGAATCTGTGACTAGCTTGGAGCTCTCTTCCGTTGTGCTGTGACCATTTCTAGAACAGTTGTGCGCAGTTTATTAATGCGTTTTATTAATGTGTCCATAAATTATTCAACCCATTATACATAGAAATAAATGTAATAAATTCGTTATTATAAGAGATTTTTTTAAACGGTTTGAGGTAATTAATAACACAACTCAAGACATTGTTTTTCTATATTCCCTTAGAATTACGGAGAAAGGAGTTAAGACTAAATTACATGAACAGAGTTATGTTAGATAAGTCTCACCCAACACATACCGCTTTTACCAGATGCCAACTAACAACTCAGGCCAAGCCAATGAATACCACTAGATACCCTACAGGATGGAAGTGTATGGAGGAAATTGTCCATCTGGGTACATTAATTACATCAATTAATAACAGTTGTGAATACAAGCCAGTGATTCCACCCTGGGAGATCAAGAAACCAGACACGGACTACCACCTAGCAGAAATACTTAAGAAAACAAATAATATAGAAAATATTAAAAACACAGCCTATAAATATATACAACAAATATCAAAAGACAGCATTACTGTGTACACAGATGGATCCAAGGAAGAGGATGGCAAATTGGGGATAGAATATATATTCCAATATGGAAAATGGCAAAAGAATATAGCATCACGGAAAATACATCCATTTTCACTGCAGAGATGGCGGCAATACTAAAAGCACTAGAAATATTCTCTAATAACCCTCCCAAAAAATTAACAGTTTTAACTGACTCTCTTTCAACAATTAAAGCACTTAGGAACTTACGAGAATGTAGTAGACCTGATATAGCAGAGGAGATATTTCTGGCTACTACATACTTATATTCCAGAGGATGTTCAGTCTTAATTGCTTGGATACCTTCACATGTTGGCATAGAAGGGAATGAAAAGGCAGATAAAGAAGCCAAGAAAGGTAGATCTGATAAAAATCTAATAAATGTAGGGACGAGTAAATCAGAGATTAAGAGCTTAATTAAAGATTTAATAACAGATGAATGGAAAGCAGAGTGGGATAAAAATCTGAAAGGAAGACATGCATATAAGTTGTTCAAGGCTCCAACAAGAAAATGTCAGATATCTAGGGAACTGAAAATTCACAGTAATTTCTCAGACTTCAGCTGGGAAACGGCTATTTCAGAATAGAAGAACCTTACTGTGCAGGATGTCTTCAAGACAATAATATAGAAAATTTATTGTTAAAATGTAAGAGGTATGAACAAATGAGAATACAAATATTAGATTATTTGCAAGCATCCAACTTACCTATAAATATAGAAGAGGTGTTGAGAATAGACAGACCTAGAGAACTGCATAATATAGTCAAACAATATTTAACACGAACAAATGTTAATATATAGTGGCTGGGAATGTGAAGGTCTGATGCTGTTTCTTACAATGCATGACTTTTAACAGATGAAAGTCAATTAAATATCTGTTATAGTCAGTTATATAACTGGAACCACCAGGCCTTTACACCCCTCCACTTTAATGTTATTCTTGTTCAGAGTTTCTTCTTGATTTTGTTTGTTTGTTTTTTTCTATTTATTTAACGTATAAGCACAATTGTGATTGTCCCTATTTACAATGATTTGACAAATGTGATGCCACTTTCTCATATCGGCAGTTGTTCATATTATTTGGAATTGAAAACAATATATATCCTAATTATAACCCATCAGAGGTTGAACGGGATTTTTAAAATAAAAAAAAATAAAAAAAGATCATCCACTAAAGCAGTGGTTCTTAACATTTTCGGCTGCCGGCATCACTTAAATTCTCAAAATGAACGTTCTCGCATCCCCATAAAAAAGATTTAATTTTTTTTTTCTTTTTTATTGTACTCCAGATACACGTCTATTTATATAAGCGTTTACTTTATTAAATTATATAATTATAAATTCTTAATGACTTTTTTTGCTGTTGCTTACTTTCAATTATATTTTCGAAAAGGGGCCCTTTGTTTAAAATAGCCACACGCATATAATCGCTCACATTTAAACGATTTATGGCCTTTGTTCTTATATTTAAAAGTGAAGAAAACCCCATCTCACACAAATTTGGTTTTTGTTTTTAAGGATTATCTTCATAACACACGGACAACTCCCTCAGTGCGCCAATCTCCTCCGTTTGATCACACAAGGAGGATTTCAACACAGTACACGAACTCCGTAGTACTGGCTAGAATCCAAAAGTGTGTATATAGGATTCACACATTATATAAATATGTTTGTGGTGGGTATGTTTCTAATTTTTAAATTTTGCCAGCGCAGTGGCCTTATGGCCTACTCTTTAAGATTTCCAACTGCCGTGGAATTTTTAACTTGCACAACTTGCACACGGGACCTACTAATTTTTCGCCCTTATCCGAGAAGGTTAGACATCCGATCTCACTACCAATGAGAGGGGGGGGGGGAACCACTAGTTCTGACAAACAATTTCCATAAATTATATTCCCTCTGCTAGGAATCGAACCCTGTACCTCTAGGATTCGAGGCGGACGCCTTACCTTTTAGCCACTCCGTCCCCCTAACTCTCACGCAAGTACGTTGCGCAAATGGCACAAGAATTTGCAGTGCTCTCTTTGCTAGTTGTTGAAACCGTTCAAGATGAGCACATCAGAATCGTCTAATTTCATTTATTCGAACTCTATTTGAATGCGGCTATTCGCTGGTAATTCATTGAGATCATCTGTCATTAAAGTACAGTCGTCCATACACTTAAGAGCCAGTATCCATCTGCAATATTAATTTACAATGTTATTTAGAATTATAATACTACAACATGACAAATAATTGTTTACTTGTGGGTTGCCGCAACTGTACAGTAAGTGATATGTTTTTGTCCTTGTGGGTTGCCGCAACTGTACAGTAAGTGATATATGTTTTTATCATAAAGTCTCGCACCCCCAAGAGGAGCTTCTTGCACCCCCAGAGAGTGCGTGCACCCCTGGGTAAGAACCACGGCACTAAGGACACAATGACATGCTTCTTAACGTTTGAGGAAGATGACAGGAACATCGGTAAGACCTGGAATAGGGAAGATGGATATGAAAAAAAATCGAAAATAGGTGATTCGTCTTACTGAGACAACAGGTAAGGAGAATAGCCGACACTACGACCAAAAGGTCTTCGTCGGGGAACGGAAAAAAAGTAAGAGCTAAGAGGGACACATGAGAAAATAAATTTAAAATGGGTAATACCCGTAATATCGACTGCGACTTAGGTGTACGAATCACCTATTTTCGATTTTCTTTCATATCCATCTTCTTAAAGTTTGGAACGAAATCACCCACCGCCTTGATGTTCTACGTGCGGCTAATGGTGCTCACGTGGACGTTTGCTGAATTTTAGTTTGCTGAAGTATTGACTTAACTGTGGTAAGTCTACAAAGTCTACAGTTAAAACAACAATTTCTTGAGTTGTGTTATTAATTGTCAAAAAAACGTTTTTAAGGTAGCTCCTAAAATAACGAATTTATTAAGGCCTATAATGGGGTGAATAATTTATGACATATACCCAACACCATATATTTACACATATACATACAGGCCAGGTGTAGGTTCCCGGGAGTCTCTGATGAGACAACAAAATATTATGTCAACTGCTCCCGCGGGCAACGTCGTACAAGACGACACATGACGTTGTGCACGAGGCAGGCAACTTCATCATGTGCAACAGAACCCACCGCTGCAAGGGTATATGAGTGCTTCGTGCAGGATTCCTGTAAGGGTATTAGCTGCAGTGGTGGTTAGATGCTCCATAAGGAGTGAAAACTGAAATGATGATACAGAGACATACGCACAGAACAAGCACATACACGTGTATTCCTACAGACATACAGTAACTAAAAAATCATATAGAATTATGCAAACGCATACAAGCTTGAGACTCATACATATACTTACTTACTTAGTCGTTCCTTTTCTACCCTGGGGCGTAGAGGTTTGCCAGAGAGAACGCCATACACGCCTGTGATATCGGCGGTCTTTCTCCTGGCCTGGTTTTAATCTAGTCCTCGGTCCTTCAGGGATTGTCTAATTTTGTCCTCCCAGCGAGTCGTCCTGGAGGTCTGGATCCTTGGCTTTTGGTTTCCCACGTGTGTCGTGGTAGCTGATTTTCTTCCATTCTGCATACATGGCCAAACCATCGTAGTTGGGATTGTTTCTACTTGTGTCCGCAGGGGCTGGGTTTTGAGCCCTTGCCGTATTGTCTAGTTGCGAACCATCGTCTTCTTGTTACTTTAACTACCTTCCTCAGATGGCTAGCCACCGTGGAAGAGATTGGGGCCTTACCACGTACTTCCTACAGAAAGTAATGGAATCACAACAACAAGATAAGAACCGATATGTAGAGAACTCTCTGTCCCCTGGGGAAGAATCTACTGTACAAATTAACAGGGAAGAGGCAACTCCTCTAATGAGTAAGGAAGTACATAATGACGAGTGTTCCTTAAATTCTGTTGAAAGGGAGCATTCTGAGAAAGACCACCTAAAAACTAGTAGGAGAAGCCTAAAAATAGGAACATGGAATGTTAGAACTTTAAACGGAGAAGGAAAGCTGGACAATCTTATATTAGAGGCAACCGACATGAAACTCGATATACTGGGAGTTGCAGAGGCAAGACTTTTGGATACAGGCTACATAACAAGAGACCAGTACACGCTTATACACTCAGGAGGAGAAAAACACGAAAGAGGGGTAGGAATGTTGATAAAGAAGGAGTTAGAAAAATACGTATGTGGATACTGGACACACAATGACAGAATGATGTTACTAAAGATGAGAGCAAAGCCATTCGACATATCAATCTTACAAACTTATGCACCAACTAAAGATTACAGCGAGGAAGAAATAGAAGAATACTATGAAGAGCTACAACACACACTTAAACCAGTCAAATCTACAGATGTGTTGATAGTAATGGGTGATATGAATGCAAAAGTAGGAAAAGGAAAATACAAGAAAATAGTAGGACAGTATGGATTAGGGACAAGAAATGATAGAGGAGACAGACTTATCCAGTTCTGTGAAGAAAACCAGCTGGTCATATGTAACACCTTTTTTGAACATCACCCAAGGAAATTATACACATGGAAAAGCCCAGGAGATGTAACACGTAATCAAATCGACTATATCATGATAAAACATAGATTTAAGAACAGTGTCACAAGTGCAAAGACACATCCTGGCGCCGACATAAATTCAGATCACAATCCAGTTGTCATCAAAGTAAATATAAAGCTGAAAAGAGCAGGAAACAGAAGACAGGAGGAACCCCAGATAGAAATATCAGCGCTGAAACAACCAGATATAAAACAGAAATATTTAATCGAAGTCAAAAATAAATACCAACAGTTATTGACAGAAAGCATGGAGCAGTATAGAAGAGAAAACCCAGAAGAAAAAGCAACCGCAAAATGGGAATGCTTAAAAACAAGCATACAATCAGCAAATGCAAATTTACCTAAAAAGGAGTCTAAGAAAAATCAAATTTGGATGACAGATGACATCTTGAATAAAATGGCAGAAAGAAAGAAAGCAAAAAAATACTCCAGAATATAAAACAATAGACAATGACATACGTACTATGTGTAGAGAAGCAAAAGAACGGTGGATAGAAACAAAATGTAAGGAAATAGAAGACTTGGAAGCGAAGCACATGACAAGAGATATGCATGAAGAAATAAAGAAATTATCAAATCGGTCGTGGTTTGCACAAGGAGGAAGCTGTATCAAGAACAAAAATGGTGTAATATTACTTGATGAGAAAGACATATCAAACAGATGGGCAGAATACGTAAAAGAACTATTCGAGGACAACAGAGGTAAAAAACCATCACCAGATTCTAATGAAGGCCCACACATTCTCAGATCAGAAGTAGAGAATGCCATTCATATGATACAAAAAGGAAGATCAGCAGGCATGGATAACATAAACATTGAAATGATAGAAGCTCTGGAGAGCTTTGGTATAGATACAATCACAGAAATATGCAATGATATATACAATACAGGATATTTACCACACGACATGAAGACATCAGTTTTTATAACATTGCCCAAAAAACCAAATGCAACAGAATGTTCAGACTTCAGAACAATCAGCCTGATGAGTCATGCAATTAAGATACTGCTCAAAATCATACAGGAAAGAATAAAAAGTAAAGTAGACAGCGAAATCCAAGAAGAACAGTTTGGTTTTAGACGGAACAGTGGAACAAGAGAGGCAATATTTTGCCTAAGAAGATTAGCAGAAAAATATACAGAGGTCCAAAAAAGTATGTATATGTGCTTCATTGACTATAAGAAGGCTTTTGACAGAATCCATCATGAGAAAATAATTGAATGCCTCAAAGACATAGGTATTGATGGAAAAGATATAAGAATACTCAGTAACCTTTATTGGGAGCAAACTGCCACAGTAAGATCGGGAAGGAATTATTCACCATACATAGACATAAAAAGAGGTGTCAGACAAGGTTGTGTGCTGTCCCCCTGCCTATTTAATTTATACACCGAAAAAATTTTCAAACAGATACAGGAAATACCAGGACTGAACATCAGTGGAAGATCAATAAACAACCTTAGATATGCAGATGATACCGTGTTGTTAGCTGAAAGCGAACAGGAGTTACAAGAACTAGTGAAGCAAGTGAACAGTATAAGTCATGAATATGGACTCGACATTAATATTGAGAAAACTAAAACTATGATAATTAGCAAAACAGACGATAAACCCACATTAAAGATAAGCGTAAATGGGAAAATCCTGGAACAAGTCAAGAGCTACGTATATCTTGGTCATATAATAACAGAAGATGGCAGATGTGAAACAGAAATCAAGAAGAGAATAGGAATGGCCAAAGCTACATTCAACAACATGAAACATATACTGACATCCAAACAGTTATCTCATAAATTAAAACTGAGAATCATAAAGTGTTATATATATTCTGCATTTCTGTATGGTGCAGAAACATGGACGATGAATAAGCATTTGGAAGAAAGAATTGAGGCTCTTGAAATGTGGATATATAGAAGAATGGGGCGTATCTCATGGAAAGAGATGAAAACAAATAAGGAGGTCCTAGAAAATCTAGGTATGAAAAGAGAACTAATGAGAGAGGTCAAAGTTCGGCAGCTAAAATACTTTGGCCACATAAAAAGGCATAACACCTTGCAGAAGACCATAACAGAAGGGAGAGTTGAAGGTAAACGTGCAAGGGGAAGACAGCGCTATAAGTGGGAAGATAACATCAAGAGATGGACGGGAAAGAGTCTATCAGAGTGTACCACCAAGACAAGAGACAGAAGACGTTGGAGATCCATTACAGCCAACCTCCGTTGTGGAGATGGCAACTGATGATGATGATGATGAGTCACTGCCCATGACTCGCGTCCATATGTCAAGACTGGGACACAGGTGGAGCTGTATACAGCCATCTTTGTCCTCTTGCCAATCTCTCTTTTGCTGAGGAATCCTCGATTCATTGTCTGAAAAAGTCTTCCAGCTGCTGCTCTTTGGGTAACCAACTCTTCTTTGATGCCTTCCTTCCAGTCTATGATAGCTCCAGTGTATTTAAAGTGGTTGACATGCTCCTGGATCTGTTCTCCCAGCATAATATGATGCCTTTTTCCTTCTCTTGAGATCACCATGATTTTTGTTTTGGAGCTGTTGATAACCATCCCTCTCTTCTCCAGCTCTTCCTTCAAGACTTGCAGGTTGGATTGAAGATGTGCCTCTGATTGAGCAATCAGGGCAACATAGTCGGCAAATGCCTACTCTGAATTATAGACCTGCCTCATCGTCCAGTACCCACTGAATAATTTTTGGTCTTTTCCTTACATGCTTTGATAACATTGTCCATGAAGAGTCTGAAAAGATAAGGTGACAGAATAGCACCCTGTCTCACAGCAGTGGTGTCCTGAACTCTTCCGACTTATGGTTTGTATCCTCACATAATTTCTGCAAGTCTTGTAGAAGCTCTGTATAGCATGGATCAGAGGTGCTGGAATGTTCTTCTTGTCAAGCAGTCCCAATGTTTGCTCCAGCAAACATACCATCATAAACTCGCATATTTGACTTACATGCTGTCGAAAAAGTCTCCGTACAATAATATATTTTAAAAAAATACAAAATGAAGAGAGATATCTGTGTAGTTTGTTGCATAATAAAAAAGTTATTTTTCTCATAAATTAGTAAACTTCTACATGGGCACTATTTGTCGCACGAAGCGCATCAAGGCGGTATTCAATTTCCATCCATGTTCGTTCTAACATCGCTTCATCAATGGGAATGGCGTCAGTGATTCTTTCCTTAAGGTCGTTGATGCTCCGAACCTTAATCCTTATAAACGATATCTTTAACATATATCCCCACAGGAAGAAATTCAAGGAAGTGCTATCGGGAGAAGGAGGTGGCAACGAAATTGGTCTTCCTCTTCCAATCCACCTATCAGGAAATGTTTCGTGAAGGAACTGGCGAACTGCTCGTTCCTACCCTGCTGTAACATGATAGTTGGTTGCTGGTTTTCCAACTGTGGTACGACAAATTCCCTCAAAACGTTACGGTAAAGATCTGCATTAATTGTTTTTTCTTTGAAGAAAAATGGCCCAATGATGCGATTGTGCGTGATGCCACACCACACATTAACCTTTGGACTATCTCGTTGAAGCTGCCTGGTCTCATGAGAGTGTTCTGATCCCCAAATTCTCACATTGTATCTATTCAGATTTCCTGAGACATGAAAGATTGTCCTCATCACTAAAACAGATACGTTTCAAGAAGTGTTCATCTTCACGACGGCGGTTCAGCATGCTAATAGCACACTCATTTTAAATATGTTATTTAAAAATTCGAAACTTATTATATATTATGCAACAAAATGAACAGAGCTATCTCTTCATTTGTATTTTTAATAATTTTTTTTTTATTGTACGGAAACTTTGTGGATATCCCGTACATTATAATAATAACCCCTTCAGTCATGACTTACTATGGGAATGCGTCCCTGAGGTGACAGCCCTCAGCTGCTTATTTTCCTGGTGTTCCTTACGACGTTTTCTCCTCTCTTCTGCTTGCTGTGAGAGCTTCTTTTCGCCCAATCTGAGGTGGCGCCGTAGAGAGCCTCAACACATGGTGCGATCAGCAGCGTCATCCTCCCAGGTTGCTGGATTTATGTCCACTATCCTCATGTCTCTCTTGCACACATCTTTCAACCTCATCTGCGGTCGCCGAAATGTTCTTTTGCCATCTGCCAATTGTCTGTAGAAGATATCTTTCGGGATGCGACCATCTTCCATGCGGCGGACATGGCCAAGCCAGCGTAGTCTGCGCTGTCTAAGCAGTGTATACATACTTTGAATGCCAGCACGTGACAACACCTCGACATTTGTTACTTTGTCCTTCCACGAAATACCGAGGATGTGGCGTAGACACTGCTGATGGAAGGTATTGAACCTTCTTTTTTGCTTAGCATAGGTTGTCCATGTCTCGCTACCATAATAGAATTGTGCTGGTGACGCAGGCGTTATATACCACAACTTTGGTCTTCACTGGGAGCCGCGGTAGCAAAGTGGTTAGTGCACTGGCTTCCTAGCGCAGTGGTCTATGGTTCGATCCCCAGATGAGGTGGGAATTTTTTAGGCCACAAACGGCTCCTGGGTCGACCCAGCCCCAAATGAGTACCAGAGCAACTCTGGGAAGGTTAAGGCGGCCGGCGTGATGCCGACCACATCACCCCTAGTGTACAGACGGTCAAGATAATATGGGCCTAACACCATATTCCCAATATGCCTCAATGGGCGTGTAACGGGTTCCTTTACCTTTTTTTTGGTCTTCATTGTGACTTTGGAGTTTCCCCAAACACGAGCTGTGAGGCAGACAAAGGTGGCTGCAGCTTTGCCAATGCGGCTATCAATTTATGTGTCCAGAGAGAATGTCGTTGATGGTAGACCCCAGGTTTGTGATGTGGTGTACCACTACCAATTCATCGTTATATTTTATATACGTATACTCTAGCAAGCAGCCCGTCAAGGAATTATAGTGTGAGATTTCTGTCTCATGTCCTGAAAATATAATAATTTCTCTTGCATTTAGTTTCTTCCTTTCCAATTCCTTCTACCATCCACGCAAGTAAGTCTTCTAAACACACAAGACACTTGGAAATTATAATTCACAAAAATAAACCACACACACACTTATAAAAGCTGAAGACAGATTACTGACACAACAAAATCCTTTGCTGGGAATCATACGCAGAACATTTGCATGAAGGTATACAGTACTTTCCAACCACTAAACCACCGACGCAACATGAAATTTGAGGTTTTTGAAAATCTGAACTATTTAAATGGTTGCTTCCCTTAGCGTTGCGTAGCGTCTGAAATGTCGTTAGGGACATACCAAGAAAAGTATAAAGGAAGATATATTTATGTATATATAAGACTCATACATATGCCTACAAATGAAGTCCTACAAACACACACAGCCATAGACTCACATCGTGCCAACACACAGAGACTTCAGAAGAGAACAACTAAAGCAAAGACCATAACTGAACTATCACATACCTCTTCTGTTCTCTATTGTCGTCGCTGTCATTACGTGGAAGGCACTGTGAGGCACCCATTGATTATCTATCTGCAGACAAACAACGAAAGAATCTGTTTGAAAAAAGGTACATATCACAGCTAATCACCATGAGCCTTCAGGTTCACAAAGAAGCATAAGTGTTCAACAAACCAATGCCAAGTCTTCCTGTCCCATGCTATCCACTAAAGGTCTCTCCATGTCTTCTTCTTTCTCTTCATATCTGTCTTCAGTTGTCTTCTCCGTGTGTTCTTTTGTCTTTCTCTACCTCTCCTACACAAAGAAATTCCAGAACTAGGACTTCCGTGTATTGCTATCAACATGTGTCCTCGATGTTGCTGATAAGTTATTAACTAATTTGACGCTTGAAAACTTATTAACGGGGTTTTTTTTTAAATAGAGAAAACAAGAGAACATGAGATGAGATAAGAAGACGAAGATGGAAATAGATGGGACACACATTAAGGAAACCTGTAGATAGCGTTACAGGGCAGTTATTATTATGTAATCCCCATGGTAAGAGAGATAGGGGGAGACTGAAAAACACATGAAAAAAAAGAACTGGAGAAAGAAATGAAAATTGATAACGAAGATACGACAGACACAGAAGTGATGACATGGGACAGGGAGTACTTGGCATGAATTTATTGAAGACCTTTGCTCATTAGGGAGCTGACAGGCTATGGTGATGACGGTGATGTGCTCCTGGGGGAGCTCAGAATTAATGAATGCTCCTGGGGTAACTGAGAATTAATGAATATCTTCCTTGTCTTTGACCTGTCGTCTTGTAATGCAACATTCTCATCATGAATATTTAATATTTCACCATAAATGAAATAAATGAGGCAATTTGTATCCCTTAGGGGTAGCAACATACGCTGAGAGAATGTACACGATAAAAATGGAAATGTCCACTATTCCAAACTTTTCTGATTGCACACTCTCCCGAGGGGCGTATTAGCCTTTCTAATGGACAGAACTCTGTTGGTCTTGCCACGATTTTTCTAAGATTAAGCTGCATAATCTCTTCACTGATAAACTTTTAGTCAAATGACCTCAGCACCGTTCTCAACAAAGTTCCTTCTACAAACCCCCTTCCTGGCATGACTGATTCAGAAATGGTGCTACAAGGAAATATATACATACGTTTGTTGATGATCTATGGTAATGATCATCATTATTTTCTCTACGCAATGTGAGAACTTGCAATTCTGCAGCATTGCCTTTTACTTTTGGGATCCTCGCCAGCGCTACAGAGTTCGTGCACTGTGCTGAGATCCTCCTTGTGGGTGATCTAAGGCAGGAGATCGGGGCACTGGTGGAGCAGTGGCGTCACTAGGGTTGGTGTCACCCAGTGCGGTAACTTCATGGTGTCACCCCCATGGACCTCCTCCCGTACCAGACCATACAGAATCCTTAGTAATGTTTTTTGTACTAATGTTACTCGTAAATCGTAATTCCCGTATATCACTGAATGTAATGGCAATAGTAGTGACATAAACAACTAGCAAAATTAAAATGACATCTTAAAATTACAATATCATACGCACATCCTAAATGTATTTACATTAACATAGTTTCATGTGGTTAAAGTGAAAATTCGGTAAGAAAACAATAGAATTCGAAGTAAAAAACGTAGGTACATTGATACAGTACATGTAAGCTGAACTTACGAAAAATGTTTTTGTGGTTATAACTAACTACAGGGATACTTTTTATAAAAAGGAATAAATTTCTGCTGAAACACTGCACAAACATTTTATAGACAGTCATTTTGGTGTCACCCCCTCTGATGGTGTCACCCGGTGTGGTCCGCACCCCCCTAGTGACGCCACTGTGGTGGAGTAGACCGTGTGCAATGAAGATGGTCTTTAAAACCAAACTAAACCATTTTTCTAAATAAATAAAAGGCAATGTATGTTTCTATGTTCTTAATATAAATCTGCATGCCTTATTATTTCTTGATGAATTTTGGCAGAGAGTCTCTTTAATTACTGCGGGGTAACGCCATGTAGTTATTTCATAATGTAATATTGTAATTATGACATAGATTTAATTTCAAGTTTTCATATACAATGTAAACAAGCCATTTAATTCTCAGGGGCCATAATCAAATAAATAGATATCCGACAGATATCAAAGAACGTAACACAAATGCTAAAATTATTATTTTATGTTTGTAATTAATAACCATGTGTCTTCATAATAACACACTTTTAATTTAATGGGAAATAGAGAAAAAAAAAACAGTTTTATGTAGCACTTCCTTTCTTTAACTATGTAATTTTAATGGCACTGATTTTGCCACGCGGTTTCAAATTGCATCAGAGATGTATCGATACATATATTAAAACAAATGATGTTCTGTGAGGATCGTCATCCACTGTGCGTGTTTAATCTGAATGAAAATCTACCATGATTTAAAGTATTATTTTGTTACAGCATTTTTAAAATCCGTCGTCAAACGAATTTACATTGTAAAACAACTGTATCAACATATGTAAAAACCAAACTCACTCGATAGTCTCTTTTTTCGGTGCAATTATTTTTATGTAATTTTATAGTAAAAACTTTAGTTGTTGCAGAAAACAACTTTATTGAATAGTTATAATCGTTGAAGTAACGTTTAAATGTAATTTTGTCGCATGTTGCCAGGTA
The DNA here is from genome assembly GCA_024509875.1 of Oreohelix idahoensis. NCBI lineage: Eukaryota > Metazoa > Mollusca > Gastropoda > Stylommatophora > Oreohelicidae > Oreohelix > Oreohelix idahoensis. The sequence continues at coordinate 367,954 of JAMPIV010015621.1, forward strand.
ATATAATTTGGTTTCTACCGCTTTGGTTATATATATATATATATATATATATATATATATATATATATATATATATATATATATATATATATATATAAAACAAGCGGGTGGTCAGCTACGAAATCTATGTGCAATTATAAAAACAACCTGCGGACCCTCAGATCCAAACATTCTCTGGGAGAAATATAAATACAGCTTGATTGAAGATATTCTTAGACAAGCACGTAGAGATAATCTAACTATGGATTTAAATTACTCTTCTGTAATTTTTAATCAAGCACTTATATTGCTAGAAGATAAATCTATATCCATGAATGGCAGAGCTCTTCAACAACTGGGTCCAAAAGCGCCTACACGAACTGTTTCTGCGATACCTGATAGAGACATTTTGCGGGAAACAAACTATGACATTGATCAGTTGGAAAGATTTGTTGAAACCAATGAACCGCTCTTAGTTGATGAACATAGATTGGCATACAACGCTATTCTGGACCTGATAATAAATGGAAATGTGTCGTGGTTGAGTTAAAGTGTAAGAGTAGTTTGTCGAGTTGGACAATAGTAGTGAAATCGACAAGGGATAGTGGACAGACAGAGTTATAGATTACACGTAGATAAGGTGTAAATAGGAGATGGACTTGAGACAACCTGAAAAAAGATTTATTAAATTTGTCTCTCTCTCCAAGCCTCAACTCACTTTATAGTCTAAGCACCTCCTGCTCTTCCTCTTTTCTCTGGATAATAAATAGAGACTATAGTAAAGAGCTTGAAAACAAGGTTAATTATGGATGGAAGGGTCGTGAACAGCGCATTAATAAAATGTGTAAACTTTATTAAAGCAGAAAAAGCATGAAAATAATGCATATCAGCACAAACAACATAAAATTGCATCAATATTCAAAAATATGCAAAATACACCAACGAACACACACACCACCAATCATAAACACCCGTAGAACACAGAGAAATGAAATAAACTGAGTGTCAGCCCGTCCGCTTTCATGGGACCAAAAGCTAGCTCCAGAAAAGTGTCTTACATGTAGATATCCTTTAAGGGGATGAAATAAACCTACAAAAATTTCCTTGTCGGTGCTATCATGGGTGACCTCTAATTGCGCGAGGTGGGCTGGAAGACTCTATTTACCTCCGGTTTACCAAATGAATAAACTGAGTGTCAGTCTGTCCGCTTTCGTGGGACCAAAGGCTCTAGCTCCAAGAAGTGTCTTTACGTAAATATATATCCATGGGTGATGGAATTAACCTGTAAATCCAATGTAGGCGCTAAACGTTGGTGCCCCTAATTGCGCGAGGGGGACTGGGACTCTGTCTATCTTCTGCTGACCAAATAAACAAACTGAGCGACAGCCTGTCCGCTTTCGTGCCAAAGGTGCTAGCTCCAGAAAAGTGTCTTACATGTAAATATCCTTAAGGTGAATGAAGTGAAATACAAAACTTTCCTTGTAGGTGCTAAACGTTGGTGATCCCTAATTGCGTGAGGGGGGAAGGAACTCTGTCTATCTTTGGCTGGCCGCTCCTAATTGCGAGGTTCTACATAACCCAAAAATACACCAGACGAAGTTACTTGAGGACAAAACGGTCCCATGCTCTCTTATCCGGCGCTAGAATTGGCTTGCGTACTGGGTATTAAATCCGGTTTGGGCTGGTTTGACTGAGTGCCCCGTTTAGACACACAAAGGCTGGTGATTGAAATTCTGCTATAGACGCTGGGCTGATTGATATGCTGGAAGCGGCCATGCTCTGACTGGCGATCAATAGGCGAGTAGGAGACTATCACTGCAATAGATGATTTCAGATTTAGCGTTGGCTCGTTGCACACTGCGTGAGCTTAACTCCCGTGAGAGAGAAATGGCGTTGAAAAAAGGGGTTTTGGTTCAGGAATGGGGTTGACAACTCGTGACGCTAGTGGTATTCAGAAACCCTCTAGATCGAAGAGAACATGACGTTCTTCGCCTGACTGGAGTCTGCTCTAGCGATTCGGTATCCCTGAAACCGAGACCCAAAAGAGACACCCTTTACATTAAGCAAACAATAAAATCACACTAATGTTATATAAAATAGTTGTGCTCCGCTATGGGATTTAAATTTATTGTAATTATTGCTATGATAGTTTTAGGGCTGTCTTTAACCTTATAAGTCTCCTGTTTCTTCCACTCTATCAATTATCAGCATGTGCCCGCATAGGCTTAATATATTTTGTACACCCAGGTACCTGTCAGTAAATGTTCTGACAGCAAAAACTACTCCTCTTCTTCCAACTAAACATACAGGAAACCTAACCTTGTAGTTACAGTTGAGTGGATATGCTTATTCATCTTACAACATTTAAATGAATTTACATAAACAGATTACAGCATGTGACATTACAACATTAAATCATATGCCCCTTGGGGAAAAATATTAATATCCCACAAAATGAATACATAGAAAATGCAATGTTCTTGCTATAATAATACCGTTGTGACTGAACATAAGATATAATTATATCTATGGCGGGTGTCTGCTTTCTATGAAAGTTATGGCTAGAGTCTAGCTACACAAGTAAGCACATAATGATTCTCCCCAGCCACTAGAAATATCTATCAAAAGGAATAAGTGACTTTCTCCTATAATTCAGAGTTATAGTGCCTGCATCTCACTATTCAGTGTTAAGTGAACAATCCACACCTCTGACATTTTCTTACAGAAATGACAGTTAATTCTGCCGACTCTTAACCCATGGTAAACTTTGTATGGACTGAGTCTACATTATCACTGAATCAAATTACTACGAGAAGTCCTTAGAAATGAATTCACGTCACTTTCCTATCAGATATATATAAAAGCTAACATAAATATATCATATATAAGATATGTCTACTTACCCCGAAAAATGACAAGAACTTAGGCAAACACATTCTAGTTCTACTGTGCTAACTCTGCCTTAGTCTCATATGGTCATCTACGGGCCAGGAAATATTTACGAGTGTGTTTGACTTATTAAAATTCTCTAGTCTTATAGTTTACAAACAACGTTACCACACAGAAACCTTCTTCGCTCGTGATCAAAGACTTAAAGCGACCAGGGAAACTCCTCTGGTCAGACGGACCACAGGTGCGCTGATGTAATATTACCGCTACGCTGACCGTCTGCTGGTCCAGTGGGAATTTCTACTGAAAGCCAGAACGTAAACAAACCTCGGTGGGGTTCCGTAGGTAGAAAATGAAAGACAAGAAAAATACAAAATGACGAGGAAACCAGGACATTAAAGAGTAATAAATAATCGGACGTGATGGTAAAATAAATTAACAGTCACTGTGACAAAATAGAGGACTATTCTTTCTTGATGCACCTGGTGGGACAGGAAAAACATTTCTTATTAATTTGCTTCTTGCTAAAATTCGGAAGCAAAATGAGATTGCTCTTACGGTTGCATCATCTGGAATAGATTATTGGAGGAAGGTCGTACTCAGCTCTCAAACTACACCTAAATCTAGCATATTTAGAGTCTCCGATTTGTAACATTAGCAAGGACTCTGGACAAACACAAGTGCTAAAAATAATGCAAAGTCATTGTATGGGATGAGTACACTATATCACATAAGAGAGCTCTTCAAGCTCTTGATCTGACTCTGCAAGATATTAGGGGAAACACTCTTCCACTGGGAGGGGCTGTGATAGTGCTTTCTGGAGATTCGTCAAACATTACCAGTTATTCTGCGATCAGCACCGGTGGACGAACTAAATGCTGGGCTTAAAGTATCATATCTTTGTAGACACATTCAGAAAATGAAACTGACCACCAATTTGCGCGTTCATTTACTTGGAGATTTGTGAGCGAGCGATTCTGGCACCTAAAAATGAGTACGTTAGTAATATCAATCTTCAAATACAGAATCAGCTGCCGGACATAGCCACAACATACAAATAAATTGACACTGCAGGCTGTATTTTATCCGACTGAGTTCCTGAACTCATTGGAACCATCTGGAATTCCACCTCATAACTTAATTTTTTTAATCGGTGCACCGATAATTTTGCTGCGAAATCTTGATCCGCCCAAATTGTGTAATGGAACGAGACTATGTGTTAAGAACGTCATGCCAAACGTGAAAGAAGCAACAATATTAACAGGTTATGCCAGAGGAGAAGCAGCATTCATTCCACACATTCCTCTGATCCCAAATGGCTTGCCTTTTGATTTCTAACGACTGCAATATCCTGTACGTCTTGCATTTGCAATGACAATAAACAATGCTCAAAGGCAGTCACTTAAGGTAGCAGGCATTAACTTAGAAAATTCGTGTTTTTCACACGGACAGCTATATGTTGCTTGCTCCAGGGTGGGCACACCAAGAAATTTATTCATTTTTGCCACAGGTGGCAACACCAAGAATATTGTTTATCAAGAAGCACTGGAATAACGTTGCAAAAATAAATGTAGAAAATAACGTTAAGTAAATATGACACGATGTAGTGAAATATATTAACTGTAACTTATGTAACTTCCATGTGTGTAACTTATGTATGTAAGTTTCATACACCGTTAGTAGAAAATCCGGGCAACGCCGGGTACTTACAGCTAGTTTCACATAACGCAAAGCTCCGCTGAATATTTTGCTATCTGAATGTCAAACAAGAGCGTCCGATTGGCAGAGTGGTTAGTGCTCTGGTCTCTCACAGCAAAGGTGCTGGGTTCAATTCACGGTATCGACACGCTTCAGTCTACCCAGTTGTAAATGGGTACCTGACTTTGTACTTGAGTTAGGGAAGGAAATGGCAGCGAGGAAAAGGCAGCTCCCCACGAGGCATAGGCCTTCAAGAAACACAGACCATTTCCTGCTTTTACGTTCCATCAGCTCAAGATCGTTTCATGTCTTCCTCACCATTCTCATCTCTGTCGCCAGTATTCTTCTCCATGTATTCTCCCGTCTGCCTCTACGTCTTTTACTCTGGGGGCTTCCAGAAACAAGGACTGCCTTGTAATGCTATCAACAGGTTTCCTTAATGTGTGTCCTCTCCAGCGCCATCGTATTCTTCTCATCTCTTGTTCCACAGACACTAATCTAGCTCTTTTTATTAATGTTCTTATAAGGTGTATCCGGCGTTGTTTGTGCCTTCACATTTTACAAACCCGCACCCTTTATCACTCGCTTCTTGTTTTTCTTTAATTCTCAATTTTCTTACTACAAATACACTGCAGTCTTTCAAGTAGTGTGCCATCCGGTCTGTCTATATCGGTGCCATTCTGTTTACGTCTTTGTCTAATTTTTTACTTCCATGTAACGGGATGCAAAAGAATGCGCGCTGCTCTTATGTGAATTCCAGAGTTAGATATCTGAATGCACGCTGCTCTTATGTGAATTCCATGGTTAGATATCTGAATGCACGCTGCTCTTATGTGAATTCCATGGTTAGATATCTGAATGCGCTGCTCTTATGTGAATTCCTGGGTTAGATATCTGAATGCGCGCTGCTCTTATGTGAATTCCAGGGTTAGATATCTGAATGCATGCTGATCTTATATGAATTCCAGGTTTAGATATCTGAATGCACGCTGCACTTACGTAAATTCCAGGGTTTGATCTCTAACCACCACCCTAAAGCACCTCCACGTGGTGCATACTGGAAACAGCCAACCTCCGAGTTGCCCGGCCAAAGCTTCAGGTGTTGCTTAGCTACACCAGAATGACCCACATCACCATTTCCCTTTTTGTTTAAAAAAAAATGTTGAGAACCCAGCATCTCACGCTAAGCTTCGAAGAAGAAAAAAAAAAAGGGGGGGGGGGGGGGGGGGAGTAACTTGAGCCCTAGACTTAACTCCGGCTTTTACCTGGTTGACTGCATGCAGGAGGATCTCACATTGAATAAGATGGCAGGCGAGGGAAGCCGAGAGGTGGCTTTTGGTAGGAGCCCAGTGCCAGGGCACAGTATTTTAGCCCTGCATATTTGGAGAGCCCCTATGGATGGTGGGGAATGCACAATATGTTACACATTCTATTCCCCTTCTAGCTTGAAACTAGATGTGAGGATCCTTCAAGTGTAAGCCGAGCCATGATATAATACTCGGGAAAGAAACTCATGACTTCAACTCAACAACTTTCGGAATGGCAGAAAAGCCACAGCAAAAGCCTAGATCTACAGTGCAGATAATACCAAGTTAACCGGCACAGGTGATTTCCTTTATGCCTAACTATCGCACGTCGCCACCGCTGAGATTTCAGGTCGGATGAAGGTATGCAACCCTCCCCGTCCTAGCTCACGCTGTAACGATTAGCGTACAATGTCAATTATTATTCATCTCCATACGCGCACTTATATAAATATCGCCTGTCGTTAATAGCTATTAAATTGTCGGCGTCTGTTGGTCATCGTATGGTAGAAAATAATAGGCACTTATAATAAATACACAAAATGGAATAAACGTGAATTCTTTTCGGTCACTATCAGTCGCGCCTAGCATATAACCGTCTCTTCCTGTGTGAGAAAGCGGGTGGTGGAAATTAACATTAGGACTGAACATCTAGTATGAAATAGCTACGCGTTATTTTATTTCACTAGTTTTAACGCTACAAAATCATAGTGAATTATAATGGTACGCTAACACTAATTTCTATTTTCAGAAATTTAGAATGACAATCCCCACGAATGCTATTAACACATCTTCCACAATTAAGAAAGCACAGTTTATATATCATCATGGTTCTCTGATCTATAGATGATGCTACTTTTCACACTACTGTGTGTACCAGAGAATCAGAATCATGAGTTCCCCAGATAAAGGCTTATGGTCGGCCTTTCTCAGGTGTTAGACCGCCATTAAAGACTTAAATCCGTGTAACGGGGTTCTCGAAGATTTTGCCCGCTTCTGAAGATCAAAGAGCTCGGGGTTGGCCCGCCTTCACTCTGTGTACGAACTTCAAAAGGTTCTCGGGGAAAGATTTTTGCCCGTGGGTTTAAAGGTCCGGTGTTATTCACGTGTTATTCAGGTATCCGATGATTGACAGATCAGTTCGCGCGAGAAACATGATAAACAAACCTCATTCGCTACCTGTTGTGACTGGCAGGTCACGAAAGTCTGCATACGCTTCGTTTGTTTATGTTCAAGGAAAAGAGGCGTGGATGAAAAATAAGCATGTGTGAGTAAGACAGGCAGAAAAATTCATGGTTTTGCTAGCAAATCAGAGCACGCTAACGGGATTACAAAGACTGTCAGATTACCATAGGCTATATTTCCATTATACGTCACAGGGACAGTCTATGGAAAATACTGAGGGCTTATGGAATTCCAAGCTGCATAGTGTCAATCATAAAAAGCCTCTATGCCAACTTTACGTGTAGTGTTGGGCAGAGCAACCTAACCTTTGAGGTGAAGACAGGAGTACGACAGGGATGCCCCTTATCAACCGCTTTCCTCACACCATTTAAAAACCGCCTGTAGTGTCTCTTGTATGCCTTGGACCATTTCCTGTCTGTCTGAGCCAGTTCTGTACATGAGTATGTCACCTGCGAAAGTTAATGTTCGTCCCAGACCTGTTGGTTGAAAGGTAGCCCTCAAAAGGACTACTAGCATGAATGTAGACTCGGGTGTGCTTTTGTTTTGTTCTGTTTGTGTTTATTTATGGTGTTTACTCGATGTGTTGTCTTTCTTAGCTCAAACTGCTGTATTACTTCTGCTTCTTCTTTGACCCTTAACCGCCGGCTGTCAAAGCAGTCAGTGACCATCACGCCAGGTGGCGTCTTGTAGGACAGCAACAAACTGCTTCCACTTTGCTCGGTCGGCGGCAATCCTTCGTGAAGTGCCCCAGCCGTGGATCATTCTTTGCATCTCGGCCTCCACAGTTCTCCTCCAAGTTGTTTTTTGGTCGGCCTCTCTCTCTTTCCTTAAGGGGTCCATAGCATAGCTGTTCTTGTGATGGCATCGGGGTCTCTTCGAAGACGTGGCCAACCCAACTCCAGCGTCTGCCAGCTATGACGGTGCGCATGTCGTCTTGGTTACTTCGAGTAAGTAGTTCTTGATTGGTGATGGTATTCGCCAAAGTATTCGGAGAATTTTCCTCAGGTAGATTGTGTGGAAAGAGGACAATTTCGACATTGCCTTCTCTGTTACAGAGGACTATTTCGACATTTCCTTCTCTGTTACTCTCCAGCATTCCCCACCACAGAGAAGCACAGAAAGTACACAGCTCTCATAATATTAATTTTGTGTTTGTGCTGTACTGTGAAGACTTCCAGAAGTTGTTTAACTAGTAAAGGCTAGCTCGATTTATTCATCCTATTGTTGCTGTCTTTGCTTGTTCCGCCGTCTGGTATTGTATGGCTTAATAACACCACATGCAGACGCCTGTGACAGCAGTGTTGAGTGGCTAGCGAAACACAGCGTGAATCAGATGTAAGGGTATCCCTGACTTCAGGGCATAACAGCGACGGTAAATCAGGCGGAAGAATCTAATAATTTAAAACAAGATGATTGGCTGATAAAGTAGAAGAGCGAAGCGTACAGCATACATCAGTCGTGTCAGGGCTGATAGATAAAAGCTGCTTGACGCACGGAAGATTTCGGCCGTCATCATGAATATCGGATAATCAGAGGGATTGAGGGATTATAATTTATAGATAAAATTTTTTAGTACGCCCTCTACCCCGCCACCCCAGACAGAATCTTGGGACTTTGAAAACCTTCATTCCATATCAACCACCCCAGTCTTCCCCCCTTGGGACCTAAATGTAAGTAATCGTTAGGTCAGACGACGGGCGAATTAAAACATGCCTGGTACTGGACAATGACAAGTACCCTAAGGGTTACGAACGTAGTTCGCAAGTAATTCTACGTGGCGGGACAATGCCTTATCATTCTGATGTACCGCCCCCTTCCTTGGACAATTTCTAGGTCCGCCAATGAAGGGACCATCACTACAGCTGGTCTTCTTACAGGAAGCCTGCACCAAGAATTCACACACTCTTGCAGCGGTGCTTCTGCAGCATTTCCTTTCACATGATGATGTTGCCAATCCCTTGTACAACCTCGTATAAGTCGCCTGGTACGACATGCCTGAAGGTGTAGTATTCTTACTCCTTCGTTGTCTCTTCAATATTCCGTAAATATCAAGGCAACACGTAGTCCGGCACCTAGCACTAGCAGTAGATCTATTTCTTACTTTGTCAATGAGCATATTAGACAAACATTACAAGAAGAGAAACTAACTACCTCTATCTGTGGTTTGGTTTGGTTTGAATGACCATCTTCATTGCACACGGACAACTCCATCAGTGCTCCGATCTCCTCCCTTAGATCACACAAGGAGGATCTCAGCGCAGTGCACGAACTCCGTAGTACCGGCGAGAATCCCAATGTGTGTATATAATGTATAGGAATCACACATTCTTTACATTTTTTTTTTACGTGGTGGGTAGGTTTCCTAATTTTTAAATGTTGCCATGGCAGCGGCCTGATAAGCCTACTCTTTACGATTTCCAACTGCTGTGGAATTTTTAACGTGCGCAACTTGCACAAGGGACCTCCTGTTTTTTCGCACTTATCCGAGAAGGCTAGGCATCCGATCTCACTACCCATGAGACCGGGGGGAGGGGGGGGAGGGGAAGAGGACGTAGTTAGGACCACTGGTTCTGAAAAAAAAATTTATCTATAAATTATAATCCCTCAACTGGGATTCGAACCCGGTACCTCTTGAATACGAGGCGGACGCCATACCTCTGAGTCACTCCGACATACAGGGCCGAAACACTTGTTCGACGGGGGGACCGCTTCTGATGGTCAGATTGCCTCCTGTAGTATCGCTCTGTATAGAGTTTCCTATCATAGTTTACTTAGTCGTTCCTCTTCTACCGTGGGGTGTAGAGGTTTGGAAGAGAGAGTTATCGGCTGTCTTCCTCCAGGACTGGTTCAATTCTAGTCCTCGGTCCTTCAGAGATTGTCTAATGTTGTCCTCCCAGCGGACTCTGGTTTTTATTATTGTGATTATTATCATATTTATCCGTTTTCGTCGTCGCTAACTGGTCAAACGGGGCAATATTCAAGACGAACAGACAACATTTTAAAAAAAAAAAATGTGAGGTATTATAATCAAAGACGATCGGTGAGGCAGGCTTCCGCCGTCTGTAACAACGATATATTTACCTGTTCACTTAAGAGTGCGCATTCGTTGTTGCGACTTATCAACTAATTTCAAAAGCTGGGTCTAAGGGAGGTAATAGACACCGGTTTGTTTTTTTTAAAGACTAGGTCGGGGTGCTCATTTGCACAGAACACTCCTGATGACCTTGATACGGGCAGGTGGAGTTTCCGTGTCTGACTCCGCGTGCCCGTAACGTGCGTTGTTTATTGCCTGCAGCGAACTTTGATATTCTTTGCTATAAGTAAGTGTCAAACATGGTTCTGACAAAAGCACAGGAGAGGAAAATTACCGGGATGCTTAAGAAAAGTCATTAATGTTAACAGGAGAGACATAAAACACTGATGTTAACAGAAGAGACAGAAAACGTTGATCAGGAGAGACATAAACACTGATGTCAACAGGAGGGACAGAAAACATTGATGGTCATAGGAGAGACAGAAAACGTTGATGTTAACAGGACAGACAGAAAACATTGATATAACAGGAGAAACAGAAAACATTAACGTTAACAGGAGAGACAGAAAACATTGATATAACAGGAGAGACAGAAAACATTAACGTTAACAGGAGACAGAAAACGTTGATGTTAACAGGAGAGACAGAAAACATTAACGTTAACAGGAGACAGAAAACATTGATGTTAACAGGAGAGACAGAAAACATTAATGTTAAATTAACAGGAGAGACAGAAAACACTAATGTTAACAGGAGAGACAGAAAACATTGATATAACAGGAGAGACAGAAAACATTGATGTTAACAGTAGAGAAAGAAAACACTGATGCTGACATGAGAGACAGAAAACATTAATGTTAGCAGGAGAGACAGAAAATATTAATGTTAACAGGAGAGACAGAAAACATTGATATAACAGGAAAGACAGAAAACATTGATGTTAACAGGTGAGACAGAAAACATTAATGTTAACAGGTGAGACAGAAAACATTAATGGTAACAGGAGGAACAGAAATCCCTGATGCTGACAGGAGAGACAGAAAACATTAATGTTAGCAGGAGAGACAGAAAATATTAATGTTAACAGAAGAGGCAGAAAACATTAATGTTAACAGGAGAGACAGCAAACATTGATATAACAGTAGAGACAGAAACCATTAATGTTAACAGGAGAGACAGAAAACATTAATGTTAACAGGAGAGACAGAAAACATTAATGTTAACAGGAGAGACAGAAAACATTGATATAACAGTAGAGACGGAAACCATTATTGTTAACAGGAGAGACAGAAAACATTAATGTTAACAGGAGACAGAACACATTAATGTTAACAGGAGAGACAGAAAACATTAATGTTAACAGGAGAGACAGAAAACATTAATGTTAACAGGAGAGACAGAAAACATTAATGTTAACAGGAGAGACAAAACATTAATGTTAACAGGAGATAGAATGAGAAATGATGTAAACGGTCTAGGTGTTTATGATGATTCGCCTTATAAAATATCTGGCATGCCTAGCACCCCCTGAAGGTAGGTCTCGCACTCCCAGGGTGTGCACGCACTCCTGTTTAAGAAGCACTGGGCTAACTGATGTGCTGGATTCTTTCAGTTCGTATCGATTTTTAAATTATATTAATTTTAAAAAAAAAATAATTAAATGTTCCTTGTTTGGCGAGGCGCGCACTGCTCAACCCACACACATAGTCCGTAGGTTATATTAAGTTGCATGTCAAAATAGAAAAGGCATTTTTTTAAAATATTTGGCTTCCCAGACAATTTATTGTCAAAATTAAAGTCCAATTAGTTATTCTTTTTCCTTTGATGTTGCTTTGATGTTACACCTCTTAGTCTGCTGGTACGACCGGCAGTTATAAGACCGACCTGTTACCAGCAGATGCGTTTTTTCTGACGTTGGTAAGTAAGTAAGTTATTTTAAAATATAACAAGCATACAATTTCCAGACTAATCTGTTAAATATACGTAATTTAGAAAACAATACGTATGATTCTTACTTTTGTATACGTATAAGTTAACGTATATTAAAAATGAAAGCAGATGTGAAACCTGGTAATCATCGGGCCATTTTATCGTCTTACTTCTTCTTTTTCTTCAAGTACCATGCCTAGTGGCGTAGGAGATCATGTCTCTCCACAACTTCCTGTCTCCAGTACAATTTATCAATTCTGCTGTTGACTTCTTTCCATGCCACGATGTCAAACTGTCCAGTATTTGCTCTCTTTGTCTTCCCCTATCTCTTTTTCCTTCACTCTTACCTGTTGTTACGATATATTCCAGCTTTCCTTTTCTCATAGCATGCCCAAAAAAGTGGACTGCTTCTTTCCATCTTCTGAAATAAATTTTCTTTGCGCACTGGCCTCCTTCAGGACATCATCATTACTCTTTCTGGTTGTCCATGATATTGTTTACATTCTTCTGTACAACCACATCGCTGTGACCTCTAGTGCCTTCCCTACTTTTTTTTTTTTTTTTCCCTTAACCAGCGGCACTTGGGCTTTCAGCCCTTCGGCCCAATGACATGTCATTGCGAGGCTGGGGAACCTGAGGACTTTCCTTCCAACCCGGTCAGGAGCTTCGCTCCTTCCCATCCACAGAGGGTTTATCACAGGAGCCGTTCAGGCTATTCAGTCAAATGCATACAACAGTATAAAAGAAATATAACAGCATAACACCCACACTGCTCAAAAGAAGACTAGTCAGACCTGTGTCCGATTTTGCATCCTTTTTTGGGGATGCCTAGCTGGCCGTGAGGTAAGTGTGATTCGCTTGTATAGCTAGGCGGTGTTGTCGTACGGAAGGTACGGGGTTCGAACCCTGGGTAAACCACTCACGTCTGTTGTTTTTCTGTTGTCTAAGTGTTCTACTTCTTTATTTCTTACTTCTTCTTCTTCTTCGATCCTTAACCACCGACCGTCAAAGCAGTCAGTGGCCATCACGCCTAGTGGCGTCTTGTAGGGCAACAACAAATTGATTCCACTTTGCACGGTCGGTGGCCATCCTTCGTACAGTGCCCCAACTCTGGTTCATTCTTTGCATCTCAGCCTCCACAGTCCTCCGCCAAGTTGTTTTTGGTCGGCCTCTCTTTCGCTTTCCCTCAGGGGTCCAAAGCATAGCTGTTCTTGTGATGGCATCGGGGTCTCTTCTGAGGACATGACCAACTGTCATGAAATATTCTAATCCACATATATAAATTATTAGGTAAATATGAAGCCTAACAAATAAAATTAATAAAGAGAAGAGCAATGGTAAAATGACAGTGCTGTCACAAGGAATGTACTCGAAATCCCCCTTGTTTTCTGCTTCGTCTGCAAATTGTAACGCTTTCATGTTGATAGTAAAAGCTTACTGTATTATACCCGCTTTCTTCAATGAAACGTGTGCTGTATTTCTTGGAAAAACATTAAGAGGCAGACTGCGTAATGACCTAAATTTTAAATTCCATTCATGTCTTTTTCTACATTACGTTACCAAAACGAACGAACAGATGGAAAAAAGGATAGCGAGAGGGGAGGGCTGAAAATCAGGAACGCATGCAACACGCGACGCGCGATATACAAATGCTGGCATCACGCGTGTAAGTCTACAAGCACTAACTTTTTCAGACGGACAGTGATAAAATACACTACCCTTTCCCAGAGTTAGGTTTATAAATCATAACAGACTCTTATTCGAAAAGATAACATTAGATGGGTTTACGGTTGAAAACATAACAGTACCCAGACAGCACATCTTCCAAACAGGAGGTAGAAGAAAATACATATTTTGAACGCAGCCACGTAGCTCTTTTAAAGTGGGAAAATTGGGTTCCTTAGGGCTTGCTGACAAATAATATGTAAAACGTTACGCCAATAGTCCAGGAATTAATAAATTATACCCAAAATAAAATATTGGGGGTGCCTGACAGCATAAAATCATTTCTGCTCATAAGATTTTTTTTTTAACGTGTTTGAAAAAAAATTACGTTACAGAAATAGCCTACCATGTAAACTCCAAATTGATTGGAGCGCAACAAATGAAAGCCTAACCACGATTGGTCGGGCTATAAATACTATCTTGGTTGTTGGGGGAGACGGGAAAAGATAACATTTTTTTCAAACACTTGTCGAAACGTGGCTCATTGGCCAGTCTCGCTGATATACACACTTGGGAGCGTTAGTTCGAGACCACTTGTTTAAAAAAAAGCTTGATAAAGCATCAGTGCGTTGAAGCCAGCTCATATTTGTGTAAAATAAAAGCCTGGAACATAAGCAGATAGGAATTTGTGCCAGTTTGTGCCAGAATTCATTGCTAATCAACGTATCTGTGTTATTCGTATGAATTGTGGTAAGCTTGAACCATTTAATATCTTTTAATGAAAATTGAATGTGAATTGTTGATTTATGCCTGTATATATATATATGTGTAGTTCAGTGGCAAACGTGAGGTAAAGCCTAAAATGCTCCAGCCTGAACAGAGGGTGTCGGAGAGAAGTAAAACGGCATGGAATGGCCAAACAGTACACTGACACCTGGATGATTGACTAGAAAGAAATAATGCTGGAAGTGCAGAGGCGTAGTAACCATTAAGGATGGTAATGCTGGTATAAAGTATTTCAGATGAAGCTGACTGTTGGCCTAACGCTCTGAACGCAATGTTTGTGCTGTATTGTGATCAGTGTAAAAGAGAATATAAATTAGTTATGAAGTAGAAGGTACATCCTTCTTGATTTCAGGGACAGTGGTCTTGATGGTACTGAGCAGCATCTGGTCAGAGATTTGCTGAATCCAGTGTCGGACAGCATACTCCTTGGTCCTTTTAGCTATCAGTGAGGTGTCTCCAGAGCCCAGAAGAGAATTCGAGCAGAGGAGTCCTCTCCTGCCGCCATCACTCAAGATAAGCAGAGTTGGCCAGCTGAGCTCAACATTATGTCCCCTCACCTTGAAATAACTTTATAAAAATACTATTCAGAGGGGAATTTACTTGTCTTAAAATCAGGAACTGTGAACATCTCCAATAATAGTCCCTAAAGACAAACTATTGAAGTCATGATGACCAATACCAACAGAGCTTGAACAAAACAAAACCAGTATTACCTCATTTTACTACTACACAACTGACACACATATAACATTTGTAATAATATATGTCACTACAATATTCATATTAAATACATT
The DNA here is from genome assembly GCA_024509875.1 of Oreohelix idahoensis. NCBI lineage: Eukaryota > Metazoa > Mollusca > Gastropoda > Stylommatophora > Oreohelicidae > Oreohelix > Oreohelix idahoensis. Next base: position 383,217 of record JAMPIV010015621.1, read on the forward strand.
CTGTACATAACTTGGAATTTAAATTGATTGTGATTCCTGGTTCCCTTGTAGTTGAATCAGGACACATATTCATTCATGCTAGTAATGAATACATATTGTTATTTGAACCGTTACGAGTGACTTCTTTAAGCTATTCTCATAGAGTGTTATATGTATGTGAGTGTCACAGTGTTGTTAAGAGTAGTGGATTAAATTAAATTGTTTATCTGTCTGTTGTTGTGAATTACACTTCACCATACTCATACCCTAGACATATAACGTAGCATCACACTATTCCAGAATAATTCTGACTGAGATATATAGATATGTGGTAGCAAGTAAGGTTATCTATAATACACTACTCTTAATAGATATAGATACCTTCACAGCTGATCTCAGTCAGTACACTAAGTTTCCTATAAGTATTTATAACATCCCACTTCACCACATATATTGGGGTCTCGCTCTTGGGATTTTGAATCTTTCCCTATTAAAAATATTGGGGGTAATTCACTTCAGGGAATATAAGAATTAAAAGGTATCCTTGGGTGGAATTAAATAAGGTTGAGCTCACGGTGCCTGTGTTGTCCATTAGAGATTGAATTGTTGGTTAGACATTATATAAAGTACCTGATAGACAATGGCGGACCTGGCCAAATTTCGATCTGCTGCGGTTCAGACTGCAAAAGAGTTAGGATTAGATGGGCAAGTTATGGTTGCCTATGTTACTACGGAATGTGACAAATTTATTGAACGCGAAGAAAGAAGGTTTGAAGCCGAAAGAAAGTTAGAGGCTGACAAGGAAATTAAGAGGTTGCAGATTGAGGCTGAGGCTAAGAAATTGGAGGCAGAAAGAGAAGACAAGAGATTAGCTGCAGAAAGAGAAGCCGAGGAAAGAAGACAGGCTGCAGAAAGAGAAGAGAAGAAATTAGCTGCAGAAAGAGAAGAAAGAAAATTAGCTGCAGAAAGGGAAGCAGAAGATAAAAGATTACAAAGGGAACATGAGTTACGACTAAGGGAGTTTGAGTTTCAAGGCCATGCTCCTGAAAATGGTGCCAGTCCCTTTGCCTCTGATGCTACGGTTACTCAAGGAGCCTCAATCTCAGCTATGAACTTTCATTTAGATCATTTTGTTGAGAAAGACGATGATATTGAGAGCTATATAAATAGGTACGAACTATTAGCTACCACGTATGGGTTAGAGAGAGAAAGGTGGAGCTTAAAGTTATCTCAGGGACTTCGTGGGGCAGCTTATGAAGTTTTTGCAAAAATGAGCAGAGGTGATCAGGAAAATTATGACATGCTAAAGCAGGCTCTTTTGTTAAGGTATGAAAAGAATGCAGAGTTTTACAGGAAAAAATTTAGGAATGCTAAACTACTGTCAGGTGAAACCTATCACCAGTTCTCTGCACGAATAGAGACATACTTGGAGAAATGGACTTCTCTGGGGAAAACCCAAGATCTTAAGGAAATGGTCCTTATAGAGCAATTAAGAGAGTCCATGGCTCCAGACCTGAGAAAGTTTCTCATGGAACAAGGTGCAGAGAGGCTGGATGAGTTGCTAAATGTTGCTGAAAGGTATCAAGCAGCTCAAGCAGAGGTAACATGTAATAAAAAGAAACAGGTGGATAACTTTAGGGCACCACAGAACTTTAATAAATTTGATCCTAGGGATCAAAATAAAGGTAAGCACCAATTTGATAGGCCACGGTATGACAATAAAAATAAATTCCCACAATTCGATGAAAGGAAATATAATGAAAGAAAATCTTTCAACCAAGGAAAAAGGTGGTGTAAGAATTGTCAGATGGACAATCATGACACTGACCGTTGCAGAAGGAAACCTGTGTATATGGCAACCCTTCAGGTCAGGTCGACCTCAAGACAGGAGGAGGATATTATGTTAGATACCACTCCAGAAGAGATGAGGAAGGCACAGGCTGGGGATAAAACACTCAAGCCTTGTTTCAGAAAATTGTCAACTTGTCATGCAACTCCAGGCAAGGGAGATTTTTACATGAAAAACAAGTTGATGTATAGGAAGACTGGAACTAGATCCCATGGTCACGGACAGCTGGTTCTTCCAAAAAGATACAGGACAGAATTAATAAGGAGCCTACATGTGAAACCAGATGGGGACCATGAGAAAATAGGTACCATCATTCAAAAGGTGGCTCACAATTATTATTGGCCCAAAGCAAGATGGGACATTGAGAATTTTGTAGAAAGGTGTAGCATAGCACATGAGGGAACACCCACAAGTGGGAACATGGATCAGGACCTGGACACGCCATGGGGCAAAATCAGGCCTAACAATAAAAAGAAAAATAGATTTGATAAAGTGGACCAAATGGAATGGGAAGCCCCTTTTCACGGACAAGCTTCACTTAACTGTTTTACAATGGGCACTATGCGGAGAGTGCAAAAAGATGTCTTACCCCAGGATAAGCCGAAAATCCCTCAATCGGACTTAAACAAACTGGAGGAAGAAGATGTAGAGAGGAAATCTCTCATCAAGAATTTTAAGAGGGGAGACAGCCCCAAAAGAAAAATTGGTAGCGGTCGTTTTGTGAATGATAGTTCTGGGAGGAAAAATCATCACTATAAAGCTTCGAGTGGAAGAGACCATACCGGTGCATGGACAAATAGGTCCACACCATTAAAGGTCCATATGTAGCTTTGTTAAGAACGTGGACTGATGAAAAGGCAGAGGAAAACATTACATCTTCATACCAATATGTGAATGAGCTGACCACTCGGTTGAAAACTGGCTGGAAACTTGCCAATGAAAATTTGAAACAAGCCAGGAAGAAACATGCTGCCTATTATAACAGGAAGGCGAAAGACAGAGATTTGGCTGTGGGAGAGAAGGTACTGCTTCTTTTGCCTGGGAGTCAGAATAAGTTACAAATTGGATGGCAGGGTCCATATACAGTTCTAGAGAAGGTGTCTAGAACAAATTATAAGATAGATAAGAAGGGGAAAGAAAAAATCTATCATGTGAATCTCCTGAAGAAATATTTGGAAAGAGAACATCAGGAAGAGACACACTTGTTGACCTTGTCCATCGCCATGGAGATGAAAAAGGAACCACTTTCATCATTTGAATATCCATTACACCCCTCTGAGACAGCAGCACAGGTGAAAATCAGTACACATTTAACGAAAACTCAGAAAGAGAGAGTGCAACAGGTTCTAAATAATCATGCAGAGGTGTTAACAGACCGACCAGGGCATACAAACCTATTGGAATATGATATGAAACTCATAGACTCCACACCTGTCTGTATGAAACCATATTCGATTCCGTTTGCTAAGGAAAAAGCTTTGAAGGAAGAGATAGACTATCTATTGAAGGAAGGAATTATTTCGCACAGTGAGTCTTCGTATAGTTCCGGTGTTGTACTCTTAAGGAAGCCCTCTGGAGAACATAGACTCTGTATAGATTACAGGAGACTGAATGCTATTACAGAAGGACAGGTGGATCCATTACCGGATACAAATCAGCTGTTTGCCAGGCTAAATAAAGCTAAATATTTCTCAAAAGTGGATCTGAGTAAAGGATACTATCAGATTCCAGTAAAGCCTGAGGTTAGACCATACCTAGCTTTCAGTACCTCAGAAGGACACTATGAGTTTAATAGATTGCCATTTGGATTGAAGAATGCACCTAGTGTCTTCTCTAGAATGATGAGAAAATTATTGGATCCTCTGAATAATCCCTGTATAACAAATTTTATGGATGATATCCTTATAGCAACAGAAACATTTGAGGAACACATTGACTCTCTGAACATGCTGTTTGATCGACTTAGGGAGGCAAATTTAACAGCCCGACCAACCAAATGTTGCGTTGGATGTAAAGAATTGGAATTTTTGGGACACACAGTTTATCAGGGAAACATGACCCCTGACCCAAAGAATTTAGAAAAACTACAGAAAGCCCCGAGACCACAAACCAAGAAGGACGTGAGATCCTTTGTCTCATTATGTGGTTTCTACCAGAAGTATATCAAAAACTTTAATTCCATATGTGCACCTTTAACTGAATTGACACGTAAAGGACATCCAGATCGCATTACATGGACACCACAATGTGAAATGACTTACCAAGAATTGAAGGAAAAGCTCACAAGTAAACCCATTTTGAAATTACCTGACTTAAGTCAAGAATTCATAGTAAGGACGGATGCAAGTAATATTGGGTTAGGTGCAACTTTACTACAGAAATCAGATGCATTGGATGGGGAATTAAGCCCAGTGGCATATGCTAGCAGAAAGTTGAATAAAGCTGAAATCAACTACTCAACTAGCGAAAAAGAATGTCTTGCAGTAATATGGGCAATAAAGAAATTCAATATTTATCTATATGGGAAGGCATTTAAGTTGCAAACTGACCACAAACCTTTATCGTTTTTAGCACAGGCTAAGCATGAGAACTCTAGGTTACTCCGATGGTCTTTGCTTCTGGCTCCATATAATTTTAGCATTGAATATATATCTGGAAAAACCAATCTGGGAGCGGATTTTTTAAGCCGCCATCCGTGTGATGAGAATCACCGTAAACCCCAGAAATAATAATAAATTTCTCTATGTGTATATGGAATAAAGGACTGACATATAATGTCTGTTTTAAGAGGGGAGGTGTCATGAAATATTCTAATCCACATATATAAATTATTAGGTAAATATGAAGCCTAACAAATAAAATTAATAAAGAGAAGAGCAATGGTAAAATGACAGTGCTGTCACAAGGAATGTACTCGAAATCCCCCTTGTTTTCTGCTTCGTCTGCAAATTGTAACGCTTTCATGTTGATAGTAAAAGCTTACTGTATTATACCCGCTTTCTTCAATGAAACGTGTGCTGTATTTCTTGGAAAAACATTAAGAGGCAGACTGCGTAATGACCTAAATTTTAAATTCCATTCATGTCTTTTTCTACATTACGTTACCAAAACGAACGAACAGATGGAAAAAAGGATAGCGAGAGGGGAGGGCTGAAAATCAGGAACGCATGCAACACGCGACGCGCGATATACAAATGCTGGCATCACGCGTGTAAGTCTACAAGCACTAACTTTTTCAGACGGACAGTGATAAAATACACTACCCTTTCCCAGAGTTAGGTTTATAAATCATAACAGACTCTTATTAGAAAAGATAACATTAGATGGGTTTACGGTTGAAAACATAACAGTACCCAGACAGCACATCTTCGAAACAGGAGGTAGAAGAAATTACATATTTTGAACGCAGCCACGTAGCTCTTTTAAATTAGTATTTTTGGGTTCCTTAGGGCTTGCTGACAAATAATATGTAAAACGTTACGCAAATAGTCCAGGAATTAATAAATTATACCCAAAATAAAATATTGGGGGTGCCTGACAGCATAAAATCATTTCTGCTCATAAGATTTTTTTTTTAACGTGTTTGAAAAAAAATTTACGTTACAGAAATAGCCTACCATGTAAACTCCAAATTGATTGGAGCGCAACAAATGAAAGCCTAACCACGATTGGTCGGGCTATAAATACTATCTTGGTTGTTAGGGGAGACGGGAAAAGATAACATTTTTTCAAACACTTGTCGAAACGTGGCTCATTGGCCAGTCTCGCTGATATACACACTTGGGAGCGTTAGTTCGAGACCACTTGTTTAAAAAAAAGCTTGATAAAGCATCAGTGCGTTGAAGCCAGCTCATATTTGTGTAAAATAAAAGCCTGGAACATAAGCAGATAGGAAATTTGTGCCAGTTTGTGCCAGAATTCATTGCTAATCAACGTATCTGTGTTATTCGTATGAATTGTGGTAAGCTTGAACCATTTAATATCTTTTAATGAAAATTGAATGTGAATTGTTGATTTATGCCTGTATATATATGTGTGTTCAGTGGCAAACGTGAGGTAAAGCCTAAAATGCTCCAGCCTGAACAGAGGGTGTCGGAGAGAAGTAAAACGGCATGGAATGGCCAAACAGTACACTGACACCTGGATGATTGACTAGAAAGAAATAATGCTGGAAGTGCAGAGGCGTAGTAACCATTAAGAAGGGTAATGCTGGTATAAAGTATTTCAGATGAAGCTGACTGTTGGCCTAACGCTCTGAACGCAATGTTTGTGCTGTATTGTGATCAGTGTAAAAGAGAATATAAATTAGTTATGAAGTAGAAGGTACATCCTTCTTGATTTCAGGGACAGTGGTCTTGATGGTACTGAGCAGCATCTGGTCAGAGATTTGCTGAATCCAGTGTCGGACAGCATACTCCTTGGTCCTTTTAGCTATCAGTGAGGTGTCTCCAGAGCCCAGAAGAGAATTCGAGCAGAGGAGTCCTCTCCTGCCGCCATCACTCAAGATAAGCAGAGTTGGCCAGCTGAGCTCAACATTATGTCCCCCTCATCTTGAAATAACTTTATAAAAATACTATTCAGAGGGGAATTTACTTGTCTTAAAATCAGGAACTGTGAACATCTCCAATACTAGTCCCTAAAGACAAACTATTGAAGTCATGATGACAAATACCAACAGAGCTTGAACAAAACAAAACCAGTATTACCTCATTTTACTACTACACAACTGACACACATATAACATTTGTAATAATATATGTCACTACAATATTCATATTAAATACATTCTGTACATAACTTGTAATTTAAATTGATTGTGATTCCTGGTTCCCTTGTAGTTGAATCAGGACACATATTCATTCATGCTAGTAATGAATACATATTGTTATTTGAACCGTTACGAGTGACTTCTTTAAGCTATTCTCATAGAGTGTTATATGTATGTGAGTGTCACAGTGTTGTTAAGAGTAGTGGATTAAATTAAATTGTTTATCTGTCTGTTGTTGTGACTTACACTTCACCATACTCATACCCTAGACATATAACGTAGCATCACACTATTCCAGAATAATTCTGACTGAGATATATAGATATGTGGTAGCAAGTAAGGTTATCTATAATACACTACTCTTAATAGATATAGATACCTTCACAGCTGATCTCAGTCAGTACACTAAGTTTCCTATAAGTATTTATAACATCCCACTTCACCACATATATTGGGGTCTCGCTCTTGGGATTTTGAATCTTTCCCTATTAAAAATATTGGGGGTAATTCACTTCAGGGAATATAAGAATTAAAAGGTATCCTTGGGTGGAATTAAATAAGGTTGAGCTCACGGTGCCTGTGTTGTCCATTAGAGATTGAATTGTTGGTTAGACATTATATAAAGTACCTGATAGACAATGGCGGACCTGGCCAAATTTCGATCTGCTGCGGTTCAGACTGCAAAAGAGTTAGGATTAGATGGGCAAGTTATGGTTGCCTATGTTACTACGGAATGTGACAAATTTATTGAACGCGAAGAAAGAAGGTTTGAAGCCGAAAGAAAGTTAGAGGCTGACAAGGAAATTAAGAGGTTGCAGATTGAGGCTGAGGCTAAGAAATTGGAGGCAGAAAGAGAAGACAAGAGATTAGCTGCAGAAAGAGAAGCCGAGGAAAGAAGACAGGCTGCAGAAAGAGAAGAGAAGAAATTAGCTGCAGAAAGAGAAGAAAGAAAATTAGCTGCAGAAAGGGAAGCAGAAGATAAAAGATTACAAAGGGAACATGAGTTACGACTAAGGGAGTTTGAGTTTCAAGGCCATGCTCCTGAAAATGGTGCCAGTCCCTTTGCCTCTGATGCTACGGTTACTCAAGGAGCCTCAATCTCAGCTATGAACTTTCATTTAGATCATTTTGTTGAGAAAGACGATGATATTGAGAGCTATATAAATAGGTACGAACTATTAGCTACCACGTATGGGTTAGAGAGAGAAAGGTGGAGCTTAAAGTTATCTCAGGGACTTCGTGGGGCAGCTTATGAAGTTTTTGCAAAAATGAGCAGAGGTGATCAGGAAAATTATGACATGCTAAAGCAGGCTCTTTTGTTAAGGTATGAAAAGAATGCAGAGTTTAACAGGAAAAAATTTAGGAATGCTAAACTACTGTCAGGTGAAACCTATCACCAGTTCTCTGCACGAATAGAGACATACTTGGAGAAATGGACTTCTCTGGGGAAAACCCAAGATCTTAAGGAAATGGTCCTTATAGAGCAATTAAGAGAGTCCATGGCTCCAGACCTGAGAAAGTTTCTCATGGAACAAGGTGCAGAGAGGCTGGATGAGTTGCTAAATGTTGCTGAAAGGTATCAAGCAGCTCAAGCAGAGGTAACAGGTAATAAAAAGAAACAGGTGGATAACTTTAGGGCACCACAGAACTTTAATAAATTTGATCCTAGGGATCAAAATAAAGGTAAGCACCAATTTGATAGGCCACGGTATGACAATAAAAATAAATTCCCACAATTCGATGAAAGGAAATATAATGAAAGAAAATCTTTCAACCAAGGAAAAAGGTGGTGTAAGAATTGTCAGATGGACAATCATGACACTGACCGTTGCAGAAGGAAACCTGTGTATATGGCAACCCTTCAGGTCAGGTCGACCTCAAGACAGGAGGAGGATATTATGTTAGATACCACTCCAGAAGAGATGAGGAAGGCACAGGCTGGGGATAAAACACTCAAGCCTTGTTTCAGAAAATTGTCAACTTGTCATACAACTCCAGGCAAGGGAGATTTTTACATGAAAAACAAGTTGATGTATAGGAAGACTGGAACTAGATCCCATGGTCACGGACAGCTGGTTCTTCCAAAAAGATACAGGACAGAATTAATAAGGAGCCTACATGTGAAACCAGATGGGGACCATGAGAAAATAGGTACCATCATTCAAAAGGTGGCTCACAATTATTATTGGCCCAAAGCAAGATGGGACATTGAGAATTTTGTAGAAAGGTGTAGCATAGCACATGAGGGAACACCCACAAGTGGGAACATGGATCAGGACCTGGACACGCCATGGGGCAAAATCAGGCCTGACAATAAAAAGAAAAATAGATTTGATAAAGTGGACCAAATGGAATGGGAAGCCCCTTTTCACGGACAAGCTACACTTAACTGTTTTACAATGGCCACTATGCGGAGAGTGCAAAAAGATGTCTTACCCCAGGATAAGCCGAAAATCCCTCAATCGGACTTAAACAAACTGGAGGAAGAAGATGTAGAGAGGAAATCTCTCATCAAGAATTTTAAGAGGGGAGACAGCCCCAAAAGAAAAATTGGTAGCGGTCGTTTTGTGAATGATAATTCTGGGAGGAAAAATCATCACTATAAAGCTTCGAGTGGAAGAGACCATACCGGTGCATGGACAAATAGGTCCACACAATTAAAGGTCCATATGTAGCTTTGTTAAGAACGTGGACTGATGAAAAGGCAGAGGAAAACATTACATCTTCATACCAATATGTGAATGAGCTGACCACTCGGTTGAAAACTGGCTGGAAACTTGCCAATGAAAATTTGAAACAAGCCAGGAAGAAACATGCTGCCTATTATAACAGGAAGGCGAAAGACAGAAATTTGGCTGTGGGAGAGAAGGTACTGCTTCTTTTGCCGGGAGTCAGAATAAGTTACAAATTGGATGGCAGGGTCCATATACAGTTCTAGAGAAGGTGTCTAGAACAAATTATAAGATAGATAAGAAGGGGAAAGAAAAAATCTATCATGTGAATCTCCTGAAGAAATATTTGGAAAGAGAACATCAGGAAGAGACACACTTGTTGACCTTGTCCATCGCCATGGAGATGAAAAAGGAACCACTTTCATCATTTGAATATCCATTACACCCCTGTGAGACAGCAGCACAGGTGAAAATCAGTACACATTTAACGAAAACTCAGAAAGAGAGAGTGCAACAGGTTCTAAATAATCATGCAGAGGTGTTAACAGACCGACCAGGGCATACAAACCTATTGGAATATGATATGAAACTCATAGACTCCACACCTGTCTGTATGAAACCATATTCGATTCCGTTTGCTAAGGAAAAAGCTTTGAAGGAAGAGATAGACTATCTATTGAAGGAAGGAATTATTTCGCACAGTGAGTCTTCGTATAGTTCCGGTGTTGTACTCTTAAGGAAGCCCTCTGGAGAACATAGACTCTGTATAGATTACAGGAGACTGAATGCTATTACAGAAGGACAGGTGGATCCATTACCGGATACAAATCAGCTGTTTGCCAGGCTAAATAAAGCTAAATATTTCTCAAAAGTGGATCTGAGTAAAGGATACTATCAGATTCCAGTAAAGCCTGAGGTTAGACCATACCTAGCTTTCAGTACCTCAGAAGGACACTATGAGTTTAATAGATTGCCATTTGGATTGAAGAATGCACCTAGTGTCTTCTCTAGAATGATGAGAAAATTATTGGATCCTCTGAATAATCCCTGTATAACAAATTTTATGGATGATATCCTTATAGCAACAGAAACATTTGAGGAACACATTGACTCTCTGAACATGCTGTTTGATCGACTTAGGGAGGCAAATTTAACAGCCCGACCAACCAAATGTTGCGTTGGATGTAAAGAATTGGAATTTTTGGGACACACAGTTTATCAGGGAAACATGACCCCTGACCCAAAGAATTTAGAAAAACTACAGAAAGCCCCGAGACCACAAACCAAGAAGGACGTGAGATCCTTTGTCTCATTATGTGGTTTCTACCAGAAGTATATCAAAAACTTTAATTCCATATGTGCACCTTTAACTGAATTGACACGTAAAGGACATCCAGATCGCATTACATGGACACCACAATGTGAAATGACTTACCAAGAATTGAAGGAAAAGCTCACAAGTAAACCCATTTTGAAATTACCTGACTTAAGTCAAGAATTCATAGTAAGGACGGATGCAAGTAATATTGGGCTAGGTGCAACTTTACTACAGAAATCAGATGCATTGGATGGGGAATTAAGCCCAGTGGCATATGCTAGCAGAAAGTTGAATAAAGCTGAAATCAACTACTCAACTAGCGAAAAAGAATGTCTTGCAGTAATATGGGCAATAAAAAAATTCAATATTTATCTATATGGGAAGGCATTTAAGTTGCAAACTGACCACAAACCTTTATCGTTTTTAGCACAGGCTAAGCATGAGAACTCTAGGTTACTCCGATGGTCTTTGCTTCTGGCTCCATATAATTTTAGCATTGAATATATATCTGGAAAAACCAATCTGGGAGCGGATTTTTTAAGCCGCCATCCGTGTGATGAGAATCACCGTAAACCCCAGAAATAATAATAAATTTCTCTATGTGTATATAGAATAAAGGACTGACATATAATGTCTGTTTTAAGAGGGGAGGTGTCATGAAATATTCTAATCCACATATATAAATTATTAGGTAAATATGAAGCCTAACAAATAAAATTAATAAAGAGAAGAGCAATGGTAAAATGACAGTGCTGTCACAAGGAATGTACTCGAAATCCCCCTTGTTTTCTGCTTCGTCTGCAAATTGTAACGCTTTCATGTTGATAGTAAAAGCTTACTGTATTATACCCGCTTTCTTCAATGAAACGTGTGCTGTATTTCTTGGAAAAACATTAAGAGGCAGACTGCGTAATGACCTAAATTTTAAATTCCATTCATGTCTTTTTCTAAATTACGTTACCAAAACGAACGAACAGATGGACAAAAGGATAGCGAGAGGGGAGGGCTGAAAATCAGGAACGCATGCAACACGCGACGCGCGATATACAAATGCTGGCATCACGCGTGTAAGTCTACAAGCACTAACTTTTTCAGACGGACAGTGATAAAATACACTACCCTTTCCCAGAGTTAGGTTTATAAATCATAACAGACTCTTATTCGAAAAGATAACATTAGATGGGTTTACGGTTGAAAACATAACAGTACCCAGACAGCACATCTTCCAAACAGGAGGTAGAAGAAAATACATATTTTGAACGCAGCCACGTAGCTCTTTTAAAGTGGGAAAATTGGGTTCCTTAGGGCTTGCTGACAAATAATATGTAAAACGTTACGCCAATAGTCCAGGAATTAATAAATTATACCCAAAATAAAATATTGGGGGTGCCTGACAGCATAAAATCATTTCTGCTCATAAGATTTTTTTTTTAACGTGTTTGAAAAAAAATTACGTTACAGAAATAGCCTACCATGTAAACTCCAAATTGATTGGAGCGCAACAAATGAAAGCCTAACCACGATTGGTCGGGCTATAAATACTATCTTGGTTGTTGGGGGAGACGGGAAAAGATAACATTTTTTTCAAACACTTGTCGAAACGTGGCTCATTGGCCAGTCTCGCTGATATACACACTTGGGAGCGTTAGTTCGAGACCACTTGTTTAAAAAAAGCTTGATAAAGCATCAGTGCGTTGAAGCCAGCTCATATTTGTGTAAAATAAAAGCCTGGAACATAAGCAGATAGGAATTTGTGCCAGTTTGTGCCAGAATTCATTGCTAATCAACGTATCTGTGTTATTCGTATGAATTGTGGTAAGCTTGAACCATTTAATATCTTTTAATGAAAATTGAATGTGAATTGTTGATTTATGCCTGTATATATATATGTGTAGTTCAGTGGCAAACGTGAGGTAAAGCCTAAAATGCTCCAGCCTGAACAGAGGGTGTCGGAGAGAAGTAAAACGGCATGGAATGGCCAAACAGTACACTGACACCTGGATGATTGACTAGAAAGAAATAATGCTGGAAGTGCAGAGGCGTAGTAACCATTAAGGATGGTAATGCTGGTATAAAGTATTTCAGATGAAGCTGACTGTTGGCCTAACGCTCTGAACGCAATGTTTGTGCTGTATTGTGATCAGTGTAAAAGAGAATATAAATTAGTTATGAAGTAGAAGGTACATCCTTCTTGATTTCAGGGACAGTGGTCTTGATGGTACTGAGCAGCATCTGGTCAGAGATTTGCTGAATCCAGTGTCGGACAGCATACTCCTTGGTCCTTTTAGCTATCAGTGAGGTGTCTCCAGAGCCCAGAAGAGAATTCGAGCAGAGGAGTCCTCTCCTGCCGCCATCACTCAAGATAAGCAGAGTTGGCCAGCTGAGCTCAACATTATGTCCCCTCACCTTGAAATAACTTTATAAAAATACTATTCAGAGGGGAATTTACTTGTCTTAAAATCAGGAACTGTGAACATCTCCAATAATAGTCCCTAAAGACAAACTATTGAAGTCATGATGACCAATACCAACAGAGCTTGAACAAAACAAAACCAGTATTACCTCATTTTACTACTACACAACTGACACACATATAACATTTGTAATAATATATGTCACTACAATATTCATATTAAATACATTCTGTACATAACTTGGAATTTAAATTGATTGTGATTCCTGGTTCCCTTGTAGTTGAATCAGGACACATATTCATTCATGCTAGTAATGAATACATATTGTTATTTGAACCGTTACGAGTGACTTCTTTAAGCTATTCTCTCAGGTCAGTACACTAGTCACAGATCTAGTCACTAAGTTTCCTATAAGTATTTATAACATCCCACTTCACCACACCAACCAAGCTCCAGCGTCTGCCAACTATGATGGTGTGCATGTCCTCTTGCTTGCTACGAGTAAGCAGATCTTGGTTGGTGATGGTATTTGGCCAAAAGATGCGGTGAATTTTTCTTAGGCATGTTGTGTGAAAAGAGGACAATTTTGACATTTCCTTCTCTGTGACTCTCCAGCATTCCGCACCATAGAGAAGCACAGAAAGCACACAACTCTGGTATAATCTTAATTTTGTGCTTGTGCTGTATTGGGAGGACTTCCAGATGTTATTTAGGCTAAAGAAGGCTGTTCTTGCCTTATTCATTCTGATGTTGATGTCTTTGCCTGCCCCACCGTCCGGTGGTACTATGCTTCCTAGGTATGTGAAGGTATCTGTCTGTACCAGTTGCTGATTCCTTACTGATATGGGCTCAGGGTTGCTCACATTGAGCGTCATCACCTCAGACTTCTTTAAATTGATGTTCAAGCCCACCTGCTGGCTAAACTTATTAAGTCTATCCGTTTTTTCCTGCATGTGTTGATGTGAATGTGCCAGCAGTGCAATGTCATCTGCATATTCCAGATCTTCCAATGTAGAAAATGTAGTCCATCTTATTCCTCTTGGACTGCCCTCTGTTGTCTGGCGCATCACCCAGTCTATGACTGTTAAAGATAGAGTGGTTGATAAGGGGCATCCCTGTCGTACTCCTGTCTTCACCTCGAAGGTTAGGTTGCTCTGCCCAACACTACACGTAAAGTTGGCATAGAGGCTTTTTATGATTGACACTATGCAGCTTGGAATTCCATAAGCTCTCAGTATTTTCCATAAACTGTCCCTATGTATGCTGTCAAAAGCCTTTTCAAAATCAACAAAATTTATGTAAAGCTGTCTTTGCCATTCTGAGCACTGCTCTATAATGTTCCTGAGAGTGAATATATGGTCTACACATCTTCTGTTCTTTCTAAATCCTGCTTGTTCTTTCCTCAGTTTGTAGTCTACTGCCTTTGAAATTCTCTGTATAATTATCCTGCCTAGTATTTTGCTGGGAACTGAGAGAAGAGTGATTCCTCTCCAATTATTGCAGTCTGCAAGATCTCCCTTCTTGGGCAATTTGACAATTATTCCTTTGTTCCACTCTGATGGTGTTGTCCCCGTTTTCCACACTTGTGCAAATAGTGGTTCTAATAGTTCTGCTGCTAGCTCCGGGTCTGTCTTAAATAGCTCTGCATTTAAGTTATCATGGCCCGGAGCTTTACCGTTCTTTAACCCTTTGATTGCTGTGATGATTTCTTCTTTTCGTGGAATGTCTGTATTTACATCTAGATCGTTTTCAGCCTCAGGAACATTCAATTGTGTTTCTGGTATTTCCTTGTTCAGAGTTTCTCTGAAGTGCTCTGCCCATCTTGTTTCCTGTCCCTCTGCTGTCTTGATGAGATTTCCTTGCTTATCTCTTACTAATGTAATATTTTGCACCTTGTTTTCCGCTGATGAATTTAGTTATTTTGTATACTGTGCTTTGTTCATTTCTCAGTGCTGCCTCTTCTGCCTGTTTTGCAAGATCGTCTAGGAAATTCCTTTTGTTGGCTCGGGTTTGGCGTTTAACTTCCCTGTCCAGCTGGCTGTACTGTTCGCTATATAGTTGCTTTAACCTGGGGGACTTCGCTTCTGTTTTCTTTCTTTTCATTTCCTTTCTCATCTTTATGGTGTTTAGTGTTTCTGGTGTTATCCAGTCTTGCTTCTTCCTTTCCTGGAATCCTAAGCATGATTTGCTACTTTCCTTATATATTGTTGAAATGGTGTTGAAATTCTGGTCTATATCATCAGTCAATGTCTTTTCCTGGCTTTTGGCAAATTGATATCGTTTCTTAATGTCGGCCGCAAAAACTTTTCTGGTAAGGGGGTCCTTCAATTTGCTGATGTCAAACCTTTTCTGTGTAGTTACAGTTGGTCCAGCCCTTCTTAGTTTCACTTTCAGTTTTGCTACTACTAAATGGTGATCACTTCCCACATCTGCACCTCTTCTTACCTTCATATCTTGTAATGCATGTCTCCATCTACCATTAACCATGATGTGGTCTATCTGGTTTCTGTCCCTACCATTTGGTGATTCCCATGTTAACTTGTGAATTTCCTTATGTGGGAAAAGTGTCCCTCCAATGACCAGGTTGTTAATGCTACAGAAACTTATTAGCTTATCCCCATTTTCGTTTGCTGTTCCGCTGCCGCATTTCCCCATTGTTCTTTCATTATATGTATTGTGTGTACCAACTTTCGCATTGAGGTCTCCCATTACTATAACGAGATCATATCTAGGTGTGTCTTCCATTTCTTTCTGCAGTTGTTGATAGAATTCATCCTTGACCTCCTCATCGCAATCATTCGTTGGTGCGTAGCATTGTATTATTGTAGTGTTGGTGAATCTCCCTCTCAATCTCAATCGTATCAGTCTGTTGTTGATGGGTTTCCATTCCAGTAATGTCCTTTCTATCCCTTTCTGTAGAATAATGGCTACGCCTTCACTGTGCTGTCCATCCTCTCTTCCAGAGTAAAGTACTGTTTCTCCTGTTGCTGTTTTAACTTTTCCTGCCCCTGTCCATCTGCTTTCACTTATCCCCAGGATGTGTAACCTATAGTTTCTCATTTCTGCCGTGACCTGTCTTAGTTTACCTGTCTCGTACATTGTCCTGACATTCCAAAATCCTATTCTTGTATCCTGTTTTGCGGTCAGGACATCCGTTTTCATGTCAGTGGCTTCCTTTCGGCTTTCACCACTGACAGTCATACGAGCCACAGACTCCGAATGTCCATCCCGCAGCAAAGTTTGTTCATTTGATGTTGTTTCCGTAACTTCATTATTTTTTTTTACATAGACAGGGGTGTCAGCCCTATGCTAAAACCCCCAACCTGGAGGACCAGGGTACCAGCTTTTGTCTGACCCCTACCCACACAGACCAGTCCAGCTTGGTTGAACCTACCAGGAGTAAAACTCCCACTGGCATAGCTCTGGGGATTGTCAGGGTACGCAAGCTGCCATACCGCTACAAGGTATAGGTACCATTGATGGCAGTTATTTCTTACGAGTGCCTGAAAACATACCTTTATGTTTGTCTAATATTAATTTACTGTTTACAGGCCTCGGGTTTCCCTTCCTTATGTGTTATAATACCGATTTTGCATAAATGTCTATCGATCCGACGGCCAAGTAAGCTTGGCAGGTTACCGTGTGTATTATTTTTTGTTCCCTTTTCGGGCCAGGTAAGACATGGGCGAAGCTATTTTCAGTCAGTTAATATTATCGCTGCTCCCCACTGGCATGTCGTACATGGCGAACAATATGAGGTTGTACATGAGGCTGGCAACCTCATCATTAAAGTGAAATGAATGAACCTACAGAGACATAATTGTGGTGGGTTAAATGAAACAAGGAAGGCACAGGCATCCAATTGGATCACCAAATATAGTGAAGTGCAGAGGTGGAAGAATAGACAGGATCACCGAGTGTGATGATTGAGTGACATACGACAGCGCAGATATAGGGTTCTTAAGTGACCTCGATCTAGGTTTCACCTCCACGCTTTTAAGACGTAGTCACTCACTCTATGATTCTGACGACAAATATAAAGAGAACAAAGAATTAATTGGGAAAATTGTGACTGGTCTGGCCTCACTCTTTTGTTAAAATGTATTAAAGGAAAACACTCAAAAATAATATCTATCAAGGTACGTAAATCAGTTAGATCAATGAAAACAATATTATCTCCCTGTCTAATTCGAGACAGCAAAATAAATCATAATTTCATCACACACGAAGTAACAAAGTAAATTTACATAGAATATTATACCCAGAGTAACAACACTGAACGGGACACCACTCTCTCACATGAGACTACTACACAGATTGTCACCGTAGGTAATCCTACTTTTAGCCTGTCGGGTTGTGGTGAAGGCTGAGCATTCTAGAGTGTGAAAATAAATCCAAAGTGGGAATAATCCTAATACTGTGGAATGAGAGTTGTCCTGGCTATCTGGAAGTAGACGATGTTACTTCCCAGTGGTTCCCTGGAGAAGGATGACAGACTGCTCTTTCATGTCGATCAGTGACTGGGTAATGAGGCTATCTGGCGAGGGTGCCAGAGTGAAATATTTTGAATGTACTTCACATAAATAAAACCAACTTGCCAAATACACTGGGGCTTTGGGGCCAGAAAATCTTGGGGCCCTAAGAGGTGTTCCAACTAAACGACTGATAAACCTCGTGTGCGGCGATGTCGAGTGCTTAAGCAAGCTCACAATAATACGTATGCCAACACAGTCGTAGATTTCAGCAGACTCCTTATAGCTGAGTGACACTGTGGAACTCTGCATAGCTTTTATTTAGTCTTTCTTCTCCCCGTAAAATTAAGGCGATGTTTGCTCCCTGACTGGCGAGCGATTGAACCGGCTGTTTGTCTGAAAGGAGACGCACGCCCGCATAGATAAATAACACCCGTAAGAAAATTAATCATTATTACATGGCAGCAAATTGTAACCATTATTACATATCAGCAAGTTAACACTAGCTTCCCTTCACAAAGTACAACTCCCCCTCTCCCCTTTGCCAAGCGGTATAATAAGCTGGTACTTGACGAGTCGGTGTCGCTCGCGGAAAAGTGTTTGCGCTGGATTTGGGTCAGCCTGGAGTAGACCAAACCCTTCAGGCGCAGCTGGCTATGGCCCCAAAAAAAAAATAAACAAACTGAGGGTGTGCATATCACTCTGATGTTCTGTGTAATGGTAACAACAACAATAAAACATCTCCCGGCCCCTTGTTGTAAAAGGAAGCTCGCATTCACAAAATATAATGTATATTTATACAAATATTTAGGCTGCTTCTATAATTCACATGGGGTAAGTTTGTTGATCGCTCCAAGCGATAACCATAAAAACAGTGATAAATAAAATTATAAACTTTAAAAATGCTGTGGGGCTGTCCCCGTTGCTGGAGACACGCCACACAAAAAACTCCACTAATTTACACACAAGACATGTGAGGTCGAAAGTATTAATTTATTGATGAATTTGTCTCAAGTAAAACGTTATGTCCTTGCTCCCCTCCGAGAGACTATCCACACTTGAAAATTAAGTTGCTTAACAAATACACTTTGCTTATTATATAAAAATAATTAACATAGATATATTTACCAAAGTTCAGTTAGCATTTAGTTGCATGTTAACCCAGTGTAGCACTAACACTACTAAGGGTCGCTAACCTAGACAGAAAGTATTCGTGTCCTACGAGACTGAAATACGATAAATTCGATTACTCAACTTCACAAAAACAATCCTGGCTGCTAAGGAAAGGTAAGTGTAAAGTGTTAGCTTTTATAGGGAAAATGTCTAACTTTAAGCACATCTGCTTTGTCTTTCTTCTAATGCAGCTGGTCGAATAGATGGCAAGTCTAAGCAATGTCAAAGACTCAGGAGAACAAACACTTTCCCCAATGCGACAAGATAAAAGAGATAGGCCCCGTTTGACTGGGAGATTTGAGAGACACAGCCACTAGCGTCCGGGCCTGCAAAGGTTCCGAAGACCGAGAAACTCTGATGAAAAGGCCCTGGCCGCGCAGGTGTTCTTTTTTTTTAAATAAAATGTTGCCTCGTTTTGGCGAGGCGCGTCCCGTTCAACCTATCCGGTTATATTAGGGCACATGTCTAAATATTAAAGATCTTTAGGTCTGGAGAATTAGTTATGTGTTCAGGTGTTCACATTTTCACGTCTGCCCGCGGAAAGTTAGATTTTTTTTTTTTTAATTAAGGTATTTGCTACTTTTCTTTGTAGCACGCCCCTTTCAACCATCTACCATGTACATGGAGTTGTTGGTTATATCAGGACGTGTTTCCTTTATTGTAATGTGTTTTTGTTTGTATTTATTTTATACTATATTATCTCTAGTCGGTATTTTTCCTTTTGTAGTTATAGTTCAACATGGTTTTTAAAAGAAATTCCAAAATATGCTATTTTCTAAGTTAGTATGTTTTTAATTTTCACTGGATGGTTTCTTTGGTTAATCTGTATGTATCTGGGGCGAGTCTTTCACCAGCAATTTTTTTATTTTGGTATTTTTAGTTCATCTTTTACTTGACATTTTTTGCTTGGTTTTTTTAAGGATTTTATAAATACTAATTGGGGAGCTCTCCCCTGAATCAGAAAACATTTGAAGATACACATCGGCCAGCATGAAAGCATTTCGGTCGCCTCTGTGTAGAAGAGCGAAAAATACACGAGTAAAGAGACTTCACTGGCTGTCTAGAACAATGGTTGACGCTGGCGGAGTTTGGAAGATTACGTTAAACTTAGGGCAAAAAGAAGGGAGGAGACATACATAAAATATAAGTAAGGGGCAGTTCTAACGCGGAGAAAATCGACAGAAATTCTAAGTCAACTTATCAAAATCATATAAAATTGTCTGGATATGGCGTAGCAGAACAAGCTCAATCCTCTAAAATCACAAAAGCCATAATTTTTCAAACTAGATGCACCGGAGAAGCATTTCTGTAATTCACACACACACACAAAACAACCATCTGCTCACAGATGGAATGTACGCAACCAACACACAAGGTTACAAATTGCGATCGGCCCAAACTGCTTTACTGCCAGTGGCGGCTTTCTTTAATGTGCTGAAGAGCTGCAGCACTCCCTGTAAAAAAAGGACTGCATACTGTCTCTACTATAATACGTAATCCGGACAGACCAAAAAATTGAGATTACACCGGAAGGGTTGAATAGCATGTGGCGACAGGGTAGAAGAAAGGATAGACAGAAGAAATAAAAGAGAGTACCAATCTCTTCCACAGTGTCTTTTGGCTCGCTGTAAGTAATAGTCCGACACTTGTAAGAAGAAATATTTCAGGAGACTGAAATTTAAACTCTTCTCAGTTAAGCAAAGAAGCAAATCCCCTCAGGGATCCTGAGAGTATGTTAGGTCTTCAGCCACACTTCCCCTGAGGTACTGATATGGTTCAAGAGACCCCCAGCTGGTAATTAAGATAATGATTCACATAAACAGTTAACTACCAAGCAATACAAAACATATAGTGAAAAGAAAGAAACAACAGTGAAATTCGTTTCTATGAATTTATGTATATTAGACCAAGCTAAATTGGTTACAGAAAAACACAAGAAAAAAAAACCAAATATATATATATATGTATACCGTTAATGTATACAGCACTGGGTAAATGGAGATAAAAATAGTCTACACAAAAGTTCTGTTTATATTAGGGTACCCTTTCACGATGGCTGATGTTTATGTCCTAATTTTAATCATTGACTGGTATGACCTAAGATCGATTAGTGTTTGGTCCTTTTTAAAAGTGCACTTATCATGAATGGGTTGCTGCTGTATGACGTCACGTCACACTATCACTGCAAGGTTTCTTCCCCCGGCCAAGTTGCTGGAATAATTCGTGTCAAGTACTGCAAGGTTTCACTACACTACTGCGAGTTTCACCTGCCTTTTGTCACCACCAGGGAGCTAGGAGATACACACAAAGGAACACTCTATTTAGCTCTCTGGTTAGAGGCATTAATTTGTCCTGAGTGTGGTCCATAAACCAGGCTCAGATATTAGTCAAATTATTATATAAATGACATGGACCAATGTTGAGCGCCATTCTTCGAGCTGCAAACATATGATATTAATAGGGTAGGGGCCTAGGCATACATATATTATCAACTGTTGTAAAGGCATACAAAATCATATAGTAAATACATGGATGCGATAATGGTTACATTAAATAAAAGACGCGGCCAGGGTAGCACACATGCTTTCTGTAAAACCTGAAGGACAAACAGTAAATATATGCATTTGGGAAAATATATCCATTACAGGAAAGTAGGCAATTGACTGAAAAGCAGTGCAAACATTAACTAATGTTAATTGCATATAATGAAATAATAATGAAAAGCAGTTCAAACATTCAATACAAATACTTGCATATAAGAAGATAATGCATTTCGCTCACCCGAATTGATTCCAAGATTGAATTTGGCTCAAAAACGGCATATACTATATATAAGTTTTTCTCTCGCTGGTCTGACAGATTATTTGTTAGAAGTATCTGCAACTGGCTTGTCTGTTCGGGGCTTTTGCAGATGTGAGTAAAATATACACGTTCTATAATCTCATATATACAGCTAACCGCGGTCATTCACCTCTGCCAAGTCAGGAAATTCCTACCCTACTGATAACAGGTGAATGTTCTCAAATTGTACTCCGCCGGGGAAATCCTGAATATCTGGGGCAGTGGCCTGAGCTCCTCCGGGTCACTGCAAATCCCGGCTTATCTGGGTCATTAGCCTCTCAGGTAAATATCAATGCGACAATGAACTCGAAAATTCCGAGGGAGGTCATTGTCCGATGAGGCAGAGAAAGACAGAAGATTGTCGGACGAATAATTTCGCGACATAGCAGACCAAAAAAAATTTATCTAAGACCGTATCGTGGAGTGTTGCGAACGATTTCAGTTCAAGTGACCTTGACCTCTTATAAGCGAATGCTTGTTATACACAGCTGCGTTTGGGTTGAATTTATTTAACAAGTGCTGCAACGAAACACAGCACACGTGGAAATTAAATCTATCAAGCAGGAGTGTTTACGTGCGCGTTCACCACAATACCGTAAAACGTTGGTCAATTGCATTGTTTTGAGATTAATTTAATGCTGATATTTTCTTGTGTGCTGAATAATTATAGAAATGAGTGAAGTAACTGTTACATATTTACAAGAAATTGTTTTTTCGCGATTGTCGTTGGCTGAAAAATGCCGTGTAAAAACACTAGGTCGGCCTCTTCCGAATCTAAAAATTATCCAGACCTCGACTAGCAGGAACAGTACATACCAGAGAAAATTTAACAGAGAAATTTACGAACATCATGACTGGTTGTGTGGCTGTAATATAAAGAATGCATTTTTTTGTTTTCCTTGTTTACTTTTCAACGGTGATACTACATGGACAAAGACAGGCGTAACGGATCTGATACATTTGCATAGCAAGCTTCAGAAACACGAAAATAGCACAGTCCACGTTAGAAACGTTGTAGCATTGGGGATGCTGGGGACAGTGGATATTTCTTCACAGTTAAGCGAGGCATACAAATTAAATATTAATAAACACAATGAAGAGGTGAAAAGAAACAGAAACATTCTTTCAAAAATAATTGACTGCATAAAGTTTTGTGGGAAATTTGAACTTCCACTGCGTGGTCATGATGAAAGTTTGGAGTCTGCTAATCAGGGCGTCTTTAGAGGATTACTAGACTTTGCTTCTAAACTGGATGATACATTGCGAACTCATTTTGAAACTGCCACTGTTTTCAAAGGGCATTCAAAAACAATTCAAAACGAGCTTCTACAATGTATCCTAGAAGTGTGCAGAGCTCAAATTGCTAGCGACATAAGCAAAGCAAAATTCCTTGCTGTTATGACGGACGACACAACAGATGTTGCAGCAACGACACAACAAGTTCTTGTTTTTTCGTTATGAGCACGAGGGTCAGGTGCACGAAAGATTTTGGGGATTTAACAACCCTATTTCACAGAACGCTCAAGGTCTGTCAGAATACGTTTTACTACAACTGATTTTTATTCTGAAAGATGACTATACCAAGCTAATTGCTCAAACCTGTGACGGTGCCGCTGTAATGAGTGGAGAGAAAGGTGGAGTACAAAGTATAATTAAACAAAAATACCAACATGCTCATTTTATTCACTGTTACGCACACCAGCTAAATCTAATAATGCAAAAAGCTGTATCACAAAATTCAGAAGTGCGTATTTTCTTTCACACATTGTCAGGAATACCTGCATTTTTTTCAAGATCACCACAACGACTCTCGGTTCTGCAGAAAAAGTGTAAAAGAATTCCGTCAACATGTAACACTAGGTGGAATTTCAACTCCAGGACTGTTTCCACAGTCTATGAAAACAAAGATGAACTGAAAGAATGTTTTGGTGAGTTGCGCGAGTCAGGTAATTGTGCAACAGTCCAGGCAGCGACTGGACTTCTCCGTGTGTTGAATGATACCGATTTCTTGTTTTGGCTTTCCTTCTTCCACCGTATCATGCCACTTGATGTTTTGTATGATAAACTTCAAAGCCGCAATGCTAATTCTTTGACAGTTTATTCAGCAGTGCAGGATTTTCATCGTGTGATTTCAGGTATCAGAAATAACATTGACATCTCTGTTAACTTCCACGACTCAGAACAAACAACAGATTCTAGAAAACGTAAAAAGAATATTGATCTAAACAGTCTTGTTAAGGAAGTATGTGATACAATTTGCTTTCAAGCAAAGGAACGATTTGCGTTTACTGGTCATCTTTCCGCAGCGAGATTATTGGTTCCAGAACAATTTCCTCTTTACAGTCGAGAATTCCCGTCAAGAGAACTTGATGAAACTGTAGCGGCATACCCGATGTTGAATAAAGAGAGATTTCAGACCGAGCTATCCGTACTTTATGAAATGGAAGAGTTTCATCACTTTTCTGGGCCTTTCAAAATTCATGAAATAATTTTAAAAGGTGGACTACAAAATTCTCTTGCTGAAGTAAATTGTCTTGTGAAAATCATACTCACAACCCCTATGACGTCAGTAGAACCAGAGAGATGTTTTTCTACACTGAAAAGAATAAAAACTTTCCTACGGAGCACCATATCTGACAACCGCCTTTCAGCATTAGCCATGCTAAGCATCGAGAGTAAAATGATTGATTCCTGCAGTGATTTCAGTGACAGAGTTATTGAAGTTTTTGTAACAAAGAAAGACAGAAAAATGGACTTCACTTTTAAATAGGTTAGACACATTTGTGTCTGGGTTGGTATTTTACATGGTGGTCACAATTTGTGAGTGTTATGTATAGTATTTTAAATGAATGAACAGTGCAGCACCCCCAATGACAACCCCCTGGAACCGCCACTGTTTACTGCACAGTGTGGATTTAAAATTTAAAATAAAGGGTTTAATATGAATTTAAAATAAAAAATAAAGGGCATAATGTGGATTTGAAATATAAAACAAGGAGCACAATGTTTTTTTTGGTTTTTTTTTCGTACGCCCGCTATTACTCGAGGCGAAATCTCAGGTTAGTATGTCTAACCTTAGACTGATTTTTACGTGAGTATCCCTTTTTCTTGTACAGAGACAGGTGTCCCTCGCCATTCAGGCAGATACTCGCCGATTTCGGAGGTACCCATTAAAGCTGGGTCGGCTCAGGAGCCGCCAGTCCCTGGTAGACGGCATTCCTTCAAATGTCTCGCCAGGGCTCGAGTTAATCCAGTCCAAATCCCGGTCGACGAAAAATCTTCAAATGTCCTCGATCTTGGGTCACCCGGTCGCCACCGCAGTGTGGTAACCACTACGCTAGCGCGACTCCCAGAGCATAATGTGAATTTAAAATTTAAAGTAATGTTCTTATTGTGGATTTAAAATAAAAGGCATAATGTGGATTTTAAATATAAATAGGTAGGAAAACAATGTGGATTTAAAATATAAAATAAAGGGCATAATGTGGATTTAAAATATAAAGTAACGGGCATAATGTGAATTTAAACTTTAAAACAAATGGCATAATGTGGATTTAAAATAACTGAATGCAGTCGAGACGCACAGAGGGTATCGATACATGACGCTAAATGCTGGATCCAGTACATATTTTCACTTCGATACTACGTTGCATAAACAACACCCAGAAGGCAACAAAAACAACATTTGTCCTGTTATCTTTACGACCTTCTCCAGTTGCAACATTACTGCACGTTATTCGTTGACGCTTGTTTAAATATAGTGTATTCGCTCTGCTGTTTTGTTTTCTTGTGCATTAGCTGTACAAACATGCACGCCCAAACTTTCAATGGAATGCGTGTTTCAGGATACAGTGGTTAATTAATGAAATAGTTGGCTCTCATCAAGGCAGACAGACAGTCGAAAAAAAAAGAAAGAAAAGAGACTAGAAAAGTGTCATAAATCATGGGTATTCTGGAGATTCGAACCAGTGATCGTCAGTCCAAGTATAGTAAATGAATTATATATCTTCTTCTTCTTCCGTCCTTAGCCAACGACCGGCAAAGCAGTCAGTGGCCATTACGCCTAGTGGCGTCTTAAGGGCAACAGCGAATAGACTTTCTCTGCCGCTGTTCCCATCACGCCTAATGGCGTCTTTAGGGCAACGACAAATCAATCCATTTGCTGTTGTTTCCGTAATCAAAGTGACTGGCAAACGGGTGATCAGCCCGTTGGGAAATGAATTATATATACTGTTCAATAAAAGAAACGCATAGCTATCCGAGGGCGCGTTTTTATGAGTTTGTAAGTAAAATTTGGTGCTAGGGTATATAAAAACCAGCCTCAAATGTTCTTTACAGTGTCAAATGCACGTGTTGACCTGAATTGCGTTCGTTTTTGTAATCGTTACAACGCAGTGGTCAATAGTGTTTATGACGCAATTTTTGACCACAGCTCATGTTGCGCGCACGTGAAAGCAACAAAATTTGGGGTGAACACTATTCACTGACTACGCAACTGAAACCCTATAAAAGGATAACGCTACACACACAAAAAATTCAGTTCATTTTCAAGCAGACATTTATGGCGTCTCTATCGATAAATTTAAGGAACATTGCTACTGGCCGACTGCATGCAGGCGAAAGTCAAAGTCAGGGTGCCAGGCATCTAAACGTGCATCAGAGTACCATCAGTCGACTTTGGCACCGGTTCCAAGCCACTGGCTCAGTTGAAGACCGGCATCGCAGAGGACGACCCAGAGTGACAACAGCAGCGGAGGATAGCTTTATTCGGCTTCGTCACCTCAGAGACAGGTTTACAACAGCTTCCTCAACTACCCAGTCATTGCCTACAGGACGTCATGTGTCTGATCAAACTGTCCGGAATAGACTGCATGACGCTGGACTTTGGGCACAACGGCCTCACCGAAGACCTATCCTTACGCGCCGCCATCGCCAAAATCGACTTCTTTGGACCAACCAGCATCGTCCCTGGGCAGCTGAGCAATCAATGGAGACGTGTCTGGTTTAGTGACGAATCTTTCTTTTTGTTGCAGCGTCATGATAGACGGCGTAGGGTCTACCGTAGGCGAAATGAACGTTTTGCCCAAAATTGCGTTGATGAAGCTCCACCGCACGGTGGTGGAGGTGCAATGGTGTGGGGAATGATCAGTTACAACGGAAGGAGTCAATTGGTGCACATTGAAGGAGGCTTGAATGCGCAACGATACGTCAATGAAATTCTTCGAACCCATGTCCTTCCACTTTTGGCTGCCCAAAGGTCTGTGTTTCAATAGGACAACGCCAGACCCCCTTGTGCACTGTTGACCACGCAGTTCCTGACTGCCAACAACATTCTCACCCTTCCCTGGCCATCCCTGTCTCCAGACATGAGTTCGATTGAGCACCTGTGGGATGAGCTGCATAGACGTGTTTGTCGCCGAGACGTTGCTCCAGCCAATCGTCGTGATCTGTTCCAGGCACTCCAGGAAGAGTGGGCAGCCATCCCACAGGCCCACATCAGACGTCTGATCGCATCCATGCCCAGGAGATGCCAGTCGCTGATCGATGCAAGAGGAGGCCACACACCATACTAACGGGAAAGCCCGTACGCCAAAAAAACTCTCGTGACCCAGATACAAAACAACTGTCAATTGATTGGTTGAACCCTAAGGTATTCTTGTGTGCAATTTGAACAATTAACTTATTAAATTAAAAAAGTTATTGAATGTCAAAATTATGGCTATGTGTGTGCCTTCAGTAGCTATGCGTTTCTTTTTTTGAACAGTATATACAGTACTTTGCAAAAAAAATGGCAGTCATATTGCTCAGCTAAATATGCTGAAATCTAATTAAATATGCATGTTCTGCCTCAAATTTACACTCCACTTAAGTGAGCAAACACTACCAAAAGTAAAAAAAAATTAGCGTAGAGTAAAGTCCCTTGATAATAGAGCAGACGACAATTTCTAATGCTAGTGGCAGAAAATGGACACAAAGTCAAAGTGTATGTTAATTTCACAGCTTTGGAATGAAGGAAATCAAACATGTTCCAACATTTCTAAAACCTTGAACATTCCTGAGCAGATTGTCTACAGAGTTGTGAGTAAATTAAAAGCAGGTAATGGAATCGAGCGAAAAGAAGGTAGTGGGGGGTCAAGAATTTTGGACAGAAAGGACCATCGGCGTCTCGCCCAAATCGTTCGGGCTGGGCCAATGAAGAGTGTAGAAAACATACGGCAGCGCATGATCGATTTGGGAAACCCAGAAGTATCTAATGCTACTGTCAACCGGGAGCTACACAGGATGAATTACACAAAAAAGCGGGTAATTTCGTCACCATTTCTCACAGAGACTCACAAACAGATGCACTTGAACTGGTGCCACGAACACCAAAATTTATCATGGGACAATGTGATTTTGTCAGATGAATGTTCTGTTTGGTCTTATCCTGCTCAAATAAATATTTGGATGAAAGACTCTGTAACGCCTGTGTACCAGCGACCGAAACATACCCATAAATTCCATCTTTGGGGGGGTGGCAGCAAGAGGTGCCACCCCACTGTGTGTTTTCACAGGAATTCTCACGAAAGAAAGGTACATCGACATACTAGAGGGACACCTTCTGCCATTTATGCAGGTCATGTACCCCGATGGGTGCACATTTCAACATGACAATGACCCAAAGCATACAGCTCATACCACCAAAGCATGGCTGCAAGAGAAGAATGTGATAGTGCTGAAGTGGCCCAGCAACAGTCCCGACCTAAACCCAATTGAAAACGTTTGGGCACTACTCAAGAATCATTTAAAAAAGAGTGGACTCAGAGACGTTGAACAATTGAAGAAGATAGCTGAAAAATAATGGGACAGTCTGACTCGCAATTACCTACAAACACTTGCAGGAAGTATGCCTCGCCGCATTCAGGCTTGCCTTGCTGGAGAAGGCAACATTATATTGTACTGAAACCACTGTTAATAGATAGGGGAGATACCAATCTTCCTCTGGACATACAGTTTTTATTATTATTTGCTTCTATGAGTGTGCTGCGTTGCGAAAATATGACTGCCATTTTTTTTGCAAAGTACTGTATATTCTTCTTCTTTGGTCCTTGGCCACTGACTGGCTATATATATATACAAATCTCACGGCAAGCAGGAGAGAGGAGAAAACGTCGAAAGGAACACACGAAAATAAGCAACTGATGGATGTCTCTGCAGGTGCGCATTCCTATAGTCAGTTATGACTGAAGGGGCTATTGTTATTATTATATTATTATTATTACTGTTGTAGGTAAGATGGAAAAAGTGAGGAATGCAGTAAGCGACCCATAGCTTGACTGCCTGCGTCAGGGTCGGCGAACTAGAGCTGACTAAGACACTACTCCACCTTCACGTGGTGGTCCTGGAAACAGGCTGCATCACTGCAGTCTGGCTGAGGAGTAGAGATCGAAGAGGGAAGGCAAACCCGGTCCCAAAATATGCCGCGCGGAAGTCGGATGTGTCAGCCGAAAGGCGCAAATACCGCAGCTTCGCTGTAAACGGACACAACGCACCAATGTCCTTTTCATGACGAACGAGGAAGAAGAAGAAGATGGAAAACCCGAGTCTGTTTCTCTATGTAGATGATGCAGGATATAGTTTTTACAATTGTTATGATGTCATCATTTCTCATTATGTCATTCCTGGTAATGTTGATAAATCTTCTTATCATTAGCACGATGACATTTTCATCGCCTGTGCTATGATCAGGGACCATGTTTGATAATGATAGCAAAGAATTGGTAAGATATTTTCATTCATCAATTGTCTTTTAGTTCCCAAAACGAACATTGTTATTACTGAACAGAATCGACATCATCGCACTCCGGGCATACCCATAGGTGCTCAGTTTCCCTCAGTATATGTTGAAGAGTGTGAATGCTAACTGGTGATGTAGCTCGCTGGTTGTATACACGACCGATGCACCCTCTCATGCGTCCACCTCTGCTAGCTTTACGTTTGATGTCAAATTCCAACAGTCTTAACCTTGATGATTCGTCTACTGCAGTGTCATTCTCTAACAGGCGATCATTAATTGTTCTCAGTATCTCTCCCTTATCCATATCCAGTGTCCCCATTGTGGGTGCTCTTGATGGTAGTCTGTCAGCTCTCTCATTACCGCGCACCCCTGCATGACACGGACATTCGGCATGACACGGACATTCAAATTTTTGAGGGCGACCATGATTGGGGGGGGGGGGGGGGGAGATGTCTGGGACAAACAAATAGTAGAACAAGCTTGTTGGCCTTCTCCAACCCAGTTGAGGGAGAAACTCTATGGTGACGAGAGAAGCATGAGACGAACTGTCAGCTTTATAAGAAAGATAGATTGGTTTATGTCAAAGCGAACGACGATGAAGAAAACAGACAGTTGGTAAGTCACGGCATTGACATTTTGCAATTGTGTGTCAATTTTCCAGTCACTTCTTCTATTCCTGGGAAAATGCTATCTAGTTCCTTGAACTCTGGAACCTGTTTGGGCCCAACGTTGTTGACACGTAAGAACAAAGGAATTTTAAAAAGCTATATTACTGTCTTAAAATTATTAGATGACCTGTAGATAATTGGTGCCCAATGGGCTGATCACCCGTTGGCTTGTCACACCGATTACGGAAACAACGGCAGATGGATCTATTTGTTGTTGCCCTAAAGACGCCGCTAGGCGTGATGGGAAACTACAACAGAGAAAATCAATCTGCTGTTGCCCTTAAGACGCCACAAGGCGTGATGGCCTCTGACTGCTTGGTCGGTCTTTGGCTAAGGACGGAAGAAGAAGAAGAAGAAGATAATTGGTACACAAAGCGTAACGGATTCTGCAGCACGTTTTTTGAATAACGTAATAACATCCGGGTCTCTAGCAACATAAATAATGTCTTTATATAGATAGGCATGACCATGTAGTGTACGGGTCATTTCAGTTCTTTGTCTGATCACGTGATCTGATATGGGCTAACAACATATATGTATGTAGCAGTTCAGTACAGGTAGATGGTCTGTGATCTTTTTATCGAAATGTATGACAGACAATGTATGAGTGAGAGAGAGTGGAGAGAGAGAGAGAGAGAGAGTAAGAGAGAGAGAGAAAAATAACGAGAAAAATGTAAAAGATCTCATGTAACGTAGTGAGAGACAGGGTGTTGTAAGTATAAGCAGAAAATGTAAGGGATCACATATAAAGTAGTGACAGAGAGAGAGAGAAAGGGGGAGAGAGAAAGAGAAAGACAGGGGCAGATAATGAGACAATGTAAGAAATCAAATGACAAGGAGTGAGAGAGAAAAGGGACAGTCAGGCACAGAAATAGAAAAAGAGAGATAATGAGAAAAATGTAACAGTTCACACGTAAAGTAATGAGAGAGAGAAAAAGACAGATATAATGAGAAAATGTAAGAAATCATATGTGATGTAGAGAGAGAGAGAGAGAGAGAGAGAGAGAGAGAGAGAGAGAGAGAGAGAGAGAGAGAGAGAGAGAGAGAGAGAGAGACTTAGATAATGAGAAGAACATAGTTATCACATGTAAAGTAACGAGCCTGAGAGAGAGGAGGGAAAATGACAAGAAAATGTAAGAAATCAGCTGTAAAGTATTGAGTGAAAGACACGAATGAAATCGAGGAACACTAGGATAATGAAAAAGGACGTAAAATTATCAGCAAAGAAAAAAAAAAGAACAAATTAAAGACAATGAAATGAAAAGTTTGACTCCAAGAAAAAACACCAAGGGAAAGAAAACACAACAGATGGGCAACGAGAGAATGGAAGAATTTGAGACGGTCAACAGTGAGAGAAAACAGCGAAGATATGAGACAAATTATGAGTGTATGTGCGTGTATGTGCTCGCTCGCGAGCGTAAGTTGTGTTAAACATGAAAATAATTTACTAAAAGAACTTGGAGAAGAACAGCACAAAAAAAGGCCAGAACAATTATGTAAAACATAGGAGTATTGCTTCGTTTTGGCGAGGTGCGCCCTGTACAACATAGACACATGGTCCGTCAGATATATTAGGGCGCATGTCCAAATATAAAAGACCCTGAGATGTAGTAATAATTATAGTTACACCAGAACAAGCACAATTTCATGGGCACAGAAAATATAACCAAACTTGTGTTGACCTCATTGTTTTGGCAAGGCACAGTACGTTTCTTTTAGATCTTCTCTGGGTGTTTCCTATGCGATTCTTTTCTTTGAAGCTATTTTGTTTTTTGACAGTATACAATGTCTTTCAAGAATGTCGCAATGTTGTACAGTCGGTTGGTTTAAAAAAAATTTTCTACTCCTAGTGGAAACTTTAGAAGTCCTACTCCTAGTGGAAACTTTAAAAGTCCTACTCCTAGTGGAAACTTTAGAAGTCCTACTCCTAGTGGAAACTTTAAAAGTCCTACTCCAAGTGGAAACTTTAAAAGTCCTACTCCTAGTGGAAACTTTAAAAGTCCTACTCCTAGTGGAAACTTTAAAAGTCCTACTCCTAGTGGAAACTTTAGAAGTCCTACTCCGGCTCCGACTACACTTTTTGTTACTGGTGATATGCACTTTTATGCAGTTATATGAATAAGTATGGTGTGTGAATAAATTAATACGTGACTTTCATAGACTACATTTTAAACTATCAATTCCTACATACAGAAATAAAAATAACAAATCATCCACACCTGCACACAAATGACCGCTTTACCAAACACCAAGAGGCAAAATAGTTTCATTTTAACAATGACGGGAAAATTGACAGTGTATGTAATTGATTTTCATTTCTTCTGTGCTTTTTTTCTAAATGTGCCAACACATTTCCAAATGTGATAAAAACTTTATTTATGATCAGAAGCAACTGAAATTTTCCTAATTGTGTAAAAATGGATGTACCTTAACAAGAAAGTGGTTTTGGAAGTTCTGCTACTTTAAAATTTTATTTCAAATTTATAAAGCGCCCCCCTCCCTTGCATGGATCAAACGTGGATCTGCCTTGACTTAAGTCTCGTAAAACTCAGATTCGGTGTCGGGACATTCTTTACCGACTCTAACTCCATTCAAAATGACGGACTCCACAGCCCTGGAATGTCGATTACACGAGAGGAGCTACTGGCAGCATCGTCTTCGCCAAGCCCATTCGTGGAAGAAACTGTACGGCGATGAGAGAAGTCTGAGATAGACCGTAAACTTTATGAAAGAAATAGATTTGCTATATGATCTAGTCAAGGACTTGAGACGTGACAGGTTCACAGCAAAAGTCATAACTGTAGGGGTAGGTGCAATGAAGTATGATGGCTGCATCAGTGTATGATATACTGAAACTACTGGGTGTTAAAGGACAGTCAAGAACAAGGGAACTTAAGATGGGGAAACAAGAGATCACAATAAGATCTGACAGTTACAAAGATGGAGAAACGAGAATTCAGACTACGAATTGACAATTAAGACGACGGAGAAACAAGAGATCAGAATACTAATCGACAGTTACAAAGATGGAGAAACAAGAATTCAGACTACGAATCGACAATTAAGACGACGGAGAAACAAGAGATCAGAATACTAATCGACAGTTACAAAGATGGGGAAACGAGAGATCAGACTACGAACTGACATGCAAAGGAATGATAACGTTTTGAAAAAATGTTTTCACTTGGTCAATTCAGATGCTGTGAATTTTATAGACAATTCAAGACAATGGTATTCATTGAAAAATAATATTTTAATTCGCAATTTTAGAGATTCTTCATCAGTGCGCAAACAAATTATGGTTGCTTGCTGAGGTTAGACCCTTCATTTTAAGACATGCTCATGATTCAAACTGTGCTGGCCATATGGGCTCGGCTAGAACTAAATACAGAGTCCTATCTTCTTTTTACTGGCCTGGAGTAGCGAAGGACGTTACATTGTTTTGTCGTTCTTGTTTAACATGCCAACAGGTGGCGACTAAAGGTGCTTATCATGCGGCACCAATACAAGCTTCTGATATTTCTATACGACCATTTGCAAAAATGGCCGTAAACATCATAGGACCACTCTCAGATATATTGGCCAGAGGACATAGATGTCCTGACATGCATTGATATGTGCATGAGATGGCCTGAGGCAATACCTCTGAAAAACATTACCACCACAGATGTGGCGGATGCTCTTTTCCTTATTTTCACGAGATTAGGTTTCCCAGATAGACTCTTATCTGATAGAGGAACACAGTTTGTGTCAGAAGTCATGTCAAAGGTCAAGCAACTATGCCAGATTGATAGATCTCTTAGCTCCGTATGTCATGCAATGTCCAACGGCATAGAGGAGCGTCTAAACAAAACGCTTGAGAACGTGGGGGAAACTTGAAGAGAAGGCAGAATACAACTTTTACATTAACATTGTGAGAAAATTCCATGATAGACTGATATCTAGACAACTTCAGTCATGTCTCTTCATACGCATTACTTTTGAATCCTGGAACCATCTTCAATGCTTCTCAATTTTTGTCGCGTCATCGCAACATATTTCTTAATTTGTTCGGATTTTTGGGTGAACAACACTGTCACATTCGATATCTTCTCGAATCTTACCAAAATGTTCTTACTGACATACCTGGTCGAACTTCTATCATTTCACATGATATTAAACTTACTGATCATCGACCTATCCGCTTAAAACTCTATCCTATTCCACTGCACTTTCAGGAACAGGTAGACAAAGAAATAGACGAAATGCTACGTCTTAATATTATTTCTCATTCAAATTCACCTTATCATTTTTCGATGGTTATCATCAGAAAGAAAGATAAAAATATTAGACTTATTTTACGGAACTCAATAGCATAACTGAGTCTGATGCAGAGCCAATGCCAGTTCTAGAAAAATTATTGTCAAAACTTTCAAAGGATACTTATTTTAGCAAATTTGACTTTTCCAAAGGATACTGGCAGGTTCCTTTTACTGAAAGAGCTAAACCACTAATAGCTTTTCCTACCCCTAGAGGTATCTTTCACTGAAATTATATGTGGTTTGGCTTGATGAATGCTCCAGCTTCTTTCGTTCGCATGATGAGAAACAATTTCTCTCATAGATCTGACATTATCTCCTATATATATGATATTTGTCTGCTTAGCAACTCATGGGAGGAACACGTCTCTGGTCTCACATCTCTACTTGAAACTCTTCGTTTCCACAATCTTACTGTTAAACCTTCAAAAACCAGATGTGTCAATGAATTCTCCTTCTTGTGCCATAAAGTTGGCCATGGTTTTCTAAAAACCGAAGATAATACTGTTTCCAAGATTATAAATTTATCTATCCCTAAGACAAAAAAGCAAGTTCGCAGTCTTCTTGCTCTTTTGAATTGTTATCACAAGTTTATGCCCAATATCTCTTCCATTACTCCAGTTTTGTCTGTGTTGTTGGCAAAGGGCTCTCCCAATGGAGTTCATTGGATTACCCTTGTGAGACCGCCTTATCATATATAAACAAATATTTTTCATCCGAACCAATTTTGAAATTACCTGATCCACATTTGCCTTTTGTCCTCAGAACGGATGCATCCCTGGAAGGTATTGGTGGCTCTCTAATGCAAGAGGTGGATGGCATTCTTCATCCTGTTATGTATGTGTCAAGGAAATTAACCAAGACAGAAAACAGATACCCGATTATTGAAATGGAGCTTTTGGCCATCATTTGGTAGTCACTAAACTTCAACGGTACCTTCTCGGTTCTCGCTTCACTATTGAGACAGACCAGAAGGCTCTCGCATTCTTGCAGAAATCAGACCTCCGAAACGCAAGGGTGGCTGGGTATGCCATCAACCTTCAACCCTTCGACTACAACATCCGCCCCATTAAAGGTGATATGAATGTCTTAGGGGATGCCTTATCTCGCTGTTCACAGTCTGAAAACCATGATGTCTAATACTAGAACAGTGCAACTCAATACATAACTACTGTGCAAGGCTGTGCTTATATTTATATATCACACCGTGATCTGGAAAATAGAGACTGTGATACCTTCAATCTGCAGAGACCCAAAGACATTTCACTCAGACAGGTTATGTAACCAATACTACAATATGGTTCAGGGGTCGCAATATGAAATTCCAACCTGAAAGACTAGAGTGACTCCTCATGTTCTCAGGGTATATGGCACTTGCAATGACATTTCCCAACACTCGTCTCTTGAAGGGGACGATAGAACTTTCATTCACACTTGTCACAGACAAATCCAGCAGGTGACTTTCATCGACATTTCTGACAATGCATTTTCTTGGTTGAACTGCAAGTATTATGATAACACTTGCCATTTAGGATTCGATTTCTATTTAGAGACATTACGCTGATATTGGAGGTGAACTGTTTAATCTATTGTACTATAGATATCATTCAAGACATTAGTGATTTCACTTGTAGACACTTGAACTATCGTATGGCAAGAGTTGAAAATCCCAACGTACATTGTGAAGCAATGCCACTTGTGACATTTACTTAATTCCATTTACTTAGATGTTCAGCACTCACTTGCTCATATAATGCATCACATTGACATTATTCATGTTAGAATAACTTCCAATTTCATTACCACAACTCATCAGATTAGCATCAATTTTATGGTTTTACTACATTTTGATGACATTTTTATTGATTGTTGACCATACTAGACTGAGACTTGACTTTAACTTTACGGCGTGTCATAATGGTGCTTAGTTGGCCGTCTTCCATTGATTTTAATTGTGACGTAAGTTTAAATAAATTATGACGTATGCGACGTCTGCTTCTGAGAGATAATGGTCAATCTTGATCTTCTGGTTGGTGTCCGTCGAGGTGGAAGGTTGTGTTTTGTGCGCTCCTGATGTGTGTTAAAGTCCACTAGTTTATTCGAAGATTTTATGATGACTGCATCTTAATGCACGCCTGAGATTTGTAGCAACAATTTATATGAAGGTACTGTATATTATTCCGTCAACATTCGCGACCACGGCTACAAGACTATTTGTGGACTCAGCACTTTAGTGACGGCTAGTTTGCTTACGTATTCATGTATTTGGGACAGACAGCGGACTGTGTATATGAAATCTTATATGATAATTTGATTCTGGAAATTGTGGAGTGTTGTCACATTGTGAAGTGTCATATTAAAGAATATTTAACGTTTATCGGATTGGGTTACGTCATTTCCAGTTGCAGTGTTCGCATTTTACATTCGCGTTATCAGCACGACATAACATGTTACATCACACGTAACTTATAACAACCACCAATTATATCTCCAGTGCAGATGGGTAGTGGCCTTTGCCCTCAAATCATCAGGGCAACATCGTCAGACCCATTTAGGTCCTGTCACCTTGGAATACATACAGCCTTTAGCAGGATTTACTTCTCCCGCCACATGGACTTCCACCTTTGCCATCCAATCTTGACGGCAACACTGTCAGACCCATTGACAGCCAGTAAACACGGAGTAGATTGGCGGAGATGGCAGATACCGTAATCTCGCCATTAATATTCACCTACCTGAAGCTCAAGTCACCTTTATCCAACAAAAAGAGGCACATCCCTTGAGACCCTCATATATATTCGTTGTGCCAGCAGTGATAATTAATGCTCGGCCATTTGGATTTTGCAGTAGGTGCAGTTAATTGCACTAGTTTTGCTTCTTTCACGCGCACCCTGGAAAGTGGGTGTGCTCTTGGATTTATTTAACAGCTGTTCCACGGGGAGCTTAGCTCCACATCATGTAAATACTAAAATTAGGAGGAACAGTGTTATGTAGTTTTTCCCCGCGTGGATTACCTACCTACTCGGATTTATACCTGCAGGACTGGCCGCTTCCCTTAAGGAAGTTGGTTTCCTAACTCCTTTTAAGTGAACAATACTCATATGAGAAAGTGTACGGGCGTTGGTAGTTTGGAGTGAGTCGTGTGCTGGTGTGATTAGTGAAGTAGTGGTGTTATTTTCTATGTTGTGATATTGTGAGTCACTAGCCTTCAGAGATTGTGAAGGTATTTTTTTCAGATTTTTCTTTGATTCATGTTGCGGTTGTCCTTAATAAACATATTTATATGTGATCGGTGGTCAGAATCTCTTCTATTTTAACTGTCACTTGATGTTTGCTGTGTGTCCTTACTGTAGTAGATTATTCTATTTAGCATTTGGAGGACGGGTGACAGTCGGAGTATGGTGGAGAAGTAGTCATTTTAGAGATCATTATATATCTCACTACTCTCCAGAAGTCATATCTCTCCCCATAATTTCATTAGTGAATCTATTTTCTCTACTTCCACATTACTCATTCATATTCTGTCTATACTCAGACATTATTTTCCATACTCGAGACACACCCCTCTTTATTTTTGCTCCTTTGATGTCAGCTATGTTCCCATGCAGGGGATGCCTTTTGTCTGTGGTTACTCGCATATACGCTTTTACCTGGGCCATCATATCTGAATCCAATTGACAGCAATCCAAGCATATGCCGCATTATCACAATGGGGGCATCTCGCGCACAGCACAAGACTATACGCATCCCTTCGTTTTTAATGCGTTCCAACATGAGTATTCCCTAGCCATACTCGATTACAGACAAGACCAGCTGATGATACAGGAGAGACAGTAGTCTCTACATCTCTGCCAAGAGTAATCTTGAGCGAAGGTAGATACATTTGAAGCCCATATTAGATACTCTTGAGTTTTGGCCACTGTTGGACCACTACTGCAAAGCAGGGGAGGCAATACCGTCACATACAAATAGACGACGGTCATGATACGGAAAACGTGAAAGTATTTGTTGACTTTTTAATTAATTCATTTCCGCCAGACAAGAATGTACAACTGGGTGCTTGTTCATCACAAACTCGTTCAGACACTTTGGGGAAGAATACAAAGAAAACCAGGTTGGGTGTGTCTGCATCAGCTATAACATTAAGATTACCCCACCTGTAAACATGGGAGAGGCGATGCATAATCATTTCCTTCCAGAGATTGTCTGTGATGATAATAATAATACATAAACCCGTCTGGGGAGACAAATTAGCGAGGACACTATCTTGCAGGTATGAGGTTACAAATCTGATATTGAATGGTTACCTACGGAGCCCGGCCGTATATGGAGATGAGGTCATGTGTTAACATTGTAAAATGATATTTTTAAAAACGAGGGTGAAGGTAATAACAAACGCCCCGACCCACTTCATTCTTGCTCATGGATTGGATCAAATGAGAGCAGGAAATATACTCGTACATTCGTTCTGATTGGAAGTTTTGTCGGAAACACCATGCGGAGGCTTGGAGCGAAAAGTGGAATATAACCTCGCAAATTTGAAGGCTAAAACACACTGCATTGCAACGTCCAAGTAGCAACTTCAAGAGCCAGAGAACGACGAGAATTCCACATGAAAGGACCGGACAGAGTACTGGGTACCGTCTGGATATAGGAAGGATCCCGTTACACACCCTATTGAGGCATATTGGGAATATGGTGTTAGGCCCATATTTTCTCGACCGTCGGCACACTAGGGGTGATGTGGTCAGCATCACGCCGGCCGCCTTAACCTTCACAGAGTTGCTCTGGTACTAATTTGGGGCTGGGTCGACCAAGGAGCCGTGTGCGGCCTAAAAAAAATTCCACCTCATCTGGGGATCGAACCATAGACAACTGAGCTAGGAAGCCAGTGCACTAACCACTATGCTACCGCGGCTCCCTGTCTGGACATAACAGGAAGAAAAACTCTAACCTTAGTAATACAGAGCCCGAGATCCTTGGAACGTTAATACTAGTCATAAGAAGGATTCAATAAAATTACTCCAGACGAAGTGTTCGAAGACATCTAATCAATTTGCCGTGTCTAGTCTAAACTGTACCTGAAGATTGTATTTCCAAACTGGGTAAGTTGTAACATATATTTTGTACTTTGAATTTGACATATTTGTACTTGTTAGTGGTTGTACAACTTCATAAGAGACTGGCAACCTTAGCATATAAAAATAGTATATTCATAAACCACCGAAGCAAGCGCTGGTGATTGCTTCGAGCTAGTTCTCACTGTAAACCAAAAACAGAGGTAACCACAGACTCCGAATGGAGCAGGGAGTGAGTGATAATTACATCAGCATGAGCATAGTTGTATATCATCATTTTGAGATTATATGTAAACATAAAACATGTTCATCCAGTCAAAACCATTGCGCTCGACGCTATCCGGACACATTTTTAAAATTTAAATTAACTTAAAAGATAATGATGATTTCTAATCATATTCCATGAGTTATTTTGTATATACTCAGGGAGGATAAAACTTTTAGAGACAAAAACTGGTGGACGGACAGCGGGAAAGGCGCCTGATCAATATTAGGAAAACCAAGACTTAGCAGAGGCATTTGCTCTTTTCATTTCCTCTAAAGTTTGTGGTACGATTCTACACTACGAGTCTGTGATTCAGAAGCTGGTTGTCAACACTAGACGGCTACATTTGACGGGCCTGTGAAGATAATCAGCACTAACACCAGCAGAGGTTACCTCCTGCACCTTCGCACGGGTCGTGCCCCTTATCACAGAGAGACGAATTGACGAACAGCAGCAGTAGTACCCATAGATTTTCAGCTAAATGCTTATTAAACAGGCCACAGCAACAAACATTTACCTTCCGCTATCACTTATCGATGACGAAAACAAAACTTTTTCTACACCACATAACCTTATTCATTTTTAAATGTTACATAATAATTGATCATTAAATTTGTTTTATGTTATTTCACAAATTCATAGTTGATTCAGTTATTACATAGAGAAGTGCGCAAGTATGAATCAGGATTAACTGTATATTTACATCTATAGAGCCAATAAGAAAAATGTTACTGTTAATTCAGATGGGGGCTTGAAGGAGCTACATCATACAATATCTCTTTACAAAAGGCGGCGGGCAGATACTCAGTTAACTTTGCTAAGACACACTCAGCATTGTTATGGAGCCGCGGTAGCACAGTGGTTAGTGCACTGGCTTCCTAGCTCAGTGGTCTATGGTTCGATCCCCAGATGAGGTGGGATTTTGTTTTAGGCCGCAAACGTCTCCTGTGTCGACCTAGCCCCAAATGGGTACCAGAGCAACTCTGGGAAGGTTAAGGCGGCCGGCGTGATGCTGACCACATCACCCCTAGTGTGCCGACGGTCGAGAAAATATGGACCTAACACCATATTCCCAATATGCCTCAATAGGGTGTGTAATAGGATTCTTTACCCTTTACTCAGCATTGTTCTTGACTTCTGAATATCTTGTGAATATTCCCTCAAGGTATAAGCATCATCATCCTTCTATTTGCATCTCTGCCAAGGGTAATCTTGTGCGAAGGTAGATACATTTGAAGACATAAATTAGATACTCTATGTTTTGGCCATTGTTGGACCATCACCGCAGAGCAAGGGAAGGCAACCCGTGACAGCAAGGCTACTGAGCCTATCTTGATGCATGTTTAACCTTAGATAAGATTTGATAAATTTTAATTTGGAAAAAGCTCCTTTTCTCTGACGCCAGTGTGACTGACATTGTCAAAAATTTGTGTAGAAAAATTTTTTAAAAATTGGAAATCCAGTAGGTTCTCTCAGTAACTGTCGCATATAATATCAAGATTTTCAAAGACTTTCCAAGGCATGAGAAAGGAAGCATTGGTTTCGGAGCTTCTGTTTCTTCAACTTGCATACAACCATCTAAATCTGCTACCTCACAGACTTGACAAAGTTCATTTGCTTTTACTTCCTGTTATGTTTGTTGTCAGCATTTTCTGAATGACATCAGTTCATCACCTGATACATTTTTCACAAGAGCTAAAGATGTTCCTATAGTACTTAAGGCACCCGGGATGGATCATGCCTTTGCCAATGCCCTGCCTCATAAAGAAACACACTTGCAAGTATATTTCTGACATTAAGTTCTATCATAATAGTATTCGATTGCTGTCACCTGGGCCAGACTGCTGCCCCCTGTACCTTCAACGTATGCTTCTACACTTCAGGGGAGGTATAACCCCCAAAAATCTTCTTCTTCTTCTTCGTTCTGAAAAGGACGGTGGTTGCGTTGTGTCTGTTTACGCCTAAGCTGTGATATCTGCACCTTTCGGTCGACACATCCGACTTCTGCACGGCATTTTTTAGGACCGGGTTTGCCTTCCCATTTCGATCCACACTCGCTCAGCCAGACTGCACAGCTGCAGACTGTTTCCAGGACCACCACGTGGAGGTGGAGTGCGGTCTTGACCAGCTCTGGTTCGCTGGTCCTGACGCAGGCAGTCAAGCTATGAGTCGCTGACTGCGGTCTCTATTGCTGCGTCTTGAGGTCTCTAACCCCCAAAAATGAAGAATTTCATTGAAAATATCAAATTTTAGGTACATATTGCACTGGAAAGTACATTCATTTGCCCACATTTCTATATATTTATTTTCACTAAAACCTTTGTGGATGATTTTATGTAAATTTTAAAAGTATGTCAGGTAAGTGTTTTTTTACCTAATTATATATGTAAAATATACAAATTGGTATATTTGTGATGCTATATTGCTTCTAATGCATGGATTTTAATTTTCGGTACCGTATTCATTTCCCTGAAGCAAACAGAATTCAAGTTTTTCAAACATAGTTTCATGTGTAAAAATAATTTTGACTGGCTAATTTTTATTAACCATGGGGTCCTTTGATGGGTCATCGAAATAATGTGGCTGGAGGTATTCCAGTAGAGTGGTAGGGTACCTCCTTATATGCAAATAAAGCTGCAGGTAAGAACGAATCACATGATTCTGGTTTCTCCTGTGCGAGCTTACGTAAAATTGTAAGTAGAGTCCCGTTATATCTTTCCACTTGTCCAATCGATTGTGGATGATAAAATGTGCGGACGAGAATATTTTGAAAAATCCT
The DNA here is from genome assembly GCA_024509875.1 of Oreohelix idahoensis. NCBI lineage: Eukaryota > Metazoa > Mollusca > Gastropoda > Stylommatophora > Oreohelicidae > Oreohelix > Oreohelix idahoensis. The sequence continues at coordinate 425,568 of JAMPIV010015621.1, forward strand.
AAAAACTTCCTCCATCAGTTTCCCTCTGAACTGTGAACCATTGTCAGTTAATATCTGATAAGGGTATCCTAATCTTGTTAATATTGAGAGCAAAGCATCTCCTACATGTACATGTCTACCAGAGAAAGGATGTATTTTTTTCGGAAACTGATGAAAAGCGCATACAGTCTGCTGAAATGAAGAATTTAATGAAAAGTAAGCTGCACAGTATGACACAGAACATGGAATCAATAAAGGAAAATACCAGAGATGATTTCTACATAGCAGGGGGATACTGAGGTGAGTAAATTTTGTGTAAAAGTGTAATTCTTCCCTTTTTTCTTAATTTTCTCAAAACCTTATTTTTCACACAAATGTGGGCACGTTGCCCATGATTTTTCAAAAACTATTAGTGATACAGCAGTAAATTTTGGGCCACATGCTGTACACATAGCGCTCATTAAAATAAACTAAAATAAAGGATATATGTTAACAAACTACAAAACTGTTAAGAAATAGCTAAGATACCCCCCTTTAAAATTTCAACTATTTTTCGATTGGTATGTTAAAATCCAAAAAAACTCAGGGAGATATCAAACCGATCAAAATTATTTTAGTATACAATCATTATCATATATTAACAAATGAAACGGCCAAATTTCATAACTCAAGTTGTACTCACATTTGAGATATCTTGGGCAACAAAATACCCCAAAAAAGCTAAAATTTGCCTTTTTTTCACTGTTTTTCCGCCATAGATTGCAAGTTTTTAGTATATACCTCAATGTTTTGTATTTTTTTCAGTCATTTTGCTTGTATAAATGACCAGATATAGATATTAACTGTTTTTGGGTTTAACCTCCTGTGGTAAAGTGGGATGTTATAAATATCTATAGGGGACTTAGTGTACTGACTGAGATCAGCTGTGAAGGTATCTGTATCTAATAGGTGTAGTGTTTTACAGATAACCTTACTTGCTACCACATTATGCCTCAGTCAGAATTATTCTGGAATATTGTGATGACTACGTTAAATGTCTAGGGTATGTATATGATGAAGTGTAAGTCACAACAACAACAGACAGATAAACAATTTAATTTATTCCACCACACTTGACAACACTGTGACACTCACACACATGTAACACTCTATAAGACTATCTTAAATGAGTCACTGGTAAATTTTCAAATATCAATATGTATTAAGTACTTTGCTTAATATTTATATGTGTCCTGATTCAAATACAAAGGGAACCAGGAATCACAATCAATTTTAATTACAAGTGATAGGTACAGAATTTATCAATATGAATCTTGTAGTGACATATTTTATTAATATTATCTTATGTGTGTCAGTTGTGTAGTAGTAATATGAGGTAATACTGGTTTTGTTTTTTCAAGCTATGTTGTTATTTGTCATCATGACTTCAAGTGTTTGTTTATCTTGTAAGTAGTATGGGGAAAAGTTCACAGTCCCTATCAATTTAACACTGTATTTTTCCCCTCATGTATTTATTTTTTAGTAAGTCAGATTTTGAGGGGGGGCATACATGTTGAGTCCACTGGCCACATAGGCTTATCTTTCGTGATGGCGGCAGGAAGGGACTACTCTCTGCTCGATAGCCTCCCTGTGTTCTGGAGACCACCATCTCATGTTTGGTCACTATCTGGACCAAGGAGTATGCTGTCGAGCCTCTAGATTTTCAGCAAAGCTCCGACCAGGTGCTGCCATCAAAAACCTTTAGGAAGGACCACGGTCCCTGAAACAAGAAGGTATTGTACCTTCCTACTTCAGAACTAATTTATAACAATTCCAGCTTTACCATACAACTGAAGCACAATACATAACAAAACACTGAGTTCAGAGCGGTAGGCCAACTGTCTCAGCTTCATCTGAAATAATTTTACACCAGTATAATTCCTCTCCTAATGGTTACTACGCCTCTGCAATTTCCAGCATTTATTTCTTTCTAGATCAATAGATAGTAGGTGTCAGTGTACTGTTTGGCAATTCCATGCAGTTTTACTTTCCTCCGACACCTTCTGTTCAGGTTGGAGCACTATATAGGCTTTACGCCTGTTTCGCTACTGAACCCACACACATACATATACAGACATATAATTATCAATGTTTACATTCAATTTTCATTTAAAAGATATCCTCTGAATAAGTTCAAGCTTACCACAATTCATGGAACCTTCTAATACCACACAGTTACGTTGACTGGGGCAATTGAATATAGCACAATTTGTTCGATCTGCCGATGTCCCAGGGCTTTTATAGTAGAAAAATATAGCACTGGGTGCTCAAAAACGCACGGGGTTCTGTAGTAAGGTGTGAGTTTGAACATGTGGTGGTGACTCTGACGCCTTCTGAGTTGGAATATTATTCGCGGGTCTTAAACAATCGTGTCATGTTTCACCCAATCCGTTTGAAAAAAAGTACTCCTACTCTCCCGTTTTCCCGCTGACAACAAAAGATAGTATTTATAGCCCGACTAATCGGTGTTTAGCCGTTACAGTGATATAGTTGCGCTCCAATTCAAATCGGATTTAAACCATGGAGAACCCAAATTTCGAGTAACATTGGTGGTGTGAAAAAAAATATCGCCACTGAGCGATTCTGAGTTTGGTGTTGTCTGACAGCCCTCACTATTTCCCTTGGGGACTTATAAGGGGGGTAAGCATCCTTAGGACTATTTGCGTAACGTTAACGATATTCTTTGTGCAGCATGTCCTAAGGAAACACAAAATATACAATTTTTAAAGGGAGCTAAGATGGCCTGCGTTCCAATATATGCATTTTTCTTCTACCTTCCTGTTTTAGCTTCGAATACGAAATGTGGTGTCCCTGGGGTACTGTAATGTCTTTCTAAACGTAAACCAGTATTAAATGTCATGTGTTCCTATTTAATATGCGTGTTGTGTGGTTTTAAAAACTAACTCTCGGGATGGGTAGTTGTTTTTTTATCACTGTCGATTTGAAAAAAAAGTTAGTGACTTGTGGCCTTACAGGGCGTCGGTGATGGGTTGTAATTGTTGTAGTCGCGAGAGCTGTGGTAGTATGGGCCTGCGTTTCCTGCCTTTCAGCCCCCTCCCATTTCTTGTCTATCTTTAGTCCAATCTGTCGTTCGTTTTTTTTTGGGTAACGTGAGTGGTATAAAAATGACAGGGTATGGAATTTTAAATTCTTAGGTCAGATTGCGGTATCTCAAGGGGGTTTTTCTTAGTAATGGAGTACACATTTATTTTAATTGGTGTTGGGGAAACGCGTGTATGCTGCCAGAAGGGCTTTTAACTATCAACGTGAAACGTTACAATTTGGCAGACGAAGGAGAGAAAAATACAAGGGGGATTTCGCGAGTACAGTCCATTGTGACAGGAACTTGTTCTTTAGCCATTCTTTCTTTTGCCTGTTTTATTGAATGTTAAGTGGTTAGGACTTTACATTACCTGGAGTAGTTTATAGTACGTGGAGTTAGAATGTTCTCACGGACAAAGTCCGCTCCCACTGTAAAACAGACACGTGTAATATGTCCCAGTCTATAAGTTCTAATATAACACCACATATTAGTAAAATTTACGGATTAGGCCGTGGGTTTAGGGTGATTCGCTCTTATAACACGGATGGCGGCTTAAAATATCCGCTCCAACAGATGTTGTTTTTCCACTTTATATACGCTCTATGCTAAAACGCTTTCCAACTGGCTGCATCAATAATGACCAACCGGAAGTAATCTTGAGAGATTATCTCATGTCTAGCCTGTGCTAGAAACGATAAAGGTTTGTGATCCGTTTGCAACTTAAATGCCTTCCCCATTACAGATAAAAATATTGATTTGGCTTTATCGCCCCATTATTACTGCAAGGACATTCTTTTTTCGCTAGTTGTGTTAATTGGTTTCAGCGTTTATTCAACTTTTCTGCTAGCATATGACACTCGGGCTTAATTCCCGTCATCCAATGCATCTTGATTTCTGTAGCAAAGTTGCACCTTAATACCGCAATATTATTGGCAATCCGTCCTTTACAATGAATTCTTGAACTGTACAGTCAGGTTATTTGCAAAATAGGTTTTGCTGGGACTTGAGCTTTTCCTTCAATGTCCTGGTAAGCCCATTTCACATTTGCTGGTCGTCATCGTAATTCGATTCTGGATGATCCCTTTACGTGGCAAATCAGGTGTAGGTGTGCATGATGCACTATATGGAATTAAAGTTTTTTGATATGACCTTTTGGTAGAAACCACTACATAATGTGACAAAGGATACTCCAAACGTCTGTTCTTTGGTTTGTGGTCTCGGGGCTTTCTTCAGTTAGTTTGCTCTTAAATTTCTTTGGGGTCAGGGGTCAGGGTTTCCCTGAAAAACGTGTGTGTCCCAAGAATTCTAAATTCTTTACAGCCCATCGCAAACGATTTGGTTGGGCCCCGGGCACTGTTAAAGTTCGCTTCCCTAAGTTCGGATTAAACCAGCATGTGTCCAGCAGATGTCAACTGTGCTCCTCAAATGTTTTCTGGTTGCATTATATGGATATGACATCCATGAAATTTTGTGTATGCATGGGTTATTTCAGAGGGTCCAATAATTTTCTGATCATTCTGAGAAGATACACTAGGCCGCAATTCCTTCAATCCAAATGGGCGAATCGTATTAAATCTCATAGTTCCTTTCTGATAGGTACTAAAAGCTAGGTATGGTCTTAACCTCAGGCGTTTACTGGAATCTGATGAGTTTCCTTTACTCATCCACTTTTGAGAAATATTAGCTTTATTTAGCCCCCCCCCCCCCCCTGTGCAACAAGCTAAGATTTGTATCCGGCTAATGGGATCCACCTGTCCTTTCTGTAATAGCATTCAGTCCGCCTGTAATCTATACAGAGTCTAATGTTCCCGAGGCTTCCTTAAAAGTACAAACACCGGGAACTATACGAAGATTCCACTGTGTGAAATTATTTGCCGTCTATTCCTGTCAACAAATAGATTCGCTATCGCTCGGTTCCTTCACTGAGCTTTCTCCTTAGCAAACGGAATCGAATATGGTTTCATACAGACAGGTGTGGGGTCTATCAGTTCATATCATAATTCCATCATGAAGGTAGTTGTATGCTAAGGTCGGTCTGTGGAACGACCTCAGCCTGAGTATGATAGAAAATCTATTATACCCTGTTGCACTCTCGCTGTCTGAGTTTTTCGTTAAATGTGTACTGATTTTCACCTGTGCGACCGCTTGTCTCACACGGGGGTGTAATGGATATTTCAAAGTGATGAAGTGGGTTTCCTTTTTCATCTCCATAGGCAAGAGGACAAGGTCAATCAAGTGTCCTCTGCGTCCTGATGTTTCTCTTCAAATATTTCTTCAGTGAGATTCACATGATGAGATTTTTTCTTTCCCCTGCGTATGCTATCTTATCATAATTTGGGATTTCTAGGACACCTTCTCTATGAACTGTATATGGCCCCTGCCAGCCAAATTTGTAACGTTATTCTGACTACCGGGGAGTAAGAAGGCAAGTACCTGTTCTCCTCCCACAGCCAAATCTCTGTTCTTTAGCTTTCCTGGTGATAATAGCAGCATGTTTCTTCTCTGGCTTGTCTCAAATTTTCATTGGCAAGTTTCCAGCCAGTTTTTAAACGAGTGGTCAGCTCATTCACATATTGGTATGAGGATGTAATATTTTCCGCTGCCTTTTTCATCAGTCCAACGTGTCTTAACAGCGTTACATATGGACCTTTAATTTGTGTGGACCTATATGTGGGTCCATGCACCGTTATGGGTCCTCTTCCCCACTCGAAGCGCTATAGTGATTGATTGTTTTTCTTCCTAGAAGTTATCATGCACAAAACGAGCCGCTACCACCAATTTTCTTTCCTGGGGCTTTCCTCACTTAAAATTCTTGATGAGAGTGATTTTCCTCTCTACATTCTTCTTCCTCCAGCTTGTTTAGTTGTTTAAGTCCGATTGAGCGGATTTGTCGGGGCTTATCCTGGGGTAAGACATCTTTTTGCACTCTGCGCATTAGTGGCCATTGTAAAACAGTTAAGTGAAGCTTGTCCGTGAAAAGGGGCTTCCCATTCCATTTGGTCCACTTTATCAAATCTATTTTTCTTTTTATTATCAGGCCTAATTTTGCCCCGTGGCGTGTCCAGGTCCTGATCCATGTTCCCACTTGTGGGTGTTCCCTCATGTGCTATGCTACACCTTTCTACAAAATTTTCAATGTCCCATCTTGCTTTGGGCCAATAATAATTGTGAGCCACCTTTTTGGGATGATGGTACCTATTTTCTCATGGTCCCCAATCCTGGTTTTCACATGTAGGCGCCTCTATTAATTTCTGCCCTACTATCTTTTTAGGAAGTACCAGCTGTCCCTGACCTTTGGAATCTAGCTCCAGTCTTAGTCCTATACATCAACTTGTTTTTTCAGATGTAAAAAATCTGCCCTTGCCTGGAGTTGTATGACAAGTTGACAATTTTCTGAAACAAGGCTTGAGTGTTTTATCCCCAGCCTGTGCCTTCCTCATCTCTTCTGGAGTGGTATCTAACATAATATCCTCCTCCTGTCTTGAGGTCGACCTGACCTGAAGGGGGTGCCATAAAACTATAGGGTTTCCTTCTGCAACGGTCAGTGTCATGATTGTTCATCTTACAATTTTTTACACCACCTTTTTTCTTGGTTGAAAGATTTTCTTTCATCATATTTCCTTTCATCGAATTGTGGGAATTTATTTTTATTTTCATACCGTGGCCTATCAAATTGGTGATTACCTTTGGGTTTTTGGGAGGAGGGGGATCTCTAGGATCCAAATTGTATTTAAGTTCTGTGGGGCCCTAAAAGGTTTCCACCTGTTTTTCTTTTCTGTTTAATTACTGATACCTTGTCGCCTGAGAGCTGCTTGTTACCTTTCAGCAACATTTAGCAACTCACCCAGCCTCTCTGCACCTTGTTCCATGAGAAACTTTCTCAGGTCTGGAGCCATGGACTCTCTTAATTGTTCTATAAGGACCATTTCCTTAAGATCTTGGGTTTTCCCCAGAGAAGTCCATTTCTCCAAGTATGTCTCTAACCGTGCAGAGAACTGGTGATAGGTTTCACCTGACAGTAGTTTAGCATTCCTAAATATTTTTTTTCTATAAAAATTGCTGCGTTTTCTTTTTGCATAATTCTTAATCCAAAAGACCCTTGCTTTAGCATGTCTATAGATTATTTCCCATGATCACCTCTGCTCATTTTGGCAAAAACTTCATAAGCTTGCCCCCACGAAGCCCTTGAGATATCTTTAAGCTCCACCTTTCCTCTTTCTCAACCCATATGTGGTAGCTAATAGGTTTTAGTATCTATTGTAGATAGCTCCTCTAATATCATCGTCCTTTCTCAACAAAATGATCTAAATGAAATATTCTCATAGGCTGAGGTTGATGCGCCCTGGCGGAGCTAGGTGGCATCAGAGGTAAAGGGACACTGCTGCAACTATTTTCAGGAGGAGCATGGCCTTGAAAATCTCAAACTCCCTTAATCGTAATCTCATGTTCCCTTTTGTATTCTTTTTATCAGGCTGCTTTCCCGTTTCTGGCAGCGTATAATCGCTTTGTCTTCTCCTTTCGGGCAGACCAATCTTTTGTCCTTCTCTTTCTGCCTCCAAGTTTCTTAGCCTCAAGCCTCAATCTGCAACCTACGCCTCCTTTAAGTCTCAGCCTCCTAATTTTCTTTCGGCCTCTTTTTTTAATCTTCTTTCCTGCCCCGTTCAATATAATGAGGCAACAATTCAGCAGCGACATTATGCAATCATTATTGTGCCCGGTCAGCACAGCCTAACTTCTTTCGCCGGTTGTACGAGCAAACTGCAGATCGAAATTTTTGCCTAAGTCGGCCATTGTCTAACATGCAATATGGGTAACAATGTCAATCTAATCAATATTTATCTAATGACGCACCACAGGCACTGTGAGCTCAACGTTATTTATTTTCACCCAAGGATAACCGAGTTTTAATTTCTATTTTTCCCTGGAGTGGACATTAACCCCCAAACTATGTTTTAATAGGGAAAAGATTCAAAATATCCCGAGAGAGCGAGACCCCAATTATATGTGGGTAAAGTGGGATGTTCATAAATATCCCTACTCAGGGGGACTGAAGTGTACCGACTGAGATCCAGCCTGTGAATGGGGGTATCTGTAAGCTATTATAGGTGTAGTGGGTGTTTTCAGATAACCTTACTTGCGTACCCCACAATATGCCGGCAGTACAGAATTATTCTGGATATTGTGATGACTACGTTATATGTCTAGGGTATGTATAACTGATGAAGGTGTAAAAGTCAGCACAACAAACAACAGACAGATATCCAATTTATAGGTTATTACCATCCAACACTTGACAACACACTAGTGCACACTCACTCACAATGTAACATTCTATAGAGACTTTCTTAAATGAGTCACTGGTAAATTTTCAAATAATCATTTATTGTATTAAGTAACTTTCTTTAATATATATGATTCCTTGATTCAACTTTTTAAGAGAAACCAGGAATCACAATCAATGTGTTAATTACAATTGTTAATATGTACAATAGGATTGGATCATGATGATATCTTGGTCAGTGACAGTATGTTTATTAATTTTATCTTATGGTGTGTCAGTGGGTGTAGTAGTAATCATGAAGGTAAATACGGGTTTTGATTTTTGCAAGCTATGTTGTTTATTTTGGTCATCATGACTTCAAGTGTTTGTTTTATCTTGTAAGTAGTATGGGGGAAAAAGTTCACAGGTCCCTAATCAATTTCAACACTGTATTGGCCTGGGTTTTTATAAATGTCAGAGTTTTGAGGGGGGGCTATGAATGTTGAGCTCCACCTGCGCTCTGGCCTCAGGAGCTTATTCTTTCAGTGATGGCGGCAGGAAAAGTACCTCCTCTGCTCGATAAGCCTCCCTGGTGTGTCTGGAGACACCTCACTGGTCACTATTCTGGACGCCAGGAGTATGCTGTCAGGCCTCTAGGTGTCAGCAAAGCTCCGACCAGGGTGCTGGCTCAATAGCTTTAGGACGCACGGTCCCTGAAACAAGAAGGTTGTTACCCTCCTAACTTCATTCATTCATTCATAAAACCCTCCCACCGCCCTAAACAGGAGCATTAGGCCTCTTCAACAAACACATTGCCAAGTCCCTCCTGTCAGTGCCATCGAATCTCAAGTTTCTTTCCATGATTCTCAGTCATCATTTTCACCTCTTGTGTATATCCAACTCTCCTTCTACATGTAACTTTCTTGGTCTTTCCTCTGCCTCTCATGCCTGGGGGTTCCAGAACGAAGACAGCCTTGTAATGCTATCAACAGGTTCCTCCTCAGTGGTGTGTCCTATCCATCGCCATCAGTCTCTTCTTCTCATTCTCTTGTTCCACTGGCACTTGTCTAGTTTTGTTCCCATCAGTTCCACGTTGGTAACCTTGTCATACCATTTTAATCCCTCTATTCTACGCAAGCACCCATTTATGAAAGTCTGTAGCTTTTTGGTTGTTGTCTTTGTTGTTCTCCATGTCTCCGAGCCATACAATAGGACTGACTTCACATTTGAGTTGAAGATTCTTATTTTCGTGTTGGATCCTATTTCTCTTGATCTCCATATATTTCCCAATGCAATGAAAGCTCCTCTTGCCTTTTGTATTCTTATTTTGATATCGCTGTCTGTCCCTCCAACTTTGTCTATATTACTGCCAAGTTATGTGTATGATTCTACATCTTGTATTGGTGTTTCTTCAAGTTCAACCCTGTTATCATTACCTGCATTTATTCTCATTATTTTTTGTCTTTTCCCTGTGTATTTTCAGACCCAATTGCTGTGACCTCTCATCGAGTGTTTTCAATTTGTCCTGCATCTGATTACGGTTATGGGACAGAAGAGCCAAGTCATCAGCAAAAATCCAGATCATCTAACTGCTTAGTCAGAGTCCACTGGATTCCATTTCTGTTGTGTGTTGTCCGATGATCTCTAAAACCAATCTTATTGCCCAGCAAGAAAAGAAATGGAGACAAGAGGCATCCCTGTCGCACTCCTGTTCTTATCCCAAACGGTTCTGTAAGCTGTCCTTCATGAAGAACTCTGCATGTCATGTCTTCATATGTTTTCTTTATTAAATTAATGATCTTCAGGGGAACTCAATAATGCCATATCAATTTCCAAAGTGATTCTCTGTCTACACTGTCAAATGCCTTTTCGTAGTCCACAAATCCGATGTATAGTGGTGAATTCCATTCCAGACCTTGTTCAACTATTATTCTCAAAGTGGCTATCTGGTCTGTACATGATCTGTTTTGTCGAAAACCTGCTTGTTCATCTCTCAGTTTCTTGTCTATGGACTCTTTTAATCTCTCAAGGATAAACCTGTTTAATACTTTTCCTGGCACTGATAGTAACATTATTCCTCTATAATTTGTGCACTCTTGTAAATTTCCCTTCTTAGGCAACTTAACCAGATATCCTTCCTTCCATTCTGCTGGTATCTCTTCCTTTTCCCAGACTTTACCAAGTAATTTATATAACATCTCTGTAGCCGTGTCGATATCTGCTTTGATGGCCTCTGCTGGAATGCCATCAGGTCCAGACGCTTTTCCCTCTCTTAGAAGCTTTATGGCTTTCTTTATTTCTTCCTTCGTTGGTCTTTCACCGTTAATTTGTAGCTCTTCTTCTGCTGGCTGGATGTCCGGCGGGTTTTGTGGAGCTGGTCTATTGAGAAGGTCCCCAAAATATTCTGTCCACCTCTTCATTTGCTCTTGTATATTGCTGAGCAGTTTCCCATTCTTGTCTTTTATGAGGCAACTTGTTTGCTTGTATTTCCCTGTTAGCTTCTTTGTGCTGCTATACAGTTCTCTCATATTTCCTTTGGCTGCAGCATCTTCTGCCTCTCTTGCCAACTCCTCAATATACTTCCTCTTGTCTCTTTTGATACTTCTTTTTTTACTTCTTTGTTTGCTTCTGTGTACACTTCTTGAGCCTTGGCTTTGGAACTTCTGGTTTTGCTTGTGTTTAACTCTGCTTTCTTGTTTTTTTCTGTCTTTTATCTTATTGATGGTTTCTGTTGTTATCCATGCTTTTTGTTGTCTTTCCCTTTTCCCCAGTATTTCACATGTCTCCTTCCATACAGTTTTGACCTGCTGCCAATAGTCTTCTGTATTCTCTACATCTTCCAGCTGTTGGAGCACTTGGAATTTGTTGGATACTGTGACCGCAAATTTGTCTCTTGTTTCTTGATTTCTTAGCTGTCCTACATTATACTGTTGTCTATAATTTTGCATTGTTGCATATCTCTTGAGTTTCATTTTTACTTTGGCTATCAGAAGATGGTGATCTGATGCCACATCTGCTCCTCTATATACCTTTACATCCTGCAATGATGATCTAAACTTCTTGTTTATAAGGCAATTGATCAATCTGATTTTCTGTTCTATGGTCTGGTGATATCCATGTTGCCTTGTGTATTCTCTTATGTGGAAACATGCTTCCTCCTATAGCCAGTTGATTTGAAGCACAGAAGTTTTGCGAATAGTTCTCCATTTTCATTCATTACTCCTAGCCCATGTTTTCCCATGACTTCTTCAAATCCAGTGTTGACTGTACCTATCTTTGCATTCATGTCACCCATCAAAATTGTGATGTCTCTTCTTTTTACTTTATCCATAATTTCCTGTAGTTTAGTATAAAATGCTTCTTTCACAGACTCTTCTTTGTCATTAGTTGGTGCATAACATTGGATGACATTTACATGAATTTTCTTTTTAGCTGTTTTGAAAGTAGCTGTTATTATTCTGGGTCCAACAGCTTCCCATTCAATGAGTGCTTTCTGTGCTTCTTTAGATAACATAAGAGCTACCCCTTCACTGTGGTGTGAACTTTCGTCTTCATGTCCTGAGGACAGCACCAATTCACCTGTGATGAGTTTCTTCCTGTCTACCCCCTTCCACTTTGTTTCACACATTCCCAGAACCTCGATTTTGTATTCCCTCATTTCTGCTGCTACTTGCGCCACTTCCCTTGTTCGTTTAATGTCCGAACATTCCAGGTGCCAAATCTGGAAGTTCTCCTAGAAGAAAGAAGGTTAGTCAGCAACACAGACTCCTTTCGGCTTTCTCTGTGTTGCATCATACGCCTCCCCACGAGAGGACCTTCCCCTGTCTTGGATGGCTGTGTTTTATTTTCTTTATTTGACTTGTACATAACAAACACTGAGTTCAGAGCGGTAGGCCAACTGTCAGCTTCATCTGAAATAATTTACACCAGTATATTCCTCCCTAATGATTACTACGCCTCTGCAATTCCAGCATTATTTCTTTCTAGTCAATAAGATAGGTGTCAGTGTACTGTTTGGCAATTCCATGCAGTTTTACTTTCCTCCGACACCTTCTGTTCAGGTTGGAGCACTATATAGGCCTTGCCTCATGTTCGCTACTGAACCACACATATATACAGACATAAATTATCAATTTACATTCAATTTTCATTTAAAAGATATTGAATATATCAAGCTTACCACAATTCATGGAATAATACACAGTTACGTTGACTGGCAATGAATATAGCACAATTTCGATCTGCCGATGTCCCAGGCTTTTATTTAGAAAAATATGCACTGGTGCTCAACGCACTGGTTCTGTAGTAAGTTTATTTGAACATGTGGTGGTGACCTGACGCCTCTGATTGACTATATTCGCGAGTCTAACCAATCGTGCCATGTTTACCCAATCGTTTGAAAAAAAGTACTCCTACTCCCGTTTCCCCTGACAACAAAAGATAGTATTTATAGCCCGACTAATCGTGTTTAGCCTTACAGTTATTGCGCTCCAATCAAATCGGATTTAACATGGAGACCCATTTCCCGTACAATGGTGGTGTGAAAATCTGCCACTGAGCGATTCTGATTTTGGTGTTGTCTGACATCCCTCACTATTTCTTTTGGCTATAATTTGTTAATTCCTAGACTATTTGCGTAACGTTTAACATATTCTTTGTCTGCAAGTCCTAAGGAACCCAAATATACAAATTTAAAGGAGCTAAGTGGCTGCGTTCAAAATATGCATTTTCTTCTACCTCCTGTTTACTTCGAATACGATGTGGTGTCTGGGTACTGTAATGTTTTCAAACGTAAACCAGTATAATGTCATGTTTCCTAATAAGCGTTTTGTGAGTTTTTTTTAAAACTACTCTCGATGTGGTAGTGTTTTTTATCACTGTCGATTTGAAAAAAAGCTAGTGCTTGTGGCCTTACACGCGTGATGGTAGTAATTGTGTATCGCGAGACTGTGGTAGTATTGCCTGCGTTCCGGCTTTCAGCCCCTCCCTTTCTTTCTATCTTTAGTCCATCTGTCTTTCGTTTTTTGGGTAACGTAGTGTATAAAATGACATGAATGGAATTTTAAATCTAGGTCAGATTGCGTATCTCAAGGTTTTTCTTAGAAATGGAGTACACATTTTATTGTGTTGGGGAAACGCGTGTATGCTGCAGAAGGCTTTTACTATCAACGTGAAACGTTACAATTTGCAGACGAAGGAGAAAACAAGGGGATTTCGAGTACAGTCATTGTGACAGCACTGTTCTTTACCATTCTTCTTTCCTTTTATTGAATTTATGTGTTAGGCTTTACATTTACCTGATAATTTATATATGTGGATTAGAATTTCTCACGACACCTCCCCTTCAGGCCATACTTTTGTTTTGTTTCTTTTATTTCATATTATTATTTGTTGTGCGAATTTTATTAATTTCTTTGTGTTGTTATTTCTTCACCCGTGCGGTACCGAGGCCCGAAAGGGGAGCAAAGAATAGTAAAACATTACCCTACCAGGCGTGTTGTAAAAAGTGATTAAGGACAGTTGGGCATGGGACTTTTTACCCCTGTCACGGAATGCGTTCGTTCTGTTTTTCTGATCTTCAGTCCAATATGTATTATTGCTCTATCATTCCTTTTACGTGCTAATTCTTCCAGTATTCGTTGTTTTCACTTTCATGATTCAAGGTTTTCTTATCATACATGTCACTCCTTTATTATTACCTGACTTGTTGACCTGTTTCTGAAATAAAACTGACTCCTTATTTGTGCAGGGGGAAGTTGTTTGTGTACTAAATTTTGTAACAGCTTTAGGAACACAGAAAAGGTGGCCGCAGGCAACGAGACGGGTTGATTGAACAAACGTTTGATACAGGGTACATCGGTAGCAGATATAATTGACACAAACCAGGTTGTTCAGGTGTTCCAATATGGGTGGCGGACGGTGAATTGGGAGATAAGGTTGTCAGTTCACAAACATGACGTGCTCAAATACACAGCCGATTTCACTGGGACGTCAGAAATTGACAACCGTGTTAAAGATTAAGACATGAACTGTGATGTAACACGTCCGGCAGATTGATTTGTTGTGATAATCAACAACAAGAACGTAACATCTTGCAAGAAAGTACATCAGTTTTGGATCTGTGAAGTAGTGAGTTTGTAAACATGTCAGGTGAAACGGAAGTGGCAAGACTTTATATGGTCATGGAGTTTGAAAATCACATGTAAAGAGCAATATCTTATGTTGTCATGTAGTAATATTCTGCATAAGGGTAGGTAGTGGGGGATGCTCTACCAAAATCAGACACGTATTCTTAACTGGTTTGGCGTTTGAGATGCTAAGATAGACTGCACCTGATTGGGCGTCTCCTCCACGTAGCAACCTGGGTGTGTAGGTGAAAATTTCGCATATATTCTAAAGCCTTTTTGGTACACACTTTGCCGAATTCTGAGGAAATTCAGTCGTCGGAAGTGAAATTCAAATGGGGAAGTTTCGAAATGGTGTCTTTCATATAATTTAGTAAATCGTGAAAAAGCCAGATCTTTCAACATTTTAAAAAATACAGCCGGGCGCACAGCTTTGGCATGAAAAGGCGGAAAATCCGGTCAAATCCGGACGCTTGCTCACCCTAATCTAGAACTGTGCAGTTAACTATCTGACTCGTCCTGTGCCACCCCTACCACTAGTTCAAAAGCTCTTTTCTCCATTTTTGGGAACTACTTACTAATTTTCTATCTACCCAACATCCATTTCGCCACAGTCTTCTTGCCAATTATGCCGTTACATTAATTTAATTTATATTTTCGTCTGTTCTCTTTACAGACATTAGCCTGCCTAAACCTGCGTTTTCTAGCATGGGCAAGATTACCACGAGAAATGACGGAATAAACAGCTTGGAAATACTGCGAGAAATGTCCCAATATTTCGCAAAATATCAGGCAACATGTAGTCCGGCACATAGCAGTAGATCTATTTCTTACTTTGTGAATGAGCATATTAGACAAACATTACAAGAAGAGAAACGAACGACCTCTATCTGTGGTTTGGTTTGGTTTGGTTTTAAGGATTATTTTCATTGCACACGGACAACTCCATCAGTGCTCCGATCTTCTCCCTTAGATCACACAAGGAGGATCTCAGCACAGTGCACGACCTCCGTATCACCCGGCAAAAATCTCAGTGTGTATGTAAGAATCACACATTCTATAAATATAATATATTTATGGTAGGTTGTGTGTATGGTGTTATTCAAATTTTGGCCAGGCTGCGGCCATATGGCACACCTCAAAGACGGCTTTACTATGGTTCCTACTGCCGTGGGAATTACTCTTTGGCAGAGTGGAATTACCAAGTTTCGGGTTCGACACCTGGTAGAACCACGATCCACCCTACCCAGTTGTAAACAGGTACCTGGCTCTGTTTTTGAGTTAGGGAAGTCAAAAGCAACGAGGAAGAAAATTGGCCGCCCCACCTTATAAAACTGGACCTAGTATAGTGAAGTCTCTAACACCTCTCTCTCCTACGTTACGTTTTATATGTACAACACATACGCATATTGCTATGATAACAATACATATTTTAAATCAACGCAAAGTACAACAGAGGAATGATAGTTCTAATCACAAGTGCGCCCTAAAAGCCGCAGGTTATCTATTAAAACATCAGCACATACAAGTTAACCCACATTCTAAAGCGCGGTCAGTACAACACATCATCTACATTTTTATCAGACACTTATCGGCTATACACAACACCGCATGTGTTTACGTGTATTGTACGGAATTTCCGTGGAAACGAACGGAGAGTAGGTCGATCAAAAAGTCCCCTATCTAGAAAACTCACGCTGAGCGTGAAGCGTTCTGAATGTTTGATGATGACTGAGTGTGGGATAAACCCACTTTGCATGTTCGATCGTTCAATCTGATAGCTGAGGAGGTACGGACAGCGTTGGCTCAGCTGGTAGTTCTTTTTAAGTACTAGTCCTTTTCAGATCTTCACCGGGTTAGCAGATAGTTACTATTAGTCCTTTTTAGGACTAATATCTATCACCATCATATCATAAAGCTTCAGAGACGATTTGATACAGACAGCGGTTCCTCACAACTATCCCACTTCGTCCTCAGTGACAACCACCTGTTTTGGTTCACGGCTGATTATTCAGTATTCACAGCTAACATCTATATCTAGAGGCCATTCAACGATCCACTACCCGGTAAGAGGACAGGTTCCTTCCTCAACAGCCAAAAAGAGTAATGAGGATGACCTGAAAGAGGACAAAGGAAACTTATTTCACAAGTTAGAAAGAAGCATGGCATGAGAAGAGACAAGCTGGAATATATCGTAACAACAGGTAAGATTGAAGGAAAAAGGGATAGGGGAAGACGTAGAGATCAAATACTGGACAGTTTGACATCGTGGCATGGAAAGAAGTCATCAACAGAATTGATAAACTGTACTGAAGACAAGAAGTTGTGGAGAGACATGATCTCCTACGCCACAAGGCATGGTACTTGAAGAAGATGTATCAACGCTGTACTTAAGTTAACAGGGTTCACCTTTTCTTTGAATGGCAAACTGCGCTCTAATATAACCAACAGACTTAAATCTAGATTGAAACAACCATGCCTCGCCACAAGATGGTTAAAACCTAGAAGAAGGAACAAAAACGTGTCTTGACAAGAAAAACACTTTCAGATAAATGGGTTCATTAATACAGCGATGTACTTAATAATCCTGAAATGAAAACCTTTGACACAGACTGCACAAATTTAAGCTTGGATTTAACTTCCCAACGTCAAGCATGGCGCACACCAAATGCGAATTCAAAAAGGTATTTCAGCTATGATAAACCAGTCTAATTTGCCTTTATAAGCGTCAGTAGGGAAAAATTCCCGTTCTGATTTGTTAACTGTTTACGAAATTCTGGAAATAATCTTAAGAGTGAAAGATTGAAATTTCCGTTACTAGCTCCGTCTTTATAATAATAATCATCGTCACCATCATCTTTGTCGTTCCGTATCGAGCACAGATTCCACCAATGCAGATGATAATCTTGAGATAACCTGCCAAAAAACTCTAACAGTTGTGGATTGTGCAGCTTTTATCCAAGTGTAATGGAGATAAAAAGGCCGAAACACCCGTCTGTCGGGGGAGGCTCTTCTGAAGGAATCCCTTTCGTACACCCTCGGGTTTACCACCACCACACTTTGGGAAACACTGCTTGTATTGTTTGTTTTGTTTTCCTCTTTTCTTCCTCAATTGTCATTTTTTATTTGCTATCTTAGATACTATAAATCTCCCCCCTCTTCCGAAGAAATTGCGTGGATACATTGGGTTCATTTGAGGACGGATGAATGAAAACTGCAGATGTGCCGTGGCGTAACTACTGCCCGGTTAGGTCGAGAATGTGAACACCGGAAAGTGGAGGTCAGAAGGGACCCCTAACCTTCTAACTTGCTTTGGACCGTCGTTAAAGTCATGGCATGTCCCAGTTTCTGGAGATAAATTAAAGGGTTAAAGAAGACATTGAAACATCTTGAGAGGATGGCATAGAACAGCAGGACCTATCATATCTGAAGTACCTGAAGGTCTATGATCTTGATGATGATGTAAATAGTACATTTTTCATACACATTTGCCGTATATTGATTAGAGTGTTTGAGCCCATTAAATTTGTTCCCGGGGTTCTCGTACATCGTAGTTAAACCACTGCAGTTATGATGACTGAAAACTTTATACAGAGCTGCTGTACAAAAGGGGACAGTCCTCAAATTATCGGGTATGTGGGAATGCAGAATCTCTCAAAAAAGAGATACGCGATTATTTTAAGTTGGGGAAACACTGTCTAATTTAAAGAAGAAAAGTCAACCTTCACTGTACAAGTGATGAGAATAGAAGCACTCAACAATATCGTATCAACATAAAAATTAACCAACGGGAAATAGCTGAAGATAAAATGAAAAGATAACAGACTGCTTGAAACTGTGACATGGGAAAAGGCCAACAAAAGAGTTAATGGCTGAAATTTAAAAATAAATGTATATATGTGGATAGCCATGAAAACCTCGCAGGACAGTACTTGATTATGATAATAATGGTCATAACGAAAATATTTCCATAAGGACAATACGAGGCGTGTCCTTGCACATAGTGAATACGGCGAGGTAACCAGCCAGGACAATGAGAGTTCAAATGTCACGTCAGTCATAATCTTATAGCTGTGAAACATTGACAACAACAACAACAACTCAGAAATTAAAGACTTTCATATATAAATGATTGGATATAATCATCATCATCGGGTGCCATCTTCATCACGAAGGTTCACTGCAATGGATCTACAGCGTCTTTTGTCTCTTGTCTTGGTGGTGCACTCTGATAGATTTTGTCAGGTCCATCTCTTGATGTTACCTTCCCAAATATAGCGCGACCTTCCTCTTGCACGTTTGTCTTCAACTCTTCCTTCTACTAGTCTTCTATTATCGGTTTGGATATAACAGAAGGATTTAAATGTTATGACAATGTCACTAATCTGAAACTGGTGACAAGAACTAGACAAGTGTCAATGGAACAAGGGGTGAGAATATGCCGTTGGCGTAGGGTAGGACACACTATGAGGAAACCTGTTGATGGCATTACAATGCAGTTCTTGTTGTGTGGAAGTCCCACGATAAGAGAGGAAGATTGATGTCTAAAACCCACGGAGAAGAGAACTGGAGATAGAAAGGAAAGACATGAGGTCGACTGGAAAGACCTTGAGTTGACAGCACGGGACAGGAGCACTTGATACGCGTTTGTTGCGAGGCGGTGTTGTCGTATCGGAAGGTCCTGGGTTGGAGACTATCACTTCTGATGTTTTTCCTCATTGTCTAGTTTTCTACTTCTTTGTTTCTCACGAGGGACTTCATTCATACCCCTCCACTCCCAAAGGAGCATAGGCCTTCAACAAACACATGCCAAATCCTCCTGTCACGTGCCATCATCTCAAGTTCTTTCCACGTTCTCCTCATCATTTTCACCTCTGTTTCTAGCTCTCTTCTCCATGTGCTTCTTGGTCTATTTCTGCCTCTCTTGCCCTGGGGGTTCCAGAACAAGGACTGCCTTGTAATGCTATCAACAGGTTTCCTCAGTGTGTGCCCTATCCATCGCCATCGTCTTCTTCTCATCTCTTGTTCCACTGGCACTTGTCTAGTTCTTGTCATCAGTTCCACGTTGGTAACCTTGTCATACCATTTTAATCCATCTATTCTACGCAAGCACCCATTTATGAAAGTCTGTAGCTTTTTGGTAGTTGTCTTTGTTGTTCTCCATGTCTCAGAGCCATACAATAGGACTGACTTCACATTTGAGTTGAAGATTCTTATTTTCGTGTTGGATCCGATTTCTCTTGATCTCCATATATTTCCCAATGCAATGAAAGCTTCTCTTGCTTTTTGTTTTCTTAGTGCCTTAAACATACCTTTATGTGTGTTATTTATTTACAGTTTACAAGCCTCGGGGTTTTTCCTCTTAATTTATTCCAGCATTACCGCAGCAACAAATCGTAACAATATATTAATGAAGGTTCAAGGATGTTCAGTTCAGAAGTACAGAAAACAATACACATGTTAACCAATGAAAATCAGCATGCAAGGACAACATAACAATAGAAATAATAAAAACCGTAACTAGATAAATACAGATAACAGAACGGATCAGGTAACGATATATGCAAAACAGAATATGACCCCATGACCTGAAAACATCAATCTTTATAACTGTGTCCTAAATACCTATGCGCAGTGGAAATTTACGACCTTACAAAAATCAGCCGGATACGTCAGGTAAGTAAAATACTGAATCAAGATAATAAAGGAGACAATACAAAATAAAATAGACAATGAAGTTAGTGAAGAACAGCGTGGTTTTTCAATACAGAAGCAGTATTTTCTATAAGAATATTTGCAGAAAAATACGTAGAATTCAAAAATGTGCTTCCAGGTGGCTTTTGTCAGTCCATCATTATAAAGTAAATGAATGGTTTAAGAAAAAGATCTTCATGGAACAGACATCAGGCTGCTCAGTTACCTGTACTTAGAACATGTTTCGACAGTGAAGTGTGGTGAGAATTACTCATCCTTTATTGATACTGCGTCCGCGATTGGCAGAAAGGTTAGAGAGCTGCCCTTTAGCGGTAAATGTGCTGGGTTCGAAAAACGGTGGTATCACGCTCCAGTCTACCCAACAGGGTAAATGGGTACATGACTCTGCTCTTGAGTAAGGAAAAGACAAAGGCAGTGAGGAAGGGAACTTGTCACACTATCTCTCGAAGCTGGACCAAGTATAGAGTAGTCTATAAATCTGTACTCCCCTACGGCAAGTTTTGGTATGACTACCTTTACCATTTTATATATATATATATATATATATGGGAGCTGCGGTAGCATAGTGGTTAGTGCACTGGCTTCCTAGCTCAGTGGTCTATGGTTCAATCCCCGGATGAGGTGGGATTTGTTTTTAGGCCGCAAACGGCTCCTGGGTCGACACAGCCCCAAATGGGTACTAGAGCAACCCTGGGAAGGTTAAGGCGACCGGCTTGATGCTGACCACATCACCCCTAGTGTGCCGACGGTCAAAAAAATATGGGCCTAACACCATATTCCCAATATGCCTCAATGGGCGTGTAACGGGATCCTTTACATATATATATATATATATATATATATATATATATATATATATATATATATATATATATATATATATATATATATATATATATATATATATTGTTATGAATAAAATTCATATAAGAAAAGAGAAGTGAGACAAGGATGCGTATAGTCCCCTTACCTGTTAACATTGTCGTGTGGTGAGTACTAAGGCAACTACGACAGTAGTTTTTGCCAGGAATAGTCTATGAGATATTAGATATAAAGTCTCTAGAAATTGGCTCGTTAAGAAAGAATAAAGACCTATTCGAGATAGGGACAAGAAGACAGGAATGCGAATGCTTTTCACTAGACAGTGTTTTCTAATTAATTATGGAAAGAGTTCTGTTTCCCCACGACCTTAGCTTCTGCCCTTAGATCCCGTAAAGAAAAAGCCCCCAACTTCATCTGAGTAGAGAAATGTTCCTATAGGTGAATATGTAACACCGACAGCACGAGTGATACATTAACAAACTAGATAATGATCAAACGATCGTTGGGTTTATTAATGAAATATCCACACACATAGGGTTAGTAATGGTTAGAATGTGATGATGGTGAAAGATGATTCACGCAAAACACACAGATGAGATAATAAAATTCCAGTTAATTAAGTAGTAGTTAATTAAGAATAAACTGGTGCAAAGCGAAATGATGATGATGGGATATGATACGTGATACCAAAATGGTGAGTAATCTACACAGTCCATGTGTCTCTAAATGTTTCGCATTGATATGACGATTCACATGTATGCATAAACTGCCCCAAGTTGTTATACGTTATGTCGAGTGGGGTATCTCTAAGTCGAGGACGTTCTGATGAAAACTGTTGTCGGACTGAGAACGTTGACGAGAGATATATATATATTCCTTCACTGTTTGAGTATATCTCTGTAGTGTTGATCAACAGTTAATAGCTGTCATATGAACAAAAGGTCTGTTGTCTAATCTCCCGAGGGTACTGGCCAGACTGGATATCTTCACGAATGGGTAGTGATATGTAGACTCATAATCTTGCGTATGTAGTCGTGATTCATAAAATATATTTTAGAGTCTGCTTCATAGAATGCGCTTAAGAGTGTGTTGCCCTTGGTCTAAATATGCGATTCCTCTTTTGAGCTCTTTTGCTTGACTTCAGATAATAATGATCTTTCGAGTGATTTGAATTTATGATGACTCTGTATTGAACTTGTGATAACTATGTATTGAACTTGTGAGCCAGCAGTATATGGTGACGAAAAATGCTGCGTCCACCTTATGACTTGTGGGTGAGACAATATTACTTTTAATTGAGGAATGAAAGATGTCCTATGGCGAATTCTGCTAGCCAAATGTCCGTTTTTGATAACTTATTTCTGGTTAGACGTCAGACACGTTGCGTGTAGACTCAGACTTCTGATGAACTTCTTTTCCCTTCGCAAAATCCTTTAAGAACACAATTCATCACAGAACTGAATTATATCCACTCTGAATAAACACGTGTATTTAGGCTAGGCGTTTTTGGGTTTAATCTCTTCCTCACAATGTAAAAACTGGACTCCTTCCTCTAGCAAGCTACGTGGTACATTATATTTCTGGAAGTCCAATGTGGGTTTCTTGGATCCTTGACATCCAGCTCCGACCATACCAACCAATCCTTAATAGCCCCTCTGGTCACTCATTCACAGGATCGCTCTTGTCCCCTGTCAGTCCAACGTGGGTGTGGTTTGACAAACAGGTATGAAGATAATTGGCGGGCTAATGCAAAAGTGCTGTCAAATTGCTGTCACCTTACTCTCTGATTGTTTATTGTTCACCTGGCCAAGCTGGGCGTCCAATGTGGTAACCCAACGCTTGTCTGAACAGCGGCCGACCAAAGATAACACCATTACAGCATGAGACGTTTTCACCTGGCCAATCTGGGCGTCCAATGTGGTGACCCGTCGCTAGCCGCAAAGATAACAATGGTCCACAGAAATTACAGCATGCCCAGATGTCTGATTGGGATGACCAGATGTGTTTTCACCAGATTTATCACGATGCAATGTGGGCTTCAAACGATAAGATCAGGTATGGGGACTCAATCAAAAGACTTTATTTCCCCCGATGAAAGAACAAATGTGGTTCTCTAGATACCGGTCGCGAGTAATCACAACGATGAAATAGCAAATGTGGAATAGCAAATGTGGGATGAAAGAGCAAATGTCGGAGAAAATACAATACGAGAGATGTAGGAAAAGATAGAGCAATAAGGCCTTTGCGCTCGTTTATCACAATAGCCCCCTCCTCAAGTGTGATGTCAATCATACTCAGGAGAGCTTAGTCTTCTTGCTCGGGATTCATTAATCATTTTCCTCATCTTCGTTTTTCTCTCCAGTTTCCACCCTTTCCTCTACTTGTCTGTGCTCTCCGTCCTGCCTCATTGGATGACGGCTTAAAAAATCCGCTCCTACGTTATGTTTTCCTTGGATATAGTCCACTTGGAACGTGTAAGGTTGTAGAACAAGCGACCACCTCATCAGTCTAGCATTCAAATTCTTTGAATTGGCGAGGAAGGTCAGAGGTTGGTGATCACTCTGGATCGTAAATTTCCTTCCTTACAGGTATGCTTGGTATTTTTGTATTCCCCAGACGAGGGACAAACATTCCTTTTCGATTGTGGAATAGTTTTGTTCTGCTCGGTTTAACTTCCGACTCGCGTATGCGACCGGAAATATATTTGGTGGGCTTCTGTCGTCTGGTTGTAGTAATGTAGCCCCGATTCCAATGTTACTGGTATCTGTATGCAAGATGAATTTTCTAGTTAAATCCGGGAGCCGTAAAATAGGTTTTGTGGTGAGTTTCTCTTTTAAGAGTGCATATGCATGTTCACATTCTCCTGACCATGTCACTTTATCTGGGTTTCCTTTCTTGGTTAGCGATGTAAGCGGCGCACAGAGGCTATTGAAATCCTTTATATATCTCTGGTAGAATCCACAGAGGGATACAAATGACCGGACATCCCTTTTTGTGGACGGTCTCGGTGCATTTCTCAGCTTCTCAACGTTTTGAGTCTCGGGGAACATGGTTCCCTGGGTGATAGTATGTCCTAGGAACTCTAGCTGTTCACACCCAACTTGAAATTTGGTTGGGCGGGCGGTTAGTCCCGCTTCTCTGAATCTGTTAAACAGCAACGATAGCGCTGATATATGTTCTTCACACGATTCAGTAGCTACTAGGATATCATCCATAAAATTGCTGATGGCGGGATGATTCAGAGGATCCAATAACTTTCGCATCATGCTTGTGAAGACACTAGGAGCGTTGTTTAGTCCAAATGGCATCACATTAAACTCGAAGTGTCCATCTGGAGTACTGAAGGCTAACAGGTTCCTCACCTCAGCTTTTACCGGTATTTGATAGTACCCTTTATTGAGGTCGATCTTTGAAAAATAGCGAGCCCTGCTCAGCTTAGTAAATAGCTGGTTCTGGTCCGGTAACGGTTCTTGCTGAAACTGTGTTAACGCATTCAGCTGTCGGTAGTCGATGCACAGGCGGTGCTCTCCACTGGGTTTGCGTAACAGCACTACTCCCGCACTGTAAGGGGACTCCGACTTCGAAATTATGCCTTCTTTTAGTAAATAATCACTTTCTTGCTTTAATGCCATCGCCTTGGCATACGGAATCGGATAAGTTCTTATTCGGACGAACGTAGGATCCGTGACTTCCATGTTAAACTCCATCAGGTTTGTCCGGCCCGGTTTGTCTGTCAGGGATTCGGCGTCGTTTTCCATCAATCTCCTCACTTTTTCTTGCTGGGCTTCCGTTAGGGTGGAGCTTATTTTCACATCTAAATGTGATTCCTCCTGTATCACCGGGTACTCTACGGATGATAAAGGCTCTTCTTCCATTTGCATAGCAATGGCCATAGTCATGAGGTGCGCTGGTTCGGCAGGGGCTCGCTCGTAAAACTTCTTAAGCAGATTTAAGTGATAAATTTTCTGCTTTCCGTTCACGGCGATTTTATAGTTGGTGCGAGAAATCTTTTCCACAACTTTGTAGGGTCCCCTCCAGCAAATCTGCAATTTATTACTGCTACTTGGCAGAAGGAGTAGTACCTTCTCTCCTACTGCTAGTTCTCGGTCCTTCGCATTCCGATTGTAATATTTGGTATGTTTCCGCCTAGCCTCCCGTACTTTCGCTGTGGCTAATTCCCAGCCAGTCTTCAGGCGTTGTTTCAAGTCTGTGACGTACTGGAAGGCTGATGTGACAGTGTCGTCTGCCTTGGCATCTGTCCATGTTCTTAGTAACGCTTCTAATGGACCTTTAATAGGTCTTCCGAAGAGTAATGTGGCCGGAGGGACTCAAGTTGACGCATGCGGTACTTCCCTATAAGCAAATAATGCGGCAAGAAGATACTGGTCCCAAGTTTCTGGCTTCTCCTGTGCCAACTTCCGAAGAATAGAGGTGAGTGTCCCGTTAAACCGCTCTACTTGCCCGTTACTTTGAGGGTGATAGGGCGAAGTACGAATATGCCTAGTCTTGAATATTTTAAGCACCTCCTCTATCAACTTGCCTCTAAATTGTGACCCGTTGTCTGTGAGAATTTCATGCAGGAAGCCCAATCTAGTAAAGATATTCAGTAAAGCGTCAGCTGCATGCACTGAGTCGCATGCTGGCATGGCTATGGCTTCGCCCCACATGGAACAGGTGTACACTAAGGTAAGGATATGGGAGTTCCTCTTCTTAGTTCTCAGCAGAGGTCCAATTATATCCACGGCCACTCTTCCAAATGGGGTGCCCAAGATTGGCATCTCCCCAAGCGTCGTAGGTGCCGTCCAGTGTTTTGGTGCAACTTTCTGGCACTGAGGACAAGACTTGACGAAACGTTCAATGTCGCCGGTGATCCCTGGCCAATAATAGTGGCAGGCGATCCTTTGAGTCGTGGCGCTCATTCTCATGTGTCCACTAAATGGGATAGAGTGGCCCATCTCAAGCCCCTGGTTCCTATAGGTTGCAGGAACTACTAATTGGTTGTGTTCCTGTCCTTCGTTTCCAACTCGGCGATACATCAATCCATTTTTCATAAAGAAGTCTCCTTTGGTAGGTGGGTTGTGTGTCCTAGGTAATTTTTTTAAACAGGGCGCCAGTGAGGAATCTTCCGTTTGGGCCCTCTTCAATTCCTCGGGGAGGATATTGGTAGGAGGTTCCTGCTCTGCATCTTTTTTGACTGTCCTCTAGTCTGTACGGCCGCTATGATTAGTGGTTGAGTAGGTTCTCCAAGGAACACATGTCTACATCCCAAGATTAAAGAGTAGATTGGTTCTTCCATTATAGCTGCACGAATCTCTCCTGTCACGTAACCAAATTCCACTCTGATAAGTGCAATTGGCAGTGTCATGGGTGCAACATCCTTCGTCGGACCTTGGATGTCGACACTCTCTTCTGTTATCTGGTCAGGGGTGACAAGAGATGCCCTGACCACTGCATCGAAAACAAGTCCTGTGTCATAAAGGCACTCCACAGATTGTCCGTTTACGAGGACTGATTCGATGTCGGGAGGATGAGAAACGTTTCCGATCCTCTGCTCCTTCCGGGGTGACGATTTTGTCAGCAGACAGGCAGCATGTTGGCGAGGAGGTCTGCGCTTGCACTCATTAGTGTTAAGATTGTTCAGGCGACAGTACTTGCACCATTTATCTTCTTGTCTCTGGTGTGGCGCAGCATTTTTCTTGTTTTGCTCTTTGTAGTTATCTTGTTTTGCATGCTGTTTATGCGAGATGTGGGGTCCTTTGCTTTGTTGGTCTGGTTGGGAGCGAGCAGGTTGCTTTGGCGCCTGATCCGAAAACTTCTTTCTGGCTCCTTGAGACTCAATGAGAGCATTTTGGAATCGCTCTGCCAGTGTAAGAATATTTTCTAACCGGTCAGCGCCGTTTTCAGTGAGAAATCTACGCATTTCCACTGACATAGACTCTTTTAGCTGCTCTATCACAATCAGCTCTGTCAACCCGTCATAGTTCTCGGTAAAGTTTCCCAGTGTACACCACTTCACTAGGTAGTCTTCAATACGGGCTGCGAACTGTGAGAAAGTCTCTCTGGCCTCCTTCCTAGAACCTCGAAATTTTTTCCGGTAAGCCTCTGAATGAAGCTCGTACCTCACCAAGAGAGCTTTTTTAAATGCCTGATAGTCATCTTGCTCTCCAGCCGGAAGTTTATTAAAAACTTCGTAGGCGGCTCCTCTTAGGCCCTGGGAAAGTTTCAAGTTCCACTTCCGTTCTTCCAGTCCAAACCCTGTTGCAAAGCGTTCGAAGCGGTCTAAAAAGGCGTCCATGGTATCGTTCCTTTCTGAAAAAGGTTCCAGCGGAAAGTTCATGGCATTGGGTGGCGCAGGTTGCGAAGTAGGCACACCATCTGAGCGGGGTGAGTACCCTCCATCAAAATTGGAAGCCGCTGCACTTTTTGCCAGCTCTATCTGATTGATCTGTCCCTGGATTTCCAGTTGCTTCATGTTAAGTGCATGCTCTGCTGCGGCTTTCTCTTTACGCCCCGCTGCTTCTGCTGCTTCTTTCCGCTCCACTGCTTCTGCTGCGGCTTTCCGCTCCGCTGCTTCTGCTGCGGCCTTCTTCTTCTCCATTGCAAGTTTCTGCACTTCCATCTCTCTTGCATGGAGTTTATCAGTCTCCTCACTCACAAATTTCATCAGATCTTTTCCACTTAACCCGTATTCACGCCCTGCCTCCATTAAACTAGTTCTAATTTTTGCGGCATCTGCCATGATATGCAGTACGGGTTCGCGAAGGGAAACATTGTCAGTGACCTCCAAACAAATTTATTAGACACGCACAAGTAATCATCTCTTTAAACCCAGCCAGGTTTAAATTAGTAATCAAGTTCAAATAGTTCTTAAAAAATTACTCACTCAGCGTATTCTGAAAAATTATATAACAGATTATCTCGAAGTTTCTATGAAAAATTTGCTAAATATTTATGATAAAAATTTTCCCAGCAGTTACAGAAAAAGAAAAAAAAATCAGTTCCCTACAGTATCCTCTGTTCTCAACAAGTGTTTACTCTGTCCGTTTGATACTTAATTTAAAAAGTATCACTCGTGCTTTAGAGATATAAATTATCCCCCCTATGAAATAGACAACTTATAGTAGGAGTCAGTCTAGAAGGTAATCCCTCAAAATGCCAACAAATTTTGCAATTATCGCAACTGTATAGCAGGGATAAAAATGTGATTTATCACACTTCTAAGTCCGGGTTCACTAATCCCAAGACGAGTCTACAATTGTCGTTTGGTGAGTACTGAGGCAACTACGACAGTAGTTTTTGCCAGGAATAGTCTATGAGATATTAGATATAAGGTCTCTAGAAATTGGCTCGTTAAGAAAGAATAAAGACCTATTCGAGATAGGGACAAGAAGACAGGAATGCGAATGCTTTCCACTAGACAGTGTTTTCTAATTAATTATGGAAAGAGTTCTGTTTCCCCACGACCTTACCTTCTGCCCTTAGATCCCGTAAAGAAAAAGCCCCCAGGGTCATCTGAGTAGAGAAAGGTTCCTATAGGTGAATATGTAACCCCGACAGCACGAGTGATACATTAACAAACTAGATAATGATCAAACGATCGTTGGGTTTATTAATGAAATATCCACACATATAGGGTTAGTAATGGTTAGAACGTGATGATGGTGAAAGACGATTCACGCAAAACACACAGATGAGATTGTAGTGGTTTTGATGGTATTGTATGATGGTGATATTACTAAGTGTAATGTATGAGGTCAGCTGTGAAGGCTCCTGAGATAAAATGTAGTTGTGAATTTTCAGAAGGCCTTTCTTGCTACCACTACGACCTCACACCTATCTTTTTTCCTAATGAATGTGGCTACGTTATAATCTAGGGTACTGAATGTAATGTGTTGTATTGACATATACAAACACACACACACACAGATATTAAATAATATATTATCAATAAAATTTAGAACACAATGAACTAAATCCA
Source organism: Oreohelix idahoensis (assembly GCA_024509875.1). Lineage (NCBI taxonomy): Eukaryota > Metazoa > Mollusca > Gastropoda > Stylommatophora > Oreohelicidae > Oreohelix > Oreohelix idahoensis. The sequence goes on from JAMPIV010015621.1 coordinate 454,529, forward strand.
GCTGGTGAAATTTTAGAAAGTAAATCTTTTTTTAAATTTATTTGTTCTGAACCAAGGTTTTATTTGGCCAGAACATATGAAAAGATTTTGGAATTTATGAGTGAATGGCATGAATAAATGACATGATAAATAAAATGTGTGTACGTATACAAATTTTAAGATTAGTTAGTATTTCTACAGTTTATAATTTTTTATTTTCCCTGGGAGAACGATGAATAGATGTGCTGTTGGGGTGGCTTCATCCCTCCCTGTCTAAGTTTACCAAACATTGTCCATTAATGATGGAAGTAAATGGGATGTTTTAGTAGGAATTCACTTTGGGTGTTATGTCTATGAAGTTGGTGTAAATCCAGCAGACCAGCCTGCTTACGTAACTTTGAAGAAGTAGCGCTGGTGCTGGAATCTGGTGGCCCCACCTCTCCGTGCTTGGGGGCAATATATCGGGTGGCCCCACCTCTCCGGGCTTGGGGGCAATACAAGGCTGTTCTGCCGAGATGCGACACTGCACGGGTCCTCACTGTCAATTATCTACCCAGCATTTGACACCACCTTTTGGTGTCAACATAAAAACTCACAGCTCTGAAATAAAGTATTGGTTTGGGTTCAGAACCTTACCTAAGGAGCCACTTCTACACGTAACAATTTACAATAACACCATTTAGACAGGGTCAGATCTCTCTGACCATACAACACATCTTACCAAGTTGGTTTCCCATAGGATAAGTTCTCCCAGACTACATATTCAGAAATATGTTTATTAGCTTCTTGCCCTAGGATAGGATAGGTGATATGTTCCACTGATCTCAACACTTGATCTGTCCTTCCTAATCATTGCTGGAGTATATATATATTGTTTGTCCCTAGACCCTGAACTAGGGCGGGGGGTCTAGAGCAAATCCTTACTTGTTTGTAAGGCTAGATTTCGATATGGCAGTATCAAATCACTCGAAACATTAAACAATATTCAAAATATACAAAGAAATAATTTCAATCTTACCAGATTATGAATAAAGAACACAGAAATGCTAGCAAAACTCAGCTGAGCTGCTGGCTATAGTATGGCGTCCCTGAACTTATTTCAATTTATTTCATTTGGAAATCACCACACTTGAAATTTACTGTGTCTATCACTGGACAACTATTGAGGAATGGCCCCAAATGCGCGTCTGAGCGCCGATAATATGATTGTCTGTGGCCAATCAATGCCTTGGTTTTTTTTTTTTAAATTCAAATTTCCTACACTAAAGTCATTTCAGTCATGCTTCAGTCAAGTATGGATTTTTATCTGTTAGTCCGTCCGTCTCTACTTGCGTTTTCACAAAAACGTACTTGTTTTTTGAACCAACCTATTCGTCCCCTCTACACTTTTTGTCTGTAAAGTTATTTTTAGCCACAGCTTCCACCAATTCCCCTTCTCTTTCATTCTAACTAGATTTGGACACTTGAGTCTTCAAGGTCGCGATTTTTGTGCAAATAGTGACATGTTAGATTCAATGCAGTCTTTCGCTGATGTGAACAACACTGTCTTTTGTCATTATCTTCATTATTAGCTATCCGTCTGTATAAATAAAAGCATATTATTTCACTGCTCAGAATGGGCCATCCGGCCAGCTAATTTTTATATTCCTAACATTAATATTAAGAAAAAGTTACTTTTTAAATTTTGTAATATTTCAAGCATCTGCGTTTGCCGCTGAATTCAAATAAAAGGCTTGGTATCGCAAAAGCGTCCAATAAATGACTGTGGCGTATCATATCCAAGGTCCCTTCTGTCGAGTTCCTTACTTTATGTCAACTTGGGAAACGTGACTTTTTCTCCGTTTCCCCCCCCCCCCAATTGCGTCTCCTTAGCCTTGCTAGTCTCACGCAATTTTTTCAGTCATATTTTTTTTCCTTTTGATCCGCCGTTCTCATCCCGTTCAAATGGTAACCGTTTTGATTTCCCGTCTAGCAAGTCAATTTTTATGGAGGGTGATGACCCGCGGTCAGGGCGATCATGTACTATCAGCAGCTTACGCATTATGTTTTTATCCTTACATTTTATCCTTTGGAGATATTTTTACGTTGTATCACTTGTTAATTTTATGACACATCTCCCCACTTGAAAACATGCCTACGGCAAGTTCTAAAACCAGTGATACACATAGATAAAATCTCTCCTCACGTCTGCCATTACTCTAATTTTGATCACAGGGGTGCCGACTGAGGAAATCTGCACCGACATTCAATTTGCCTGGGATATATTGGATACTAAACTGATAAGGTTGAAGCAATAAAGACCACCTCAGCAATCTTGCGTTTTCATGCTTAGCCTGAGATAAGAATACGAGAGGCTGATGATCCGTCTCGACCACAAAAGTCCTACCATACAGATAGATTTGAAACTTCTTTATTGCCCAGATTAACGCTAAACATTCTTTTTCGCTTGTGGAGTATCCTTGTTCCGCCTTATTCAATTTGCGGCTTGCATAAGCGACTGGTTTCAGTTCCCCATCAGGTGAAGATGATCTTTGCAACAAAGCCCCTCCGAGTCCTACATTACTTGCATCGGTTCTTAAGACAAAGTCCTGTGTCAAATCAGGCAGTTTGAGAATAGGCTTGCTAGTGAGTTTTTCCTTTAACTCTTGGAACGCTAGTTCACATTGTGCAGTCCAAATAATTTTATCTGGAAGTCCCTTGCGAGTCAGATCAGTCAGAGGAGCACAAATAGCGTTAAAATTTTTGATGTATTTCTGATAAAATCCGCATAACGACACGAATGATCGCACGTCTTTTTTTGTTTGTGGTCTAGGTGCTCTCTGCAGTTTTTCCAAGTTCTTAGGATCAGGGGTCATGTTACCCTGATATACAGTGTGTCCCAAGAATTCCAACTCTTTGCATCCAATACAACATTTTGTTGGCCTAGCAGTTAAGTTCGCCTCCCGAAGTCTATTAAATAACATCTCTAGAGCTTCAATGTGTTCTTCAAATGTCTCTGTGGCGACGAGAATATCATCCATGAAATTCGTGATACATGGGTTATTCAGGGGATCCAACAATTTGCGCATCATCCTTGAAAATACACTCGGAGCATTTTTCAGTCCGAATGGTAGCATATTGAATTCATAATGTCCATCCGAAGTGCTAAAAGCCAAATAAGGTCTCACTTCAGGCTTCACTGGGATCTGGTAATAGCCTTTACTAAGATCCACCTTTGAAAAGTATTTTGCCTTGTTCAGTCTGGCAAATAACTGTTTTGTGTCTGGTAATGGATCCACTTGACCTTCTGTGACAGCATTCAGTTTCCTGTAATCTATGCACAGTCTGTGTTCCCCAGACGGTTTCCTCAACAAAACGACACTAGAACTAAAAGATGATTCACTGTGCGAAATAATCCCCTCCTTCAACAAATAATCTATTTCTTCCTTCAATGCCTTCTCCTTCGCGAACGGAATAGAATAGGCTCTCATACAGATTGGGTTTGAGTCTACCAGTTTCATGTCATACTGTAGCAAATTTGTATGGCCTGGTTTATCTGTTAGTACATCTGTATGTTCCTCCAGAACCTGTTGAACTCTCTCCCTCTGGTTTTTAGTCAGGTGCTTACTGACTTTTACCTGTGCTGCTGTTTCACAAGGATGTAATGGGTATTCATGTGAGGTGAGTGGTTCCTTTTGCATCTGGGTTGCAATAGCCAAGGTCAATAAGGGGGTGCTTTCCTGGAGTGGTCTGTCCAGATACTTCTTTAATAAGTTTACATGATAAACTTTCTCCTTCCCCTTTTTGTCAATTTTATAGTTTGTTCTAGACACCTTCTCTAGAACCGTATAGGGACCTTGCCAACCAATTTGTAATTTATTCTGGCTACCGGGTAGTAGAAGAAGCACCTTCTCTCCCACAGCTAGTTCTCGGTCCTTTGCCTTCCTATTAAAATATGCTGCATGTTTCTTCCTGGCTTGTTTCAAATTATCATTTGCCAGTTTCCATCCAGCTTTCAAACGAGTGGTCAGTTCGTTCACGTATTGATAAGATGAGGTAACAGGTTCTTCCGCCTTCTCATCCGTCCAGGTCCTTAATAAAGTTACATCTGGATCTTTAATTTATCATACTTATTTTTCATGGAACCCATCGGGTCCCGTCCATTAGAAGCTTTATAATGAGGACTTTTCTTCCTAGAATCATCACTCACAAATCGACCACTACCAATTTTTTTCTGGGGTTTGTCTCCCCACTTTAGATTGCTTATGAGAGATCTTCGCTCTCTTGTCTGTTCTTCCAGTTTATATAAGTCTGACCGAGGGATTGTCATCTTATCCTGGGTAAAATTTCTTCTTTGTACTCTTCGCATAGTGGCCATGTTAATCCATTCAAGTGAAGACTGGGTGTGAAAAGGGGGCTCCCATTCCACTTTGTCTACCCGAGTATAATTAGTTTTCCTTTCAGGCCTAAAGTTGCCCCGTGGCGTTTCTAGGTCCTGCACATATTTTCTCTTTGTGGGTGTTCCCTCATGAAATACGCCACATGCTTCTACAAAGTTTTCAACATCGACATTTACGTCGGGCCAATAGTATTTTCGAGCAATCTTTTGGCAGATGGTACCGACTTTCTCATGGTCACCATCTTTTCCAACATGTAAGCTCCTTATTAAGTTTGCCCTATATATCTTGGGAAGAACTAACTGTCCGTGACCAGTGGATCTAGTTCCTGTCTTCCTGTATAATAGTCTGTTCTTCACAAAGTACTCTCCCTTGCTTGGAGGTGTGTGGCCTTTGGGCACTTTTTTTAAAACATGGCTTGAGTGTCCTATCCTCAGCCTGCGCCTTTCTCATCTCCTCTGGATGAGCATTTATAGGTTCACCTTCTTCCTCCTTCTTCTGTGACCTGGTCTGCACTGTCGCCATGATCACAGGTTTCTCGGGATTCCCCAAGAAGACGTATCTACACCCCAATATCAGAGGGTAGATTGGTTCATCTATCACTGCTGCTCTGATTTCTCCTTCCACATAGCGAGTTTTCACCGTTATCCTTGCGATGGGAAGTGTCATGAGTGGTATGTCCTTAGTCGCCCCTTGTATTTCCACTGTTTCTGTGGTATACTGACTTGGGTCCACTAGGCTAGACTTCACAACTGAATCATAATCCAAACCTGTATCATAAAGGCACCTTATGGTGACCCCATTACAAATAACATCCTCACAAACTGGGGGGTGATAAGGTTCCTGTTGTCCATTAGGATTAACCTTTAATCTTTGCGTCCCCGACTTCATTGCAGCAATGTTTGAAGGTTTCCTTCTACAAAATTCGGTGTTATGGTTATCTTTCTTGCACCATTTACACCATCTTTTTCCTTGGTTCAACGGTTTTCTTTCATTGAACTTTTGGTCATTGAACTGTGAGTTTCTGTCGCGATAGTCATTTCTTGGCCGCTCAAAGTTTGTCCTACCTTTATTTCCCTGCTCTCTATTATCAAATTTATTAAATTGCTGTGGAGCTTTAAAATTGTCTATGTGCTTCTTTTTAGCACCACTTACCTCTGCCTGGGCTGCCTGATACCTCTCAGCGACATTTAAAACCTCTCCCAACTTCTCTGCACCTTGTTCCATGAGAAATTTTCTCATGTCTGGAGCCATGGACTCTCTCAATTGCTCAATCATGATCATTTCTTTAAGATCTTGGGTCTTCCCCAGAGCAGTCCATTTCTCCAAATAGGTTTCCAGTCTAGCAGAGAATTGGTGGTATGTCTCCCCAGACAACAGTTTGGCATTTCTAAATTTCTTACGATAAAATTCACCATTCTTCTCGTACCTTAATAACAAAGCCTGCTTTAACATGTCATAATTGTCTTGGTCTTCCCTGTTCATTTTAGCAAAGACTTCATAAGAAGTACCTCTCAGTCCCTGTGATAGCTTTAAACTCCACCTCTCTCTCTCTCTAACCCATATGTAGTAGCTAATAACTCAAAACGTCCTAGGTACCCCTCTATGTCATCGTCTTTCTCAACAAAATGGTCTAAATGAAACCCCATAGCTGAGTTTGAGGCTCCCAGACTGGGCGTAGCATCTGAGGCAAAAGGGCTGGCACCATTTTCAGGAGCCTGGCCTTGTAACTCCAGCTCCCTTAGTCGTAATTCGTGCTCCCTTTGCAACCTTCTATCTTCTGCCTCCCTTTCGGCCTTTTTATCTTCTGCCTCCCTTTCGGCCTTTTTATCTTCTGCCTCCCTTTCGGCCTTTTTATCTTCTGCCTCCCTTTCGGCCTTTTTATCTTCTGCCTCCCTTTGCTGTCGTTTGTCTTCTGCCTCAATCTGCAGCCTCTTAATTTCTCTATCAGCCTCAATTTGTAACCTCTTCTCTTCAGCCAACCTTTCAGACTCTAATTTTCTTTCAGCCTCTTTTTCTAATCTCCTTTCTTCCCGTTCAATATATTTATCACATTCAGCCGTTACGTATTGAATTAAAATCTGACCATCCATTCCCATCTCCTTTGCGGTCAGCACAGCAGCTGATCTAAATTTTGCTAGCTCCGCCATACTTTCTAAACAAATCTAGCAATAAGCAAAGTAAAATTTCCAATCTCTAAAGTAATTATAATTATTCTAGACCAAAATAATTCTAATTAACTAATTAACTAACACTGGCTGTGAAGATTCACCAACTTCTAATTGCCCTTTTAATTTAAAGGGACACTTTTAATTTTAAGGGAATTTTACAATTTTGTTCCCCTAATTTTATTTCTCCCACCAGGAGATCCTTATATTACTGTTTATGCTAATTATCCCTGGACAAGACCCCAATATATGTAGTGGTTTTGATGGTATTGTATGATGGTGATATTACTAAGTGTAATGTATGAGGTCAGCTGTGAAGGCTCCTGAGATAAAATGTAGTTGTGAATTTTCAGAAGGCCTTTCTTGCTACCACTACGACCTCACACCTATCTTTTTTCCTAATGAATGTGGCTACGTTATAATCTAGGGTACTGAATGTAATGTGTTGTATTGACATATACAAACACACACACACACAGATATTAAATAATATAATATTATCAATAAAATTTAGAACACAATGAACTAAATCCAGCTGGTGAAATTTTAGAAAGTAAATCTTTTTTTAAATTTATTTGTTCTGAACCAAGGTTTTATTTGGCCAGAACATATGAAAAGATTTTGGAATTTATGAGTGAATGGCATGAATAAATGACATGATAAATAAAATGTGTGTACGTATACAAATTTTAAGATTAGTTAGTATTTCTACAGTTTATAATTTTATTTTCCCTGGGAGAACGATGAATAGATGTGCTGTTGGGGTGGCTTCATCCCTCCCTGTCTAAGTTTACCAAACATTGTCCATTAATGATGGAAGTAAATGGGATGTTTTAGTAGGAATTCACTTTGGGTGTTATGTCTATGAAGTTGGTGTAAATCCAGCAGACCAGCCTGCTTACGTAACTTTGAAGAAGTAGCGCTGGTGCTGGAATCTGGTGGCCCCACCTCTCCGTGCTTGGGGGCAATATATCGGGTGGCCCCACCTCTCCGTGCTTGGGGGCAATATATCGGGTGGCCCCACCTCTCCGGGCTTGGGGGCAATACAAGGCTGTTCTGCCGAGATGCGACACTGCACGGGTCCTCACTGTCAATTATCTACCCAGCATTTGACACCACCTTTTGGTGTCAACATAAAACTCACAGCTCTGAAATAAAGTATTGGTTTAGGTTCAGAACCTTACCTAAGGAGCCACTTCTACACGTAACAATTTACAATAACACCATTTAGACAGGGTCAGATCTCTCTGACCATACAACACATCTTACCAAGTTGGTTTCCCATAGGATAAGTTCTCCCAGACTACATATTCAGAAATATGTTTATTAGCTTCTTGCCCTAGGATAGGATAGGTGATATGTTCCACTGATCTCAACACTTGATCTGTCCTTCCTAATCATTGCTGGAGTTTATATATATTGTTTGTCCCTAGACCCTGAACTAGGGCGGGGGGTCTAGAGCAAATCCTTACTTGTTTGTAAGGCTAGATTTCGATATGGCAGTATCAAATCACTCGAAACATTAAACAATATTCAAAATATACAAAGAAATAATTTCAATCTTACCAGATTATGAATAAAGAACACAGAAATGCTAGCAAAACTCAGCTGAGCTGCTGGCTATAGTATGGCGTCCCTGAACTTATTTCAATTTATTTCATTTGGAAATCACCACACTTGAAATTTACTGTGTCTATCACTGGACAACTATTGAGGAATGGCAAAAAACTCGTCTGAGCGCGGATAATATGATTGTCTGTGGCCAATCAATGCCTTGGTTTTTTTTTTAAATTCAAATTTCCTACACTAAAGTCATTTCAGTCATGCTTCAGTCAAGTATGGATTTTTATCTGTTAGTCCGTCCGTCTCTACTTGCGTTTTCACAAAAACGTACTTGTTTTTTGAACCAACCTATTCGTCCCCTCTACACTTTTTGTCTGTAAAGTTATTTTTAGCCACAGCTTCCACCAATTCCCCTTCTCTTTCATTCTAACTAGATTTGGACACTTGAGTCTTCAAGGTCGCGATTTTTGTGCAAATAGTGACATGTTAGATTCAATGCAGTCTTTCGCTGATGTGAACAACACTGTCTTTTGTCATTATCTTCATTATTAGCTATCCGTCTGTATAAATAAAAGCATATTATTTCACTGCTCAGAATGGGCCATCCGGCCAGCTAATTTTTATATTCCTAACATTAATATTAAGAAAAAGTTACTTTTTAAATTTTGTAATATTTCAAGCATCTGCGTTTGCCGCTGAATTCAAATAAAAGGCTTGGTATCGCAAAAGCGTCCAATAAATGACTGTGGCGTATCATATCCAAGGTCCCTTCTGTCGAGTTCCTTACTTTATGTCAACTTGGGAAACGTGACTTTTTCTCCGTTCCCCCCCCAATTGCGTCTCCTTAGCCTTGCTAGTCTCACGCAATTTTTTCAGTCATATTTTTTTCCTTTTGATCCGCCGTTCTCATCCCGTTCAAATGGTAACCGTTTTGATTTCCCGTCTAGCAAGTCAATTTTTATGGAGGGTGATGACCCGCGGTCAGGGCGATCATGTACTATCAGCAGCTTACGCATTATGTTTTTATCCTTACATTTTATCCTTTGGAGATATTTTTACGTTGTATCACTTGTTAATTTTATGACAGAGATAATAAAATTCCAGTTAATTAAGTAGTAGTTAATTAAGAATAAACTGGTGCAAAGCGAAATGATGATGATGGGATATGATACGTGTTACCAAAATGGTGAGTAATCTACACAGGCCATGTGTCTCTAAATGCTTCGCATTGATATGACGATTCACATGTATGCATAAACTGCCCCAAGTTGTTATACGTTATGTCGAGTGGGGTATCTCTAAGTCGAGGACGTTCTGATGAAAACTGTTGTCGGACTGAGAACGTTGACGAGAGATATATATATTCCTTCACTGTTTGAGTATATCTCTGTAGTATTGATCAACAGTTAATAGCTGTCATATGAACAAAAGGTCTGTTGTCTAATCTCCCGAGGGTACTGGCCAGACTGGATATCTTCACGAATGGGTAGTGATATGTAGACTCATAATCTTGCGTATGTAGTCGTGATTCATAAAATATATTTTAGAGTCTGCTTCATAGAATGCGCTTAAGAGTGTGTTGCCCTTGGTATAAATATGCGATTCCTTTTTTGAGCTCTTTTGCTTGACTTCAGATAATAATCATCTTTCGAGTGATTTGAATTTATGATGAATCTGTATTGAACTTGTGATAACTATGTATTGAACTTGTGAGCCAGCAGTATATGGTGACGAAAAATGCTGCGTCCACCTTATGACTTGTGGGTGAGACAATATTACTTTTAATTGAGGAATGAAAGATGTCCTATGGCGAATTCTGCTAGCCAAATGTCCGTTTTTGATAACTTATTTCTGGTTAGACGCCAGACACGTTGCGTGTAGACTCAGACTTCTGATGAACTTCTTTTCCCTTCGCAAAATCCTTTAAGAACACAATTCATCACAGAACTGAATTATATCCACTCTGAATAAACACGTGTATTTAGGCTAGGCGTTTTTGGGTTTAATCTCTTCCTCACAATGTAAAAACTGGACTCCTTCCTCTAGCAAGCTACGTGGTACATTATATTTCTGGAAGTCCAATGTGGGTTTCTTGGATCCTTGACATCAACGTAACCCAACGCTTGTCTGTTTATTGTTCAAGCTGGGCGCGGCCGAACAGCGGCCGACCAAAGATAACACCATTACAGCATGAGACGTTTTCACCTGGCCAATCTGGGCGTCCAATGTGGTGGCCCGTCGCTATCCGCAAAGATAACAATGGTCCACAGAAATTACAGCATGCCCAGATGTCTGATTGGGATGACCAGATGTGTTTTCACCAGATTTATCACGATGCAATGTGGGCTTCAAACGATAATGTCAGGTATTTGGACTCAATCAAGACTTTATTTCCCCTGATGAAAGAACAAACGTGGTTCTCTAGATACCGGTCGCGAGTAATCACAACGATGAAATAGCAAATGTGGAATAGCAAATGTGGGATGAAAGAGCAAATGTCGGAGAAAATACAATACGAGAGATGTAGGAAAAGATAGAGCAATAAGGCCTTTGCACTCGTTTATCACAAACATCAACACAGACCAAAAAACATTTCAAATACATAGAAGAAATGCCATGACTAAACAACAGTGGAAGATCAATAAACAGCTTCCGATAAGCACGGGATGCAGTTCTGTTAGCTGAACAACTGACATTGTATTCTCTTTCCGTGAGACGCACCCTAATCTTTTATACATCCACATCTCAAGGGCCTCAACTCTTTCTTGCAACAGCTTCATGACACCTGTTTTTACATCATGGTATATATTAAGAGTATTTATAACACTTGAAGACTCTCAGTTTTAATTGTTTTAATGTTACCATTTGTCTCATGTTGTTGAATGCTGCTTTGCCCATTCCTATCCTCTTCTTGATTTATGTTTCCCGTCTGCCAATTTCTGTTACTTCTCATGAGGAAAAAAAAAGAGAGGAAAATGAATAAAGAAGTCCTAGACAAGCTAAGAATGAATATATAATTAAAGAAAGCGATCAAAATTCAGTTAAAAGGATAAAGGATCCTGTTACACGTCCACTAGAGGCATAATGGGAATATGGTGTTAGGCCTATATTTTCTTGACCTTCGGCAGACTAGGAGTGATGTGGTCAGCATCACATCACTTATTTCACATGTTCACATCACATCACACATTAGTACAGACCAGGAGAGATGTGGTCAGCCTTTTACCTTCCCAGAGTTGCTCAATTCATGAGACTGGGTCAACTCCTTAGCCATTTGCGGTCTCAAAAAATCCCACCTCAAATGGGGATCGAACCAGGACCGCCAAGCTGGGAAGCCAATGCACTAAACACTGCGCTATCGCGGCCATCGATCAAAATTAGGAGATAAACATACTTTTGACACTTAAAGAGACACAGCACATTGTCGATCGAAATTATAACAAGGAAACTTCAAAAGCAAACGGATTAAAGCACTGGTCGGCAAACTGTCGATCTCGATCTACCGGTTGATTGAAGGGGACAATTTGGTAGATCTTTGTATTACGCAGAAGAAAAAAAATTTAAGCTGGGAAAATTTCGTACTAGTCATTCCCCCCAGGTATTTAAAACCGCAGGTATCTTCAAGAATAAATGAATTTTTTTCGCTTTCCCTTTAATAACCCAGAAGCTACCTGACAAAAATTCACTTAATTCGTGAACTTCTTTCACAGTCTATTCTTCAAAATGAAGTTAAAGCTCGGTAAAATATAACTGAGTTTGATGTTGTCAAGGTTCAAAGAAGATTAGGCTAACCGAAGAGCAGCAGCGGGGAGACTTTTTCATGATGTAAATCGAGGATTCTTCTGTAAAAGAGAAGTTGGCAAGAAAACGAAGTTGGCTGTATACAGCTTCACCTATGTCCCAGTCTTGACGTAAGGATGCGAGTCATGGCAATGACTACAACCCATAAAAGTGAAATCTAAACCTCAGAAATGAGGTATCTGAGAAAGATGTTTGAAGTACCAAGAAGAGACATGGTCCGCAACCAGACGATACGTCAAGGCCTAATAACCAAACCACTGCAGACCCAAGTAGAACAGCTCCACTAAGATGGTTTGGCCATGTCTGCAGAATTGGAGAAGATCAGCTGCCACGGCAGGTATGGGAGGCTAAGAGCCTGGGATACAGACCCCCAGGACGACCCAGAGTCCGCTGGGAGGACAACATTAAACAACCTTTGAAGGACCGAGGACTAGAATGGAACCAGGCCAGGAGGAAGACAGCCGATAGGATAGTATGGCGCTCTCTCTTCCAAATCTCTACACCTCACGGTAGAAGAGGAACGACTAAGTAAGTAAGTTATCAAGGTGGATCTTTGAGTGCTCAGTGTTTCTAAAGTAGATCCTAGAGCTCCTAGGTTGCCGATCACTGGTTTGGAGGACGTCATCATGATCTGATCTAAGTGGTAGCCCTTTTATGCTGCACACACACACACACATATACAGAGAGAGAGAGAGAGAGAGAGAGAGAGAGAGAGAGAGAGAGAGAGAGAGAGAGAGAGAGAGAGAGAGAGAGAGAGAGAGAGAAAGAGAAAACGACAGAAAACACATTAGTACAGAAAATAAATGCTTATCAAATGTCAAGGCACATTATGACAATAATCCCTTAGCACTAATCAAATTAGAAGCCTTCTTTACTTGCCATATACAGCACTTCAGCAGTTCTCCTAAATCCTTTCGACTGTTCGCTGTACACAGGGCAATTTCGACAGACGTCGCGACCCGCCTTTCCCCAGAGAAGTAAATGTGCACCTGACATTTATGTTCCGAAAATTGACAGGAGAAATATAAAAAAAAAGGCATGGTTGGATAAGGGCCTGTAACATAACAGAAATATGGAGAACAAGAAAAACTTTAGCCAAGAAGTTACAAACTTAATGGGTGCTTGCGTAGATTAAAAAGGTATGACAAGATCACCAACGTAGAACATGATATGACAAGATCACCAACGAAGAACATGATATGACAAGATCACCAACGTAGAACATGATATGACAAGATCACCAACGTAGAACATGATATGACAAGATCACCGACGTAGAACATGATATGACAAGATCACCAACGTAGAACATGATATGACAAGATCACCGACGTAGAACATGATATGACAAGATAACCAACGTAGAACATGATATGACAAGGTCACCAACGTAGAACATGATATGACAAGATCACCAACGTAGAACGATATGACAAGATCACCAACGCAGAACATGATATGACAAGATCACCAACGTAGAACATGATATGACAAGATGACCAACGTAGAACATGATATGACAAGATCACCAACGTAGAACATGATATGACAAGATCACCAACGTAGAACATGATATGACAAGATCACCAACGTAGAACATGATATGACAAGATCACCAACGTAGAACATGATATAAATCAGAGAAGTACCAGTGGAACAAGAGATGAAAAGACGCTGGTAAAGTATGAGCCACATATTGAGGAAAACCTGCTGACAGATGTACAAGGCAGTCTTTGTTCTGGAACCCCCATGGTAAGGGAGATAGTGGGAGACAGAAAACGCAAAGAGAAGAGAACTGGAGACAGAACAAAAAAAGATAAAGTAGACACAGAAAGATCTAAGCGTATAGCGCAAGACAGGGAGCCGCGCTGGTGTAATGGCTTCGGCGTTGTACTAGCGACCAGGTGTTCATGGTTCAAACCCGGGCGTCAGCGTTTGAAGAAATGTTTACGGCTGTAAATTTGACTGAATAGCCTGAACGGCTCCTGTGATAAACCCTCTGTGGATGGGAAGGAGCGAAGCTCCTGACCGGGTTGGAAGGAAAGTCCTCAGGTTCCCCAGCCTCGCAATGACATGTCATTGGGCCGAAGGGCTGAAAGCCCAAGTGCCGCTGGTTAAGGGAAAAAAAAAAAAAAGCGCAAGACAGGAAATCGTGGCATGAATTTGTTAGGCCGCTGCGTTTTACTTTTTTTTATCGCTTTTTCTTCTTGACGAGATTAAGGATTAAGGATTATGATGACTATGGTATTACGAATAAACATCGTGACAATTAGGACCGGCATCACCAAAACTAATACAGTCTGTATATATCATTCCCCCCCCCCCTCCTCTACATAATAAGCATTTTAGTATTTAAAGCCACGTTAGCTGTCTGTATTAGGCGTCTTCCCTGTCTACATCAGTGGTTCTCAATATGCGATATTTCTACGAGGCCACAGTAAAATGGGAAAGTACCTTTTTTCCAGCTAACAGTGATTAGGGGGAGGTCGTCCAAGCGGCAAATGAGGCTCAGAAAGGGGCCATGAGCAAACAAAGGTTCAGAACCCCTGATCTACGTAATAAACATTGTGAGAGCTGCGAACAGAGTCAGCATCTCAGCTCCACTAATACTGTCTGTACATTCCTTTTTATTTTTTCTTTCTCGTCTCCAGAACAATCAACATAGTGCACTCTCCGTATGACTCCGATTCACAGTTATTCTACTCATGGACCTTAAGTTACCACTAGAAGTTCCAAAAAGAAATAATGAAGAAAACCCGAGGCGTGTGAATAGTAAACATATAAACAAATACAGTATCGGTTAACAGCAGGCAATTGTAAGAAAGAAAGAAGAGAAACACTATACAGAAGTTTTCAGGAGTCGACATTCTAACATTTCATGAGCTGGGAGTTCTAACGTTTCAGGAGTCGGGAGTTCTAACATTTCAGGAGTCGGCATTCTAACATGTCAGGAGTCCGGCATATAGGACTACCTTTACAATAAAACTATTTCGAGGCTCGTGTGGTTAACATTATCTCTCAAGGACCTGTGAAGCCCGTAAGACGAGACAGAACTATTTAGATGACCTCCTGTTAACAAAGATGATAAGACATGATAGAAGATTTGGGTCAAGTTATATCCTGTAATTAAAAACGTGATAAGGCTTTCTGTTAGCCAGTAATACAATATTCATTTGTTATTGTTATAAAGAACCGACATCATTGCACTCCTGGCAAACCCATAGGTGCTAAGTCTCCCTCAATATATGTTGAAGAGTGTGAACGCTAACTGTTCCTGTAGCTCGCTGGTTGTATACACGACGGATGCATCCTCTCATACGTTCATCTCTGCTAGCCAGACATTTGATGCCAATTTCAAAGTCATTAACCTTGATGATTTTTCTATATATTCCTTTATCTGTGAGAGAGAAGACAGTTAGCGAGTTGGATTATAATTCTATAATTAAATAAAGAATATCCTTGATGTCGGCGTCTGTGGCCTAATGGATATGAACGCAGTTTCATAATCCAGATATACCAGGTTCGAAACCTGCTGCAGGCGGTTTGGTAGCAGATCGCTTTGTGTGGATTTTTTAACAATGGTATAAGCGCCGTACCGTTCAGAAAGCAATGGCAAACTACTGAATGAAAAAAAAATTGCCTAGAAAAAATCACAAACAGCCAATAAAAGCTGTGGTTGATTGCCACGTCCTGTAAAGGATAAGCAACTAACTTTATATCCTTGATAATCCGAGACTTCATTAATCCGACCAAGCAAACATTTCAAATCGCTGCACGTCAGCCACCACTTATGTCAATAAATTAATGTTGACAGACATTTAAAAACTGTTCGTTCTAAAATTGAAACTGATCTTTCGCCTATCTATGCAAACAGGATTTTGTTAAGGAAGATCTATAGATGACCCCCTTGCAGGGGAGAGCACCATCCTTCTCGTGGCATTGCACAAACGCCAATTAGTGGGTCTGGTGTGACCACCAGCTTGCGCCCGCTGAGTTGGTGAAGTTTCTCTGTGGTTGCAAGAAAACTCAACACGACAACCCCCAAATTGCCGCAAGGGTAAAAGAGTGAATAACTCGAATCCCGGAGAATCGAAACAACAACAACGGAGAACCCCCCTGTAGTGGATTTGATGGTATTGTATGATTGTGATATTACCTAGTGTGATGCATGAGGTCAGCTGTGAAGGCTCCTGAGATAAATGTAGCTGTGAATTTACAGAAGGCCCTTCTTGCTACCACTACGACCTCACACCTATCTTTTTTTACTAATGAATGTGGCTACGTTAAAATTCTACGGTACTGATATGTAATGTGTTGTGGTAGTTTACATACACACACACAGATATTTAATAAGTCTAATAATATTAATAAAATGTTATAACACACTGAACTAACTCAAGCTGTGTACAATTTTGATAGTAAATTTTCTTTAAGTTTATTTGTTCTGAACCAAGGTTTTATTTTGGTCAGAACATATGAAAGGTTTTGCAATTATGAATGAAATGCATGAATATATGGCATAATAAATGAAAGGTGTGTACATATGTATTTTACAAGACTAGTTAATATTACTACTGTTTATAGTGGTAATTTATCTGGGAGAACGATTAATGGATGTACTGTTGGGGTGGCCTCATCACTCCCTGTCTATGGCGACTAAACATTGTCCATTTATTGATGGGAATATAGTTGGTGTGTTAGAAAATAAGTTGGTGAATGTCCAGCAGGCCAGACGCTCACGTATCTTGAATGAGTAGTTCTGGTGCTGGAATCTGGTGGCCCCACCTCTCCGTGCTTGGGGGCAATATAAGGATGTTCTGCCAAAATATTAGACTGCACGGTCCCACTCTTGTATATTTCAACACATCATTTGACACCACACTGGTGCCAAATAAAAACTCACAGTTCAGAATTATGAATAGAGAACACAGTTATATGCTAGCAAAACTCAGCTGAGCTGCTGGCTCTATTATGGCGTCCCTCTAAATATTTCAATTAGCTTTTGGGAAATACACCACTGAATTATTTACTGTGTCTACTACTGGACAACTTATGATGAATGGCAAAAATGCGCGTCTGAGCGCCGATATTATGTTTATCTGTGGCCAATCACCGCCTTTTTTCCTTTTCAAATTCAAACCTCCTACCAAAAGTCAATTCAGTCATACCTCAGTCAAGTATGTATTATTGTCTGTTGGTCCGTCTGTCTCTACTTGCGTTTCACAAAAAAAACACACTTGTTTTTTGAACCAACTCTGCCGTCCCCTACACAATTTTGCCTTTAAAGTTATTTTTAGCCACAATTCTCCACCACATTCCCTCTCTTTCATTCCAACTGGATTTTAGCCCTTGAGTCTCAAGGCCGCAGTTTTTGAAAATTAGTGACATTTTTTGTTTCAATGCAGTCGCTCGCTGATATGAACAACACAGTCTTTTGTCAATATCTTTCTTATTATCTATCCGTCTGTATAAATGAAAGCATATTATTTCATTGCTCAAGATGGGCCATCAGGCCAGCTAGGTTTTATATTCCTAACATTATTATTAAGAAAAAGTTACTTTTCAAGGTTAGTTGGTTTTTTGAAATATTTTCGAGCATCTTCTGTAATGCGTTTGCCGCTGAATTCAAATAAACGGACTAAGTTATCGCAAAAGCGTCCAAGAAATGACTGTTGCGTATAATAGCTAAGGTCCCTTTTGTCGATTTCTTTACCTTGTGTCAACTTGGGGACGTGAATTTTTTTTTTCCTTTCCCCACCAATTGCGTCTTTTTAGCCTTGCTAGTTTCAAGCACGTGTTCAGTCATATTTTTTCCTTTTGATCTCCGTTCTCATCCCGTTCCAAGGGTAAACGTTTTGCCTTCACGTCTAACAAGTTAGTTTCCATGGCGGGTGGTGACCCGCGGCGTCGGCGATCATGTCGTCTAGTAGCTTACGCATTATTTTTATCCCTACATTTTATCTTTGGAGATATTTTAACGTTGTATCACGGTTAATTTTATCACACCCCCACAAAAGGTCGGTTGTCTCCCGCTGGATTATCATACAGCGTTCAGAAATACCAAAGGTTAGGCCGCCAGTTGTCCGCGACATTGACGGGAAAAAAGCACCCAAAACTTCGAAAGTTGACAAGGTCACAGCACATAGAAGTCTGAGATCAGCTGTGATTTACTACTTGTACATCGTAATGGTAACTCCACCACAAACAAGAAAGTATTACAGTCTCTAAAATCGTCATTAGTTTTCTTTGCTCTTCGTATGGAGCCACCACCGTAGCTGACCCCCCCCCCCCATCCCCCAGGTCACATTTTACGACACGCCTGACCGAGCAGGAGGTATATTCTCTCTATGCCTTTTCAAAGACCCTCGGGAACTACGTTTCAAAAAAAGTAGTACAGGATTTTTTTTTCTAAATAAAATTTTGTCTTGCTCAACCTAGTCGCAGGGTCCGTTGGTTATATGAGGGTGCATGTCGATAACATAAAAGACATTATAGACCTAGTTAAAACAAAATATAGGTAGTCCTATAGCAAATACTGCCGTAGGGGGTGAAGTGTTAGAGACTTCACCATGCTAGGTCCAGCATTGAGAGGTGGGGTAACTAGTTCCCTTCCTTGCAGCCTTTTCATTCTCTAACACAAACAACAGAGTCGGGTACCCATTTACAGCTGGGTAGACTGTAGCGTGTGGGTACCGTGATATGAACCTGGCACCTTCTCCGAAGCAGACCAGCGCTCTAACGGACTGGGTATATTCTCCAATATTAGTTAAGTATTACAGGATCTAAAATGCCCAAACGTATATACAACTCTCTCAGACGTATATGACATCACCTTCACACTGTGCAGATGGTCAACAAATGGCGGATTTCCCGAGGAATGAATAGAGCTGTTGATATTAACATAATACGTGATACTTGGTTGTGCAGGGAGATAAGACAAGTCCCTGGAGATGTGAAGGGACAGTACACGCTTTTATGAGAAAATATGCAGCAGGAATATACCTTATATAATGTAGGACAGCGGTCGGCCACCCAGAATCTATTGGGTCTACTTTATAACCACTGAGCTGTCTACTTTGATAAAATCATATCTAATTTTCAGGTTTCTGATTAATTAGAATTTGGAATAATCGCCTCATTATTGTAACTTTTGTCACTGCTGAAGATCTGTTTGCTGCAATTCCATACACAAAGAGCGGTAGAAAAACTAAACTAAATTTTAATTTACCGAATGTTAACTTTACTTCATAGAAGTGATCGCTTCGTATCTAATACGTTAGCGAATAATGTGAATTTGTGTAAGATAACTTGCAAGTATTCATCGGGAATATTGTGAATGTACTTTTAAAAACGGAGACACCGCACCTATAAGTGCCGAAAGGAAAAGGTTAATCCGTAAATTTTTGTCGATGAAAAGTTATTTCCCCCTTCCCCTTAGCAACCTAGAGATATAACAAATGATTTCCTGGGATCTACCTGTAGATCAAGATTCGCCCGGTTGCAGACCCTTGCGTGACATTTCGGCTCGATTGCTTTTTCGTCATTTCCTCTCATCGCCTTTATTATATATTATTTGGCATATTTAACGCACATAATTTCGTGCCTATCCTCTACTCAGAACTGTTACCGTTTTTTCCTACTATCATTGTTCACGTTTCACGCTTCGATGCATGACAAGGCCAGACATTCTCCCATCCCTGAGAGATTAATTGAATCACTAAACGTGATAATACCACATTGACTCCAGGTAAATGCTAACATAAGTGTTTGTTCAAGATTGCGTAATCACTTCCGATCCGACAGTAGAATCAACTTGCAACACGTGTTTAATTGTATTGACCACGATTTGTCTAGACAGGCAGTCGGATTGCTACAAGCAATGTGATACAAGAGATCGACAGAGTCTGATAAACTAAGTAATCAGACTTCCGAATTACTTAGGATAGGTGATTATAGATAAACGCAATATTGGAAGACATTTTGAAGAGTGAGCGGCAAATGTGATATATGTAAACTGTGACTACACTTTGCGGAAATCGCAATTCCATATATGGAAAGTGGCTATTTAAATTCTAAAACGTATGAGTCACGCAGGAAATTCCATAAGCAATACTCTATCATAACATGTACTTTGAAAGTCAATGGTTTAGCAATTCGATTTGTCACATACAATCGCTCTGATTGAATTGACTACTAGTAGACAACAGGAGTGCGTGGGTGAAGTCTGAGATGTAGCACTTTTTAGACATACGGCACTGCATTTCCCGAATCGTCAAAGAGACAACCTCAGACTGAAGCCTGGAAACAATAGAAGTAGAGATTCTGACTTTAAATAGGATCGGACTTAGCAGAACACTTCTGAACACTACAGAATGGAAACCCTAAGTTATTCATACAGAAACCGGACTATACAGGACTTACGCACAAAGTCGCAGAGGGGTTTTCAATAGAATTAAATACCCTGACGTGTGATCTAGGCATCTATATGAAGTTGCCAAGACTATTTACCCCAGTAAGCAGTCTAAGATTGCTAGTTACTAGGTACCAGCATGAAGATACCCGACTACTTGTGGTACGACCCGAAAAGACCATTTGCTGTACTACCGTTCTGTGGCTCAAAGCTTGTAATCGACACTTGAAACTTACATTCCAAGAGTTGTGAAGATTCTTGCCTTGCCAAGGAGCCGTTACTTCCTGACTGATCTGGAAACGTGCCCTCACCACAGAGACGAATCTACGGAACCAGCAGCATCGGGACTTCAGCATTTTCGTAAGTCCCATTTTTAGCTGGCCAAACAAAGAACTTTCTTTTCTAGAATTAAGCTTACCAAAGACGACATATTCTATGATGAGACTTACTTTTTATTAATCACCAGTTCTTATTTATTTACAAGTGTTAAGTAACTGATCATTAAATTTGTATATGTTGTTTTTACAAATTCATAGTTGAATTAATTATTACAGAGAAGTGCAAACGTGTGAATAAGTATTCTAATAGCATCTTCTTCTCTGATCCATAACCGCCAACCGTCAAAACAGTCAGTGGCCATAACGCCTGGTGGCGTCTTGTAGGGCAACAACAAATTGATTCCACTTTGCTCGGTCGGCGGCCATCCTTCGTACAGTGCCCCAACTCTGGTTCATTCTTTGCATCTCAGCCTCCACAGTTCTCCGCCAAGTTGTTTTTGGTCGGCCTCTCCTTCGCTTTCACTCGGGGGTCCACAGCATAACTGTTCTTGTGATGGATCAGGGTCCCTTCTGAGGACATGGCCAACCCAACTCCAGCGTCTGCCAGTTATGATCGTGTGCATGTCCTCCTGGTTACTCCGAATAAGTAGTTCTTGGTTACTGATGGTGTTTGGCCAGAAGATTCGGAGAACTTTCCTTAGGCAGATCGTGTGGAAGGAGGACAGTTTCGACATTTCCTTCTCTGTTACTCTCCAGCATTCCGCACCATAGAGAAGCACAGAAAGTACACAGCTCTCATACAGTCTTAATTTGGAGTTTATGCTGTACTGGGAAGCCTTCCAAATGTTGTTGAGACTAGCACAGGTTGTTCTCGCTTTATTC